>CAMAPF010000253.1:0-569295 GCA_945859915.1 Cuscuta epithymum
AAATAACTTTTTACATAAAGTTTGGGGTATTTGAATTATATATGCAAGTTTGGGGTGTTCATCTCACACCCCTTCAAAGTTTGGAGTATTTTAATTATTTTTCCCAATTGATTATAATGAAGTATGTGTTTCGCACCAGCCAAAATCTTAGGGTCCTTTGGAACTCGGAAAATGGTAGGGGAGAAAATATTTAGAAATCCTTACATAAATAAGATGTGGGGAAAAAATTGCTTCAAATCCACATGTCAGTGTTAGATATTTGTTCTAGCTCATTCTATTTAAAGAAATCTGTCATATAGACGATGAGAAGTATAATCATATGAAAAATATTACTCTGTGTGCTCCCCAATCAAGTTCCCAGTTTGACCTACACATATATGCAAGACATATATTGGTTTCGAGTTTTTGAGTATACTCTTACTTTGTGTAAAAGTGAGCAAAATCTAAACAAAAAGTAAGGGCATTAATGACATTTTCGGATTTTCCCATTCAAATTTTTTCCTTTGCGCACACCCGACCCCCCCTTTGATGGAGATGCGCAGGTTTAGAACAGAAAATCAATAAGGAATCTAGCTAATCTACAGAGAAATTAGCTCAAGAACAATCTGCAACTTTATTCAACAGGGTAAACAGTACAAGAGTCCCAAAAGAAAGAGATAACACTCGATCTTTCCCAGTAACAGTCCAAGCATCTAACAGCCTACTTACTCACTCCCCTTTTCTGTCTATTTATACTACATATACCCTTATTACTAATATTATTATTATTTCTAATAAAAGTCTAATACTCTAATAGGCTGATTCCTATCAATACTTCTCCCTAAACATCCACCTTGTCCTCAAGGTGGGTGATAGGAAACAGTCAATATCTTCTGCTTTTTTTTTGCACCTCTTCCTTCCCAATACCGAACTGATTGCGGGACCATGAACCTTTCCAAAGATGTCTAGCAGCTTACAAATCCCACAACCAATCTGGATCCTGATGCCATGTACTGCGGGATGTATAATGGGTTATTGACAAGCAAGGAAAGAGCTGGACATTGATAACCAGCACATTGATACTGAGGTATTGTTATAACTATTCTTCCCAGCAAGTAGGGTTCCACTTCTATATTTCCAACATCTTCACTTAGCTTGGTTTCCCTTACAAGAGCACAAGTGGAACAGTTCATTTCTGGATCATGGGAGCCTAAGATCATTTTGTAAGGTTGAAAATTTGCTTGAGCTTCCAATCCATTAACAGTAGCCAGAGTAGTAGGATCCAGGGCCACACTGATTTTATCCAACTGGTATTCAAAAGTAAACTCATCAGCCCTTTTCAGTCTATACTTAGAGGAGTTCCAATTTGCATAAAGTATCAAATTGTCCCTCTTAACTGCCATCCTAGGTTTAACAATGGGGTGAGTGCAGATTGAACCTCAATTGCATTCATATGTGGATCATTCTTCCACATTTGTTTTGCTAAGGCACCCGGGAATGACACCACATCTTCACTGCTAATTTCTTGGCCCTGACTGTCAGCATCCAAAACGTACTTCTCCAACCTTCTTCTATTAGCAAGTTGGTGAACCATGTTACCCCTGTTCCAATGCTCATATATTTCCAAGTACTATCAATTACCATATGTGACTGCATCTGACGACCTACATCTCCATGTACAAAAAAAATACCAATTGTTGACAAACCCCTGACCTTTTCAACTTTTGTTACTGCATCGGTGAAGAGACCCTTAATGAGATTCTGAATAATCTTGACAGGTTCGCGTTTGAGAACTCGATCAATTTCACCAGCTTCAGGTCCATTGGTCACTGACGCATTCTTCTCGCTTTCATTTTTGCCCTCAGTGAACTTCTCCGCCCTAGGTGATGAAGAATAGGCTCGGGAAGAAGTCTGAGAAATGAAAACTTCTACTCCAGATGAAGTTTGCGAACTCATAGGAGCGACTTCAGACGAAGAAGACGAACAGTGATAATCGATTGGCGATGGAGATGGGGATTCTTCTCTTAATCGCATCTTTCTTGGACGCGAACTGATAACAGATGAAGAATTCTGCGAATGGTGATGCGAAGAGATATGCGAAGTTCGCGACTGCGGACTCTGAGAAGAAACATTTCGCGACTTTGCCTGCGATAACGGATGATGCCTACTGTTCCTCGTTGTGTCGCCAGATTTTCTGTGATGCCTCCCCTCTTCTGATTCCTCTGAACTCGCTGAAATTCGCGTGTGACAATGATGCGAGTTTGCGATGCGATGAGTGTGACACATGCGATCGGTTTCGCTATCGGTTTTGATCTCTCTCCATCAACGCTGCGAAATTGGCTTGCATCGTTGCCATGTTCGTCTCCATGGTTGCTGCCAATTCCCGTTGAATCCTCTCAATTTCAGTCAATCTCCCTTCCATCTTCGTGCGTGTTAAGGTCATCCAGTACACAAACGTGCTCTGATACCACTGATAGAGATGCGCAGGTTTAGAACAGAAAATCAATAAGGAATCTAGCTAATCTACAGAGAAATTAGCTCAAGAACAATCTGCAACTTTATTCAAAACGGTAAAAAGTACAAGAGTCCCGAAAGAAAGAGATAACACTCGATCTTTCCCAGTACCAGTCCAAGCATCTAACAGCCTACTTACTCACTCCCCTTTTACGTCTAGTTATACTACATATACCCTTATTACTAATATTATTATTATTTCTAATAAAAGTCTAATACTCTAATAGGCTGATTCCTATCACCCTTACCATAGGTGGGACCGTGGGAGCCTTTGCGGCACTCGGTAATGATGATGATGATGAAAACGGGAACTTCATTTTGGGACATCCAAACTAGGGCTCGGTCCGAAAAACCGAAAACCGAAAACCGAATCAAATCATACTGAACCGTAGCCAAATAAAATCGAACCGCTAACAAACCGAAACCGAATGTAAAAAATCGAACCGAACCGTAGTTGTTTGGTTCAGTTTTGGTTTATACCCTTCAAAACCGAACAAAACGAACTAATTACAATATAAAATTTATTTGTCAATTGTTAAGTATTAATTCTAACTAATCCTAATATCATTAATAGTCTTTGGTTTTCTTGTGCTAGAGAAATAATGTTTTTGTTACGTTTAAACAGTGTCTTTGTTAAGTATTAATTCTTATGCTCAATGATGATAATATGTTTTTACTAGTTATTAGTATCAATTAACTTTTATTTGTATTTAACTTAAGGAATTCATATTGAAGAAACAATAAATATTCATATCAACTATATCACATAGAACATATATACTCATGAACTTTTTTTGAACTAGTCACAAACAATGTAAATTAATAATATACTCCCTCTGTCTCTAAATAAAAGACACACTTTCCTTTTTGGGATGTCCTATATAAAAGGCACATTTCCCTTTTTGCCAAACAAAACAGTGCAGAACAGTGCCAAACAGTGTCCAAACAGTGTCAAACAGTATTCCTCCTAAAGATGTGCGACAGTCAAAGTATGTCTTTTACATAGGGACGGAGGGAGCATATACTTTTATCTCTCTCGCATACTCATATAATTCAAGACATGTTTATTTATTTTCATTTTTATTTTATTTGTTGTAGTGTGCTTGCATTCTTTATGTAATATGTTTGATCCCTCAAAGTATAATATCAATTTTAAATCAAATGATAATTTTTTGGTAAAAAACCGAAAAAACCGAAACCGAATCGAAACAAACCGAACCAATCAAACCGTGGTTTCAAGTTTTGGAGTGTAAAATCGAACCGAAACCGAACCGAAACCGAACCGAACTTTTTACTTTGATTCTATGTTTGGTTTTAGGTCAAAACTGAACCGAACCCACCCCTAATATTCCAAACAGGAAAAGTGGCAACTTGATTGTGAGAGGAATGGGGTAAAAGTTTTAAACAAATTCGTTTGTCCTTCGCTTTTACCAAACATTAAAAACCATTTCCTGAAGTTGTTTTTTCCTTTGCCTACCATTTCATAGTTCCAAACATGAACCTGTGGAAAAACTGAAATGCTAGAAGAGCTAATTGACATCCAAAACATGCAAAACTGAAAGTAGCACCCACCCTGCCAGTACTCCAGCTGTCCGCCTCAAACAAATGAGATAGCCGGTTAGGAGATGGTTGCCAACGCCCGCTGAGGCATCAATCAGGAAATCAACCTGATGTCAGATTGTATTGGAAAAAGCTTCAACAAGAGTTATTAATAGTAAAGCTGCACATTAACGTAAGTGTACACCATGTTCTAGATAGATCAAAGTTCAACCACATTAAGATACTTATATGCCCACAGATTGGCAGAAAGGAAAAAAATATACTTGATCCAACTTTCAGTCCTTATCCTTCGTTGTGAAAATCTCATTTTTTTCATTTTCATTTACCCCAGTGCCGCAAAGGCTCTCACCTACGGTGGGGTAAGGGGGGGGTCGGATGTACGCAGTTTTACCTTTGTACTAGAGCACAAAGACACTGTTTCCGGATGACCCGTAGTGAAAATCGCGTCCAAAATTGCATGGACTGACTGCTGCTTCATAACAAAGAAGCACAGACAGTTTAATGAGCCATTTTGCTTTATTCCATCATATTCTCAAGCCAAAAAATAATGAATCTTTGGCTCCATTGCAAATGATGGAAAATTCGTTGTGAAAATCTAATACACAAAAAAAATCTTTTGTGGGAAGGGTGGTCAAACTGATTTAACTAAAATATTTATCTTAATAAAGAACTTTAATGCCTGAATTTGCATGTAATTAACGCAAGAAAACGACAAAACTATCAAACTGTATTCAGCAAGTCACCTAGGCCAAGAGCCTACACCAACATGCAACAAATAGTGAATAAGGTTGTCAAAGATAGTCCCATGTTCGGGTGCCACATTAGGCACTGGTAAACTAGTGTACTTGAGAGATAAAACGAAGGACAGTATTCTAGATATAGACCACAAAGAGAATTATACAATAATGACATTTCTAGTGTCTCTAAAAGTGTAAAATTTTCCTGTGGTTAATAGATCTATTTATGAGAGAATAGATCTATTTATGAGAGAACAGTTACTCCATGATCTAATGGGTTTTGTTGTCTGTTGTCCTGATTCCTGAATTATGTTAAAGCACCAATTCAACAGTGTTTGTAAGGCATGCTTCGTTTAAGAGATTGAGATTTCAGTATGTTATTTTACAACAAGAAAAGATAGATCTCAAATTCTCAACCACCTGTTTCCCGGGGTGCTCAAGTGGCTCGGTATCTGCACTCTTTCCCAATTCCTTGGTCGATTAATGAAATTGCGATAGGACACATAACCCATTCCATTGCTTTTCCAATCCTTTGACATGGATGAAATACTAGACAAAGTCATTACTTATGTAAAATAAGAGCATGAATAAAACAAAAAAGTGCATGAAGGAAATAGCGGAAGAATTCAAAATGGCAATTGACCATTTCCTTTATTTCTACAGCTCCTTCAATGGTTCCCCTAACATTCCCAAACCAACCCATCCTCTCCCAAAAATCCAAAAAGACATCCTTTTTCCTACCCAAAATTTGGACCCACACTTGTCTTTGTGAAACGGTAAGTAGGTAACCAATATAATAATCTTAATAAATTACTACAAATAGGAACAGAAGAGTAAAACAAATAGTTATTATGCTCATAAATAGGACCATCAATGTTTAACCCTAAAAACAGAATTGAGCCCTTAGAAAGAATAAAAATAGTCACTACTTTTTTTAAGATTGATTTAGGAAAAGCAATTATAGCCATATGTCTATGTGTTATGATTTAGTCATATTTATGGAATTTTCTCTATAATCTATATGGAATTTTGTCTATGTTCTATATAGTAAACATTTTCTGAATCTAACAAAATTTACTATGTTTAATGATGAAGATTAGAAAATGAAGAACAATTAGAGTAATTGTAAGGGCATCCTCATTCATTAGTTTATTTGAAGATTAATTGTGTGTTGTGTAAGATTATTTTAAAGATATTTTGTTAGCTTTTTAATAACTGTTAGCTTTAAGTGACTGAAAAAATCTTAAAAAGAAAAGGTGATAGTTGTTTGGTAAAAAGTTGACTGTTTGATTTAGTTCGGTTTGGTATACAAGCTATTAGGACTAATTAATATTAAAAGTCATGGGCTTTTTTCAGATGCTACTCCCTGTAGCATCTCAAAAAAGATCTTTTAATTTTTGAAAATCTCTTAAAAATTTTCATACCAAACATATAACTTGAAACTTTTAGAGACTTTTTGAACAGTACAAAAGCTAGAAGACAGAGACTTATGCCTGCCAAACATAGCCAAAATATATTTAATGAATGTCCTAGAAAAACTAACTAATTGACTATCATTAATTGATGAAGAGTTTTGAACTTTGAGATTATTTAAAATTTATGGGGTGAAATTGATGTACATATGATGGATAAAAAAATCGGATAGAAATAACAAATTCTAATGAAACACTTCCTAATTTTTTCTTCCTCCACTTGGTAGGAAAGCTATAATTGGAAACTACGATGTAATTTTTGGAGGCATTGGTTTATACATTCCTCTTAGTCTCCACTCAACGAGAAAAAAAATTATTTAACGAGCAATGGAGATGTTCTAATGTTTAAAAAGTTGACGATTTTACAAGTTAGTCCAGCATTGCAACAGAGACATTAAATTTCCAACTTGTAAACGGTAAACTTTCCAGTTTCTGATTCTAAGAAATACTCGTAAATTTTTATTGCTATGATAGTAACATATTAAATTCCAGCGATGGAATCACATAACTTGTTAAGTCACAAAGACAATCAGCAATGACCGTTACACAAACATAATGGAAAGATTTTTTAAAAAGCAAACCAAACGCACTTTTCGGCGAAGAATACCGGACTCGGCTTTGCGGTAGAGAAGAAGTCTACGAATTCCAATATACATAGGATCGGAATCGACGGGCGAAGGCTGAAGCATACAGCAGAAGAACTCGGGATCTGAAGCAGTGCCCGCTTTGTCTCTTAGAATGTTCTTCGGAACAGCATTAGCAAGCAAACTCTTTTCAGTCGTCACCTCCACCATCACACGAACTACTGATAGACGCTCCGCCAATTCCAGTACACTCTCCGCCTGCCAGATCGAAGGCAATTGCGATATGGTGAGATGTTTACAGAAGAAATGCGTGACCCGAAATTAGTTCACAATGTGAGTATGAGGACAAGTCAATCAACGGCCTGGAATGTTACAAAGGGTTACTAAAGCCTAAAGGAAGTCTCAAGGGCTACTTAAAAAAGCTGGTGTTTGATAACACTAAAATTTAGTGTTTTATAACAGGTTGAATTGACTGATTTTACTGAAATTTATGAAATTCTGGCTGAAATGCCTGTATTCACTGATTCTGATGTTTCATGAAAAAATTATATTTAAAATATTTGTTATTAATAAATTAAATAAAAAAATTATATGAAAAAATAGCTAAATATGAAAAAATAACTAAAATGATCATACGCAATAACTTTAGCCAATACAGCCAGAAAAGTAACGTCAATCTTACTTTTTCTGTTTATTACAAAATTCAGCGCGCGAAATCAAAAGTTACGTGTTTGGTGAAAAAGTTGGCTGGTGTTGAGGTTTAACCCCGAAGATCCGAAAGCCCAACACAAGCTTTGGATATTTAAGGACGTTAGGTTGGTTTGGAAATTGTATGAAAATATAAGATTGAGAAATAAGATTCAACTCAGGAGCTAACTTGTATTCAGTAATTCTGCGATTACACTGAAACAACCCGAACGGTGGGTTAATACAAGATTACAAGAATAAGAGAGATAATTCTATCTGCTAAGCTCTGAGTATTCAAATGCTCACCCTTTACATTGTATTAAGTCCACGTATTTATACTAGGATGGGGATGGGTGAGATGGCCACGTGGCTGAACCCGGTAGGTTGTAACCTCTGCCACGTATGCACCCATGCCTCTGCTTGCTTCTGTCATGCTTTAGCATTAAATGCGGCTTCCACTTACTGGCTACCCGTTCGGATGGCACGTTCGGTGTGTGGGACCTCCTTGAAGGTATTTGCTGTTAGTATTTCCTGAAATACTCCAAGTAGAAGAACTGTGTCGAATGCCGATCGGGATGTTCTGGATTGCTTTGGGCCCTATGATTTCCTCAGGGTCCTGTCATACTTTGGGCCGGGTATATTGGGCCTGGAACCAATATCCCAATAGCTGGTAAGCCTGATAAACGGAAAAAAGGGGTCACCAAATGTGCTCTTAGTTTAAAAAAATAGTTATTCCACCCGTGCATTGCACGAGAATAAAATATCTACGTTAGAAGTTTAAGCGGATCATATAAAAAAATACTTGATAGTGAATCAATTAACTGAAAACATTAAATAAAATAAAAAGATATAGTTAATAGAAAAATAAAAAATAACTAACGGGCACTTTATCACGGTGCGTCAAAATAAATTCAATACTAACACTTATACGTAGTATAGCATAGTAGAGTTCGTATCCACAGGGAAAGGAATAATTCTCTTTTTATGAAACTAGTAAATAAAGGGGGGGTTTTATGGTTGAATGATTTAATTTAATTAAAAACAAAGATGAACAACTTATATGAGATTTAATTCAAAGATAAAAGGGACTTGGCATTGCTACTTTCCACTTGTTGATATATTTTAGTCGATCCTTGTTATATCTATAACTTATATCATCTCGAATACTCAATCGAGGAGTATATCCAATTCATCGAGGATAGTTATTAACAACGACCGTTCATTAATAACTCTTACTATTAGTCAAGTATAGAACACCGCCATATACCGACTTGATAGTAGCATTTAATCTCTTAACTCCTTGATGAAATCAATTGAGATTGATAACCTCAACACAACGGTTTCGGTTTAACCAACAAAATTAATCCCTCTTAAATTTATTAACCACGACCGTGCATTAATAAACCGAAGTTACTTACTTGTGAAACCATCAACGATTAACCATCGGTTCGTTGAACGTTTCTAGTAGTAATTAATGTTGAGATGTTAACTAATTGTCATCTTAGCAACACTCCCCAACATTAACATAGAGATAGATTAAGGGAAGAATTAATATTCAAGGAAGAAAATTAAATATGAATAATCCTACTATAACTAATGTCAAGATGTTATCTAATTGTCATCTTAGCAACACTCCCCAACATTAATATATAGAGGAAGAAAATAAATATTACTATAATTAATGTCGAGATGTTAACTAATTGTCATCTTAGCAACACTCCCCAACATTAATATATAGATAGATTAAGAGAATAATTAATATTCAAGGGAAGAAGTTAAGAAAATAACTCACAACTTTAATAATCAACAAGCTTCAAGAGCAACACCAAGAAATGGAAGTTTAGCTCCTCATTTGGAAACTAAACATGCTATAAAAATACAAAAGAAATACTATTCTAAACTGAGCTTAAGAGTATGGAAGAAGGGATTTAAAATAGTGAAGGAAAAGTGTGCTATTTATAGGTGTTTTTCAACACCTTGGGCCGGGTACCCGACCGGGTTAGGTACCTACCCGACCGGGTCCGGTCAAAATCAGATATCCTCCACGTTCTGGTGATCTTCGGCACGTTCTGGTGTTCCGGGTCAAGTCGGACCCGACCGGGTGAAATCCCTCACCCGACCGGGTGATGTAATTTCCTGAGCAGTTTCGCATTTCAATGTCTCACCCGACCGGGTGCAATACCTCACCCGACCGGGTGATTGTCTCGGGTAACCAATAATCATTTTTCTTCACTTCAAAGTCTTCCTTTCCAACACCATAAATCCTAACTCTACTTTCCAACTTACAAATGAAGATTAAAATACAATTACAACTAAAATCACATAAATGTTTACAAACTAAATAAAACGATAAACAATACACACAAATCAAACATAAAAACATACACTTATGCACTACTAATTAGTGCATATCAATAACGCTCCAAGTTAAAACTTAAACATCAAAGGAAATTAATATATTCAACACGTACTTGGTTGATTATCTGTCTTTCTAATGTACTGCAAACTTCAATTCAGATGGACTTGTTACTCTCGACACTACCACGTAAGCATGTCCATGTGTAAAACCGGGTCGACGTGTATTAGAATGATGAACTCAACTTTTTCCAATGATTGTCCTGACACCTAAGACATGTATGTTTACATCACGGGTTACTAAACGGTGCTTAGTAAGACCCGTGTTAATAAGTGGCACATAAAATAAGCAGTGTTGTAAGCTCATGTTTACTCCAAATGATTTAAAACACCTTTTAACATTAAAATGTCCAAAACAACCCTACACATATATATAGACACACAAACATTCATGAACACAAATATATAATATAATATGTGGGGGTCACCTGATACGCTTACCCATACCCCTAACCCCACATGACCTCTATATCTATACCCCCATCGCTACCCCACCCTACCCTTACCTTAACCTTAACCTCTACCCCCCCCCCCACAACCTCGCACACCCATACTCCTAACCCCTACCCTACTCGTAGGGGTGGGGTTGGGTCGAGATAAAGGGCAGGTTGTAGGGGTAAAAGGGTAGGGTCCGGCAGGGTAAGGGTTAAGGGTAGGCGATGGGGTCGAGGGTGAGGTCGAGGTAGGGGCAGATGGCAGATGGTGAAGGGGTTGGTTCGGGGTACGAGTGGATGGGTGTGTGGGAGGGGTGGGGTAGTGGTCGGGTCGAGGTAGTGGTAGGGTAGGGGGTACGGGGTGGGGTAAGAGGAACAGGTGGGGGTAAGGGTGAGGGTAGGGTAGGGGTAAGGGGTGGGGTCAGGTCGAGGTAGGAGTAGGGTGAGGGGTACATGTGGGGGTGGGGGTAAATGGGGTGGGATCGGGGTCGAGGTAGGAGTAAAGGGGGGTAGGGTCGGGGTATGGTAGTGGTAAGGAGTGGGGGTGGGGAAAGTAGGGTAGGGGTAAGTGGGTGGGTTAGTGGTCGGGTCGAGGTAGGGGTAAGGGGGTAGGGTATGGGGTGGGGTCGAGGTAGGGGCAGATGGCAGGGGTAAAGGGGTAGGTTTGGGGTATGGGTGAGAGGGTAGGAGGGGTGGGGTAGTGGTCAAGTCAAGGTAGGGGTGGGGTTAGGGGTACGTGGTGGGGTAAGGGGTGAGGGTAGGGTAAGAGGTGGGGGTTAGGGAAGGTAGGGGTAGGATAAGGGGTTGGGGTTGGGGTGGAGGTAGGGGCAGGTGGTAGGGGTAAAAGGGGTATGGTAAGGGGTTGGGTAAGTAAGACAGGGGTAAGTGGGTGAGGTAGTGGTCGGGTCAAAGTAGGGGTAGGGTTGGGGTAGGACGGGTGGGGGTAAGAGGTATGGTCATGGGTAGGGGTGGGGTTAGGAGGGGCGGGGGTAGGGTCGGGTCGAGGTAGGGGTAGGAAACATTTGTGTTTGTAAGTTGTGGGGAGGACGAAGTGGGATATGCAGTAGCCCAGTAGGGATGGTCGTATGGAAGAATGGGAGGTTGGGGTCGGGGGTAGGGGGAGGGTCAAGGTAGGGTACGGGTGGGGGTGGGGTAAGGGGTTATGGTCGAGAGCGTAGGGATGAGGTTGGGGTAAGGTAGGGGCAGGACGAGGTGGGTAGAGGGTGTAGAGGGTAACAATAGTGCAAGGACGAGGAGAAAAGTGTGAAGTAGTAACTTTTTTGTGGAAATAATTGTGTTCAAAATTTATATCATAGTCACTATATCATATGGAGTAGTAATTTTTAATATAATTAAAAAATTTACCAAGTTACATTTTTGTCCACCAAGTTCCAAGAAGTAATATTAATGGAATTTTTTCTTGAATAAATTCATTATTAAATAAATTACAAAGTTGTTTAGTTAGGTTAAAAAAACACTAAGTCACACATGAAATCTAATGGATTAAAATAGACATTGACCAATATCTTTTTTTATTAAGGTAAATATGAGTAGAAAAACTCATTTGGATGAAACAAAGAATTATATATTAAAAGGGTTTAGCTTTTCCATTGGAAAATATAGACCACCAATTTGTTTGGATAGTAAGTAAAAAAACACTGTGAATGAGATATGCATAATTAATAGCTAATGTTATAATTGGTTAAATGCATGATTTTTCATTAGCTATATTAACTCATATTTATATAAGTGTGGGCGTAGACACACACATGTATATAATAAAATTTAAAAATCAAAATCATTTATCACGTGCACGGCACGTAGGGATGGCAATGGGGCAGGTTTGGGGCGGGGTACACTACCCATCCCCCGGCTCATGTTTAAAAAGTTTCCCCCATCCACGCCCCATCCTCCGTTACTCCCAGACCCGCCCCATCCCCACCCCACCCCATTGTCCCCCATGGGTGCCCACGGGTGCCCCCGTATAGATTTAATTTATCGTATTTGCATATACTTTTAATCTTTTATTATAAATATATATAGTGTGATTCCAATGAAAACGATGGTTAACGTGGGAACACTCACTTTTAATCCAATGTGATACACAATAGAGCCATTCTAGTGCACATTTGGATTTCGCTCAATACAAGCTAATATAAATAATCACGGTGGCACTTTTGTAAATATTATGCTAGATACAAAAAAGTGCATTGTGCGAGCTCATTGTTCTTCACATTGGGGGTAAATGTGGTGTCCGCACATTCTCATGTTAAGCGTTGTTCTCATTTGATCCTAAACCTATATATATATCTACGCGCACACAGTGATATATGATACACTTACACTTACACACACACACACACAGAAGTATTGTGTTTGTTAGAAGTTAATACCACCAATTTTAATAATTCTTCAATTTGAATAAGTTTTGTGAATTGAAGACAACTAAAGTGAAAATATAAGTAAACATATTATCATCATGTACGTTGTTTCAAAATTCTCAACAATTATAATACAATTAATTACATATTACGTATTATATTACATATAAATGTGTGTGTATTTATTTACTCACTTTCTCACTCTTAAAATTCATATACGAAGTAACATTTATGATAAATATTTTTAATCATCACTAGCTTATTATTATTCTAGTATAAATGTATTAATTCATTAACCATGATTAAACCGTATACAATTATGTATGTCTATATGTATATGTGTTTGTTATATACTACAAATAATTTAATTTAATATGTGTGCACATTATTTATATGTGTGTGTGTATGTATGTTTGAGTATATATTTATAACGGGGACGGGGCGGGTGTAGCAATACCCGTCCCCCGCCCCATATTTTAATGGCATAAAAATATTTTACCCATCCCCGCCCCCGCCCCACCACAATCCCCGCCCCATCCTCCCCCCACGGGGCGGTTCCCCACGGGTCCCCGCCCCCATTGTCATCCTTAATGGCACGGGTAAAAATACTAATACTAATATAATACAATTCAAGGTTACAATTTAAGAAAGTGTTGCCATGTGTCATACTCTAAACAACTTACATCATTTTTTTATCGAAGAGGCTTAATTCATAAAAATATCATTCAGCAAGGGTACAAGATAATAAAAGAAACACATGTAATCATCCGTCCGTGGCAGAGACTGAGAGTTAACCACCTGTAAGAAAGCAGTATAACTCGTTAGATTAAAATTGGGCAACTTAAAACCAATGACGGTTACCGTAGAACTTTCCTCCCCAAACCTAATGCAGGAGTCTTACAGGAAAAATAAAAATAAAAGCAAAACAGACCGAAATATCCAAAGTAATTGCCAACAAAGTAAATAAAAACAAAAACACAATCCCTGGTCTTCAACACCATCAGATAAAGTCTCGGCGGGTCTATGGAAATTGACCCACCGCTTCCCCATTTTTTGGCTCATCAAGAGCTATTCCTTCACCAGCTATATCTCCCTTGGCCTGATTATCCCCAAACCTTCTACATTACCTTAATATTCTAATTCTCTTTCTAATTAAAAAATCACGTCCCAGCATTTAGAATTCCTTCAAGTAAACAAATACGTTGTCCAGACTCCTGGAATGAAACAAATTCTTTGTAATCAGATTTAAAGGAATCCTAAAATCAACAGCCAAATTACCAAACTGGAAAAAAAAATAGAGGGTTGTTGGACAGATTGGTAAAAAAACCAATTGAGACAAATTGGTAAAAAAACCTAGTGACAAATTGGTCAATTTTGTAGAGTGACAAACTTTTGATCCCCGACTTTGGAATTCCCGACATTTCATATTATAAGTATTGTGAAATTGATATTTGCAGTCCTTTTACTTTGATTTTGACATCAAAAGTGGAGGTCTAAAAATGTCAACGACCGTGTTTGATAATAGCGGTTGTCTGCTAGCTTATAGTCGGTTGAATCAACATATTGATAATAGTTGATTTAATTAGTTTTTATAACTACCCGCTTAATTTCTTTAGCGTTTGAAATAAAATATTACTAACTTAAATATTTGCGATTAAATCTTAAGACGTAAAATAACCATTAAAAATATGGATTTAAAAGTATATATTTATCTTAACTTTATTTCTTTTATTTTTATTAAGTCTTTCAAAAGGTTTTAAAAATTATATTTACATTTATTTTAAATAACCATGGAGTAGATTTAAAAAAAAACTAATAAATAGTCATATGGAGTAGATTTTTTAAATGGAGTAGATTTAAAAAAAAAACTAATAAATAGTCCTATTTAAAATACTAATACTAAAAATATATGAATTTATACATGTGTACTCGCATCAATATACATATCTTAAAAATGATAGTGTTATTAATTATTTAAAATAAACGTAAACATATTTTTTAAACTTTTTCCAAGACTTATTAAAAACAAAAAGAAATAAAATTTACTTTTTTAAATATATAAACTTTTAAATTCATTTTTAACGGTCATTTTACATTTGAAAAGCTAATTGCAAATTTTATGTTATTTACATTGTATTTCAAAACGCTAATGAAAGCGTTTAGTTAAAAAAACTAACGGAATCCGCTAATACCAATCTATTGATACAACCGGCTATGAGCTAGCAAACAACCGTTATTATCAGACACGGTCGTTGACATTTTTAGACCTCCACTTTTGATGTCAAAATCGAAGTAAAAAGGCTACAAATGTCAATTTCAAAATACTTATAATATAAAATGTCGGGAATTTCAAAGTCGGGGATCAAAAGTTTGTCACTCTCAAAAATTGAACAATTTGTCACTAGGGCTTCTTTTCTCTTACCAATTTGTCTCAATTGGTTTTTTTACCAATCTGTCCAACAGCCCTCTTTTTTTTACCAATTTGGTAATTTGGCCTAAAATCAACAAATATGTTGTCTTGATGAAACAAATCACGTCCTATACAATTGAGTCACCAAAATCTGGTTGAATTTTTCCGTGAGCATGTTGTCACAAAGGAATATACTTATTTTCAAAGAAATTTTATAATCATGATCAGCAAATCATTTCATAAACATGAGCAATTATAGCTACTTATGATAGTACTATGAAACAATTAATATCATGAATAGGAGTCTTATAATTGAAGGTGGTTCTCTGTTTATAAATGAACATATAAGTGAGTGTTCTTGATGAGATGATACATTACTTTCATCTGCAAAGAAATATAAAAAATCATAACTTTATTTTATAATAATTAGAATGGCACCAGTCTTATCTCATAACAAAACATATCAAACCATATTAGATCAAATCATGTCAGAATTCAACAGTTGCAAAGTACACATAGAACAGATGTGTACCAGATCATTTCAGAGAAAACTAGACAAAAATTAAACATACCAGACTAAATAGACCTGACCCGAAGATTTCAATCGAATTGACATGTGAAGACACACTCTCTCACACATAGATTAACACAATTGTACTCAAGTATAATTTCACTAGACTCATTATAGAAAATTACACTCAAACACAAATTAACAAAATTTTACTAGACATACACACAATTAATAATCAATTACAATTTTTATTCTTCTTATTATTTATTTATCTTCTTATTCCCTACTAATTTAATGATTAGTTTTAATTTTTTTTGTCCCGGTAGCGGTCCACCAAAATCAATGGGGCAAATGTCGGGGAACATTTGCCAAATTATATATGATGGTACCATGGACTCTGACCATGGCTCAATTACATAATTCAGCCCATAACGGGATCAGCCCTTAACGGGATTAGCCTAATTGACAGAATCAGCCCATAAATGGGATCAGCCCTTAACGGGTTTAGCCTAATTAACGGGATCAAGCCCTGAATGAGATTAATATTAAATAAGCCGTTGGGCCCAGTTGGGAATCAGGCCCACGATAGGAACCCACAGCCAGGCCAGGTTGGACAGCAGACCTCGAGCTTGGGCGGAGTTCTAGTGAGACCGGGATATTCCTAGGGTTTACGTGGCAGACTATCATTTGAGCATAGCTATTTGGCAGCAGGCAAGATTCAAGAGGAATTTGTAGACAGGAAGGAGATAACCATTGTGTGACGTCCAAAGCGTGATAGGAGTTCAATTCGATCAAGAATATAATAGCATTTATTGTATCAATTTCCTCCTAGAATACTAGCTCCTAAAGTTTATATATACTTCCTGTAAATACCCTACCAAGGGATCAGTGATTCATCTTCCTGAGTAATAATACTACCGCCTTACGCTGCCATATATTTCATATATTTCGTAGGTTTAGCTCTCGTAGTTGGATTAAACTCCATCATTTGGTGCTCTCGTTGAGAGAAGAATTTACAAGAAACGATGGTTGGATCAAATAGTCACAATTGTGTTGGTAACAATCAAGGCGGTGATCGTTATAATCAAGTCGTGATCGAGGACGAGGGTTTGAGGTCACAACGAAGTGATTTCTGAAGGCGCAACGATAATATCGCTGCTCAAGGCGATTTGATAAACCAACTCCAAGGTGTGACAATGGAAGTTCAGTTAACATACTCTACATGAAAACCTTCCGGGAGATCGGCCTTCAGAAAGCAGACCTCAAGCCCGTTAGAACCCCACTCTCAGGTTTTACCGGGGACACAATTGAGCCGGAGGGAGCCATCACTCTCAAAGTCCAACTTGGGTCGGAGCCATGTGTGCGAATAGTTGAAGCGAACTTCGTGGTAGTACAATTGCCAAGCATTCACAAGGCTATCTTAGGCAGGCCTCTACTGGAGGACTTGGGAGCCATCATTTCCCAGGCTCACTTATGCATCAAGTTCTACACGCCTATCGGGATAGGTACAGTAAGAGGAGACCAGCAAATTGCTAGGAGTTGCTACGTGAGGGCTTGCAAGGCTCACGAAAGAAGCGAGGTGAGGGTAAATACCATCGAACAGGACTTATCAAAGTTTGAGGAGGGGCAGTTTAAGGCCCAGCCTACCTCAGAGCTCGAGGAGGTCGGAGTCGATCCGTCCCGACCAGAACGTCGGGTTAAGATCGATGCAGGGCTCCAGGCTGAACTGAAAGCAAAGATAGTCCAAGTCTTGATGGAATACGAGAAGATCATCACTTGGGGACCTGAAGACATGCCAGGGCTCGACCCCAGTATTGCAGTTTGTTGGGCCGCGGGTATGCAGTGCCAGCAATCTGCCAGCCTGCCGGTGCAATCGAACTGTGTGGCGCTTCGCATGTGCTATAAATGGGGGAGGGGTGTGCTACACTATCAGTGATTGCTTTTAGTGTAACGGTAAGCGCAACGATTCACAATTGGTATCAAAGCCAAGGTCACGGGTTCGACCCCCGGCAACAGCATGCTGCGCAGTTAAGGCTGGCAGGTGTTGGGGGGAGATTGTTGGGCCGCGGGTATGCGGTGCCAGCAATCTGCCAGCCTGCCGGTGCAATCGAACTGTGTGGCGCTTCGCAAGTGCTATAAATGGGAGGGGCTTGCTACACTATCATCGATTGCTTTTAGTGTAGCGGTAAGCGCAATGATCCACACAGTTCATCACTTGAACGTGGATCCAAAGGCTGATCTAGTGAAATAAAAACGCATGTAATTATCTTTGGATAAGAAAAAATTTGTTAAGGGGGAGGTCGCTATGTTATTGAGTATCAAGCATATTTGTGAGGTTCATTATCTAGAGTAGGCATGGCAATGGGTCGGGGCGGGGCGGGTATTGCAAGACCCGGACCCGCCCCGTGACCTGCACGGGTCCAAACTTGTTGACCCATGACCCGCCCCATGCGGGGCGGGGCGGGGCGGGTCCGCCCCGCCGCAACCTAATTAGCTAGTTTGTATTTTTATTTGTGGGAAATTGTTACCAATTGAATCTACATAATGTTTATCTCTAAAAAATAATTAAAAATCAATATATTAAATCAAATTCATGATATGCTAAAAATTTCAAAAATTAAGGAAAAATTACTCAAACTTGAATAGTTAATCTAATTAGTTATATTAATAATTGAATAAATGTATTAAAATTCTATATATAAAGAAGACATTGATAATCCGCCATTCATCTCATTCTAATATATACTTATTTATATATTATAAGATCAAAGAATTTATGATTTATTGTATACACACATATGTATATTGAAGTATATTTGTAGAAAAAATAAGAATACTTATATATTGAGCGGGTCGGGTCGGGGCAGGTCGGGGCAGAACGGGTCAATTCTAATATCCGGACCCGCCCCATTGTATAGGCGGGGCGGGGCGGACCCGCCCCATTTGCAAGACGGGGCGGGGCAGACCCGCCCCAAATGTCTCGGGCCAGGGCGGGTCATTGCGGGTCAGGTTTTTTTTGACATCCCTAATCTAGAGTGGCTTGCTAACGTGGTCTTGGCCCCCAAGCCGCCAAGCTGGAGAATGTGTGTAGATTACACCGATCTGAACAAAGTTTGCCCAATGGATCCCTTCCCTTTGCCAGATATAGACCAATTGGTGGATCAGACCTCAGAATGTGAGCTCCTCTCATTCATGGACGCATTCAAGGGGTACCATCAGATCTCCATGCACCCGGACGATGCTTCGAAAACCTCATTTGTCACATCAGAAGGAGTTTTTTGTTACCCAGTAATGAGCTTTGGATTACGAAATTCTGGGGCTACTTATACCCGAATGGTATCCAAGGTCTTCCGAGCGGTCCTTGGGAGGAACATGGAGGCATATGTTGATGATATGGGAGGTATCCTCTGCTCAATAAAGTCCTCTGCTTGCTTCTTATCATTGCTTACAACCCTTTCTTTTTGGTGTTACTTACCTTATTGCCTTGTACATTCTTTGCTTATTCTTTGGAAACTCTTACTACTTTCTATGTTAAGTTGTCCACCAAAAATAAAATTTTGAGAATTCTTACTTGATTATATTGATTGGTGAGAGGCACTTCTCTGAAAGTAGAATAAGGGTTTTGGCATCATCAAAAGGGGGAAATTGTAAGGAATAAATGTTTTTAGATTTTGATGATGCTAGATTGATTAGAACATTATAGTATCCTCTTTAGAATTGATGTATTAGAATTTTTTTAAGTGTAAGCATTCTAGAGTAGTCAACTGACAGAAGACCTATAGGCCCTCTGTTGAACTTGGATTCTACAGAAGTGCTCATGGTCCTCTGTGGAGCTACTGATAGACAGAAGAACTCGAGGCCCTCTGTGATCTGCCCTTCTGAATACGGCAACAGAAGTCCTCACACTATTCAAATTCTCACTCAAGCTTAGCCGGTTATCTTAACGGAAGATTCTCTCAACGGCTAGCTCATACTCAACGGAAATGCTACAGGACAACATTTAATGAGCTCTACACCCCGAAGGGTAAAAGCTGATGATTGACCGAGATTCCTGGAAAGCCTATCCCAATATAGCAAGCCGCCAAACTTGCGGGCCCAACCGGTCAGCTCAAACAGTACGCGCATTCAATGCAGTTGTCTCCTCCTCCAACGGGAAGACAACTCCAGTATAAAAGATACATTTTGAAGAACAACCGTATAATTTTTTCTCTCTCTACAAACAATCAAAAGCTTTCTTGAGATTCAAACTCCACCTTCATCAACAAGAAGAGCTTACGTTGGAAAGATCATAATCTCTAAATATCATCATACTCCAACAAGAGCAAAGTTCCTACTGTTCTTCAACGACTTCAAGCACTTCATCTACAAACCTTTTGTGATGAAGCAAGTTGGAGAAGAACTCTGTTTATCTAACAGAACATCTTGTGCAAAGAAGGGTGTCTTAAAGTAACTGGAGTAGTGAAGTGGATATACTTCAAGGAGACTCAGTGAAACGAGATCAGTCTTAAAGGAAGCAAGGAAGTGCATCCCAGGAGACATCTACACTTGAAGAAGACGTGGAGAGCTTCTTAAGTGCTAGGACTTAAGCGTTGTAATTGGTTTATTACAAGCTTAGTGGAACAGTGGATTAGAGGAACGAGTTGTTCCTTGAACCACTTTAAAAATCTCCGGTTTCATTTACTTACTGATTTTATTACTCGCTTTTACATTTAAACTGATTAACTCCGCAGAAGTGGTATCTGTGTTCAGTAGAACACCTCGTGTGAGTTAACAGAAGGCATAGTGCCTTTGCACCTCTGTGAGGCTATCTCGACAGAAACCTTACCAGAAGACCTCCGCTGCCAGTCTGTTCTCAACAGAACAGGCTATTCTGTTAAACTTGGTACTTAGCTTGAAAAAGTTAAAAACCATAACAGTCTATTCACCCCCCTAGACTGTTACCTCTATAACCGGGACCAACACAATCACATCCCAATCTATAGTGACTCCCAAAGTGCAATCGCCATAACCAGCAACCCCGTTCATCACTCGCGCACCAAACACATTGACATGCGCTATCACTTCATCAAGGACCATGTGGAGAAAGGAGACATTGATTTATACTTTGTAAGCTCTAAGCTTCAACTGGCTGACTTGTTCACTAAGGCACTGGATGAAAAGAGATTCCAATTCCTAGTCTCCAAGTTAGGCATGTTGAACCTCGAGCCTATGTAATTATGTGTCTCGTTGCTCTGAATAAAAAGCGTGTGTGTGTGGTGTGTGTTGCATGTGTTGAGGGGGAGAAAATCAGAAAATAAAAAAAAATGACGAGGAATGAGTGTGGAGAAAATTAAAAAAAAAAGAAGGAAGAAAAAGTGTGAGTGTGTGTGTTTTTTATTTTTTTTCATGCATCATTCGAGGGGGGGGGGGGGGGGGGTTATCTGTGAGACATTGTTTATATATACTCCCTCCGTCCCTCAAAACTTTGCCAAGTTTGACTGGCACGGGAATTAATAAAGTAAAAACTTTGTGGTTGAGGTTTGTGCAGAGGAGAGAGAATTAACTGGAACCACAAATTCTTTACTTAAAATGGAAAGCGGCAAAGTTAGTGGGACATCCAAAAAAAGAAAGTTGGCAAAGTTTTAAGGGACGGAGGGAGTATAATTTTAAAAAATATTTGGGCCCAAAACACTTTAAATCCGAACTGGGCCCAGCTCAAGACTTTGGGCCCAGGAAACTTCTCACAAGGTCCATCTCTGTTTCTCGCATACATAAGAGACTTCGAGAAAGAGACTTAACCATTTTCTCGCATATCACTTCCGCGGTCTCAAGTTCTCGAAGCTCAAGCCTTCTCTCTCGAAAAACATTTTCTCGAACTCTCTCTTCAAATCTCTTTTCTTCAAATCTCGAAAGGTAGTGCATTGGCTCTCGTTCAACACCAAAATGGATTTTGATCACTCTAAAACTGGTTTCGTATTCAGTTCGAGAACACATTTCTCGAATTTGAAGTATGAGAACTCAATTTTCTCGAACCATAAACTGGAACATCGAAAAGTGTTAATTTGATTATATCATTATGTAGATTCTGTGTTTTTGCAGGTGGTTTCTTGATATTCTTCCGAGTGCGAACTCGAGAATTCAATTTCTCGAAGTCTAAACCCAAGAATGAACTTCTCGATATTTCAAATTCGAGAATCGGTTTTCGATATTAAAACCTCAAAAAGGACTTTTCGATATTTTAATACCGAGAACTACTTCTCAAAGTTGAAATCTCGAGAAGAGCGTTCTCGATATTTAAACCTCGAGAAATTGGTCCTCGATGTTTAAACATCGAGAGGGACTTCTCGATATTTCAACCTCGAGAACTTGTTCTCTATGTTTGAATATCGAGAAGAGCTTCTCGGTATTTAAACCTCGAGAACCTACCTCTCGATGTTCAAACCTCGAGAAGCTGGTTCTCGTGGTTTACACTTAGAAGGTTTTTGAGGTCCCATCTGTACACATTTGATCTAAAAAGTGCAAAAATAAAATTTTCAGATGAACAATGTGCTGACCCAATTCTTTCAGCTAATCGTGTCAGGAACATGCAAAAGTGCACAGTCCAACAATGAAATGTACCCAAAGGAGAACTGGGTCCCACAGTATGACAATAACTTCCAATTGGATCTAAAGCTATTCAAATGTTGATCCTACGGAGGCACTACCTCTGGCTAGCATTCAGCGAAGCAAAACTAGTGCCAGAGGTATATCTACAACAATTCTGGAGCCGGGTGCACACAACCAACAAGAAAGACAGGTCAAAGATCATAACAAAGCTCAATGATGTGAGAGTGGTGCTAACACCCTTTACAATCAGGGAGACTCTGAATCTCCAAGTGCTCCAGAATTATACACCACTCCCCTCAAATGAAGAGCTGATAAAGGGGATAAAGGGTCTGGGGTATGACAGTTCGCTACCCCTGATCTCCAACTTCACCATCTCCAATCTTCATCTTCCGGGGAAGAGTCTGTTCGGCCTGGTCAACAAATGCCTATCTCCAAAGCACGCCAGACACGACAAATGCAACAAGCAATCCTGCAAATCTTCCACGGGATCGCCTTTGACATCAAGTACGACATGGCCCAGCTCTTCTGGACAGAGCTGATGGATTAGCTCAAGGTGAATGAGAATGAAAATGGAAGCACCATCCCTTACGCTCGGTGGCTGGCACTGATAATCCATAACATTAGGATGAGGAGCAGTTCATCGCTCCCAAGTTGCGATACTTCCAGAGAGACAACAACAAGGCTAAAGCACTGCCTATCGCGGACTTTATGCTCAATCTTGCGAACCCGAGGGATAAGGCAGTCATCGACTACAAGGAGTCATTGAATAGAACAGTCCCTATGGTTCAGCAAAACCCAGTTGGACCTTCCCAAGGGACTAAGCCTGATAAGGGTAAAAAGAGAGTGAACCCGCCACAGAAATCGGTGGCAACCCGACCTATTGATGATCAGTCTGCTAACTCTTCCGAGAGGACTCAGGCTACTGAGGGCTACCCCACCAATGCTGAGGACACTGCCGATGAACCATCTAGCCAGGCCGTTACTACCAACAAGGCTGATGGTGAGGCCTCCGATAGCATGGCCAAGAAGAGCAGAAATGATGATGACAATGATGACATGGAAGGAGTTCTGATCAGTAACAGATGAAGAGCCGGAAAGAAGGCCATTCCGATCAACTCCGACACTTCATCGGACCAAGAAGAGGCTGCCCACTCACATCGACCTGCCAAGGGCATCATTATAAGTGACAAATCTGCATCATCAAAGCCTAAGAAGAGGCTCAGAAAGAAGAGCACAGTGGAGCTCGAGATGGACGTTTATGATGAGTGCGACACGTTCCTAAATATAGGCCGAACCACGTCCATAGGTGCAGGAGTTGACCTTGTCAGTTCTCGGGTAGAACTCGCAGCATCTGGTTCAACTGCGCATGCACAGCCATCTCCCATCCACTCTCCAACTTCCCAACAGGCTGGAGTTTCAATAACTCAAAGGGAATTTATACCGACCTCACTGGTCTCTTCCGGATTAGTCGAGAGACTTAGTGGTTTACAGCCCCAGACCACTACCCCCATTCGCTCTATCGCATCGAGTCTAGGTGTCACCATTCCTACATTTTTGAATTTTTCTAGGACACCTACACTATTCACAGCACATACAGGTGCACACACCCTGAACGCAATGACCGGAGTGCAAACTATGATGGTCGGAAGCCCTGCTACGCCAACAATGACACCATCATTGAATGCAGGCCACACATCAGCTATCTTCACTGATGTTGTGACAACAGTTACAACCCCTGTAACTGGAACCTCTATCCCTGAAGACCTTCTCGTACACCTGAACAGCTTTCTAGAGTCTACCATTAAACCATTGGTGCACAAAGCATTAACCGCTCGCGCACAAGACTCTGGAAGTACCCAAGCTACTCAAGATGTACCCACCAAACCTCAAACCACTGAGCCCTAACTATTTCCATTCCCATTTCCCAACCTTTAACCATAGTAAACCAACAACCATCCACATCAAGGGGGACCCAAGATATAGAACGAGTGTCCTCCCCTACAACGACCAAACCCAACCTAAAAACCGTACCCTTCGATAACCTTGTAGCTGAGGTTTTCGATCATATCCTAGTCATGGATGAAGTCAACCTTACCCCATTTCAAAAAGCCCTTCTCCATGCTCTGGATATACATAACACATTCCGTGAGAGTCTCCGCGGCAGCAAACGTTCGCATGAGCATCCCGATGATTCAGATTCTCATGAGGGGGAGAACGAGCGTCAGCGGATACTTGAGCATGTTGCTTCTACCAGCCAAGCCCCACATCCAAACCAACCCTCCTCCTCTACCAATCAACAACCAACTACTTCAGCCAGCCAAAACAGATCCTTAGCCATATCTTCTAGCATGGTCGAGCTAGAACAAAAACATTCTGAGGCACATCTCCTATAGATGTTGACCAAGGAGGGAATGGAAGTCCTGATGTTGTTACCTCGAGTACATCATTATATTCAGGCCATCAGCTAGAACCTAGTTCGAAAATGATGACAACGGGCAATCCTTGTGATCCCGGTGTTACTTGTGACAGGTTATCACCACAACATCAACAAGCTCCCTCTAACCCCTCTGGTGATCAGATGCAAGATGAACTTGAAGATATTCTCGTTCATGATAAGTGGCCTCGCAAATGGACAAAGTGAGATGATCTTAGAGTGGAAGCTGAGCAATATGATATGTGTCAAAGCTGTCATCTCAGAGAGCTTCTTGCCAAGAGTGCTGCAGAAATAATTGGACTTGATGGAGATGAACTCAAGGAAGGGGAGAACCACAAAGAAAATTCCAAGGAGCCGGAATCAGTCACCAAACAAAAACCAACTAAAGAGGCCTTGAAAATTGTCAGAATCAAAGCCCCCTTTCTAGAAGAAATCCGAGAGCAAATATGGCGTCAACCAGAGAAGATCAAGAAATTCAGTGAACTAAAGATTCGCAGTCTCAATCATCTCAAAGGAAAATACAGAGGCGGAAATCTATACATGCTAGGACACAGATCCACAGGAGAACAATGTCAGATTCTGAATCATAATCTTGAAACAAGCAGATGTCCTATATGGAAAATCCTAGATGTAACAGAAGATTACTTAGAAACAATCGGGTTCTCTGTATTTCGCCTGCTACGCACTGATGGATCGGAGTTCACCTGTCAAGAGAATGACTTTTTCCTACTTCACATGGATGATATCTACCAGATGTTCATGGCATGCAGGGAAGTCCCAGTCCATAGAAACAGACTTGCTAAAGAGGGCTTAAAGGCTGTCAAAAGATTCATGACAAGACAAGTTCGATACTACGCCTCCCATGATCTCCAGATGGCCCTAGAACACAACTACTCAAAGGCAAATCTCACACAACCAGACTTGAACAGACCTGGACTTGAACCTTTCGCAGCATATCACATCTTTGACAATCCGGTCTCAGTCATCTATCTGAATCACAACGAAGAGAAGCGCCTGATGTTTGTTGATGAAATTCACAAATACTGGACTCTGAAGATCATTCGGGAACAACTACAACCAAGAAAAGAAGAACTTGATAAGAAATCGACAGAGGCCTCCAAAGATGAACTTAAGGAACTACGGCTGTGTTTGGTAATTAGCGTTTCCGCTAGAAATTGGAGGGTTTGACCAATTTAGCTGTTTGAAAGACTAGAAACGCCGTTCTTTTTACGTTTGGTAAAGAGAGGTTTTGCTCAGCGTGTTGAATGAAATCCGCCAAAACCAAATCGCTGCAACTAGGAGCGTTTACACTTTGGCATTTTCAATTAATTATTGGATTGCCAAACCTGTCCTCTCTTCTTCCTCTTCTTCTATTTTGTTTTCCGCTGCATATGTTGAAGGTCTGCTACCCTCTGAGTCGTCGGAAGTTAGAACCTCTTTAGATGTTCTAAAACTCGCTATTGCTCTATATTTTTGGTGTCTAATAAAGAATCACATCTGACTCTACTTGCATTTGATTGGATTTTTGTAGTCCAAACTATATATGACTAACCTACGCCGCATATGATAATGCTAATTGTTGTTTGAGTTCTAGTAACTCATATGAAAGTCGGTTAGGAATAAAAATAAAACATATGATAAGGATTCAACAGAGATTGATGGCAGAGAGATGGTTCATGAAATTACTAGTTTTATTTGGACTCAAATGTTCCATTCATCAATTAGATTGATATGCTTTTGTATTGAGTTAATGTGTAGGTTGAACTTTTTACCAATTCCGTAGTAATACATCAATAGCATTATTAAAAAAATGAATATTAAAATTTATTCATGCATGTCCTCATGTGTCTTTTTACCTGGTAACCGCTTTAAACAAACAGCCAAGTTACCAAACATTTTTTTGCAACCCGCCAAATTAATCCGCTGGTCAAATCCGCTGATTCAATCCACTATTTTCAATCCGCTAACAATATCCGCTAACCGCTGATTGCCAAACATGGTCTACAAAGAGTTGACAAGATTCTGACAGCAATCGAGAAACAACTGACAGAAGAAGATCACTCAGAAATTATGAGCATGCACTCAATCTCAGAAAACATTATTATAAAGCTCAGAAGTGAAGAGAAGAAGAAGCAAGACGGCACTTGATCACAAAGGGGATTGTTGAGGAACATATTTATTGTGATCAAGTTTGTCAAATGTCTTGCTATTTGTTTAGAATAGTTTTACATTAAATAAGCATTTAATATTATGTAATAAATAACCTTGTAAGGGAATAAGGCCCAAAAAGGCCTTAGGCCCAAACTTCTAGGTTACCATTTCGGCACCTGTACGTACGCCTATAAATATGCGTACATGTGGTACATGACCAAATAATCAGCAATATAATCTGCGTTATAATCAGCAACAGAGTTTTCGAATCAGCCTTTTGCTTTTCTAGCTTCTCGATAGTATAGAGTAAGAATTTCTTCTGTTCAAATTATTTCTCGATCATTATTAAGAATCATTCTCCATATTATCGCAAATACATTTTAGCTGCTCGTTCTTCTCATTGTTTGGGACCAACATACGTTCCCGGGCCGTATCCGCAATTTTTAAAAGTTTACATTTTTGGTAATTATTTTAAAAATTCGGATACTCGTATCCTGACGGATACACGTATCGCCTTTTCAAAAAAATCTTAAAAAAATGTTTAAAAAAACACTCAAAATTTACATAATAAAATTCTTAAAAAAGAAAAGCTAAAAATAATTTTACCTTGCTTTTATGTGGTACACAACTAATGAACCTATTTCTAATGCACATGTCCTCCTATCTCTAATTCTAATTAACACTAGAAATTAATAGCTCCAAATATGTATTAGAACTTTTAAAATATTATTTTCTATCTTCATTATTCTAGAACTTTGAGTAATTGCATTTTTAATTTCAAAAATGTAGTTGTTTGACTTATTTCTCATTTTAAACTAATGACTTATTGACTATATTTATATTTTGAGATGCACTAGTGTATATGAGATAAAATATGAATTTATTTCTAAGTATCTTGAAAATGTAAAATGCTTGAATGTCATGAATAAGTAGACGCCAGAAGATAATATTTTTGTATTTTTTCAAAAAAAAAATGTATTTTTAATATTTATAAATACGCCCCCATAACTTTCAAAATTTATAAGTATGGCCCCATATCTGTATCCTACTTTTTTTTTGTTTTGTCGTATTCATGTACCTGTTTCCGCAGCCTTTAAATTGCAAATAATCGTGTCCACATCGTTTTATTTTAATACGGTTTTTCCTGAATTGTATAAATCCAAACAAACTCAAAAAATGAATCTTTATATATATATATATATATATATATATATATATATATATATATATATATAAAGGGAATATGGTGGAAATCCAAATAGAAATCTTTTTTTTTTCATCACACGATAATAAAAGACATGAGCTGTTGAAATGAAAGTACAAAAGATAAGGTGAGAAAAAGAAGGATGAGACTTATTCACGCCAAATATAACCGTGGATCCAAAAGAAGTCTCGAGAAGCAAAAATTCTATGCCCGTTTAGACTGATACCTAGTTTGCACAGTCTTAATCGAAGAGGCGTTGCGTTTTTTGTCCTTCCTGGAGACAACTGAAGTGAAACCATCTTCTTCCTCTTGTTTGGGTTCTAGAAGTGCATTCTTGTAAATAGGAGATTCTTTGTAGATAGGGTGATCATTGAGTAGTTTATGCTTCAGAATTTGGTGTGGTCCTGAGTCGCGCAGAAGCTCCTTAAAATTTTTCCGTGTGAGACCTAGAGTACCTGGGGCCACTTTCTGCAGAATCGAGTAAACAAATTTTTCTGTAGCGGATCGGTCTGAGTATTTTTCTGCTAGGTAATCTGCTGCAGCATCGAAAATAAAATATAGACCTACCCCATCATTATCAAGAGCGTGCATGAATTCTTCTATACTTTCAACGCCAACTTTCGAAATTGCTCTATTAACCATTCCTTCCTCTATGGTATTAGCAAAAAATTCCTGCAAGAGAAGAAATTCAGTGGAAGAAGAGTTGGATAGGGTATTTTTTTGTTCAGAAACCTTGTCAGAATCATCCATGTGCGTCTTCTTCAAAACCTTAGAAAAATCTTGATGTTGGTCCCATTTATCAGTTAATTCCCGAATTGCACCATCAATCTCTAGCAAAGAAGACTGTATATGTTTGAACTGATCATCCATAACCAAAATTGGTGTGACCTTTTCAGATTGATATGAAACCTCCCAAGTTAAGTTACCAATATCCGATTGAAACAAAAAGTCAGAGATGGAGAAATCAGCATTATTGGGATTTGTTCTATTCATTTGTAGTTCATCCAAACTCTTTTCCTTTCGAGTTTCAAATTGACATGTCAGATTAGGATTTTCTCTTTCAATTTCTTTCAAGATGTTAATAGTTTGAGAGATTTTGGACTCAAAAAGAGAGAAACCTGACCTTTTCTGACCTTCTGGAATGCACAACGAGGTAACAGAATTCCCAATTTCCATAATCCGAACAAACCGTCCACAATAATTGTGTTCATAAGACAATTTAATTGATCTAGCATTCTCAAATCGAGTGAATGACCAATTCCCTGTTCCAACCGTCAGTAAAGAATCCCTAAGCCATATAGTTGTTTCAAGATTGAATAGAATTGAAGAGCAAAAATCCTTCTTTGTTTCAGAGATTTGTAAAGAGGAATTAATGAGTAGAAAAGAGAAAAGTTTGCTTTCAACCTTAACAGAATCAACCAAACCTCTATTTCTGGCAAAACCCTCGTTGTTGGTGCCCTGTAGCAAATGTGGTCTGAAAACGTTTTGGGAAAACTTGGGTTTTCTACCTTGGAACCCCCGAACAAGTGCTGCGGATGTATCACCCCAGTAGTCAGCGGACTGGCGCCGCTGTAGTTCCTCCTCCTGAATGAGCCCAACTGTAACGTCCTTGTAGCTAGCGGACGAGCGAGGCCGGAAACCTTGCCGCCGGAGAATCCCACCTGAAACGTTGCCCCTGTTTGTGGCGGAAGACCGCAGTTGTTTCCATCTGATAGGCGCAGAGTTGGCCCTGAAATCGTCGGACGAGTACGGTTCTTTGCACCGGAGGATTCCATCTCTGTTGCCGTACACCCCTACCCTATCGCTGTGAGTTATTCCTTCAACGATTCCCCATCTCGCTGCGTCGAGATCTTCATTTTCCCATGGCGATCGAGATCGCCGTACATCCCTGCCCATTTCCCCATGGCGATCGAGATCGCCGTACATCCCTGCCCATTTCCCTTTGATTCTCCAAATAGAAATCTATTTGGAGCCAAAAGAAGTGAAAAATTGTTGTCACTATTAATGAAACATCTATTGTTTTATATAGTAAAGCTGAGTTATAAAATGCATATGTGTCATTCATTGATTGGATAACAAACATAATTATAACATTAATTTAATAACAACAACCCGTTAGGAGAAAAAATAGTAAACTCAATTGGACTAGATCTCTTCTATGCTTTTACTACGATAGGAGAAAAAATAGTAAACTCAATTGGACTAGATCTCTTCTATGCTTTTACTACTTACATAGTATCAATTTATAATTCAAAGTTTTAGATACAATCAAAAGCAGAAGAAGCTGAAAGTAACACTTCAATCTATACAATAGGATACTTTGCAGCTCTTTTATATAGAGACAATTTGTCAACACAGTTTTTCGGCTTATCAGGCTTATCAACCAACTTTATCACCAAACACATGACTTTTGCTTTCGCACACTGAATTGTGTAATAAGAAGAAAAAGTAAGGTTAAAGTTACTTTTCTGCCTGTATTGGCTGAAGTTACTGTAGCTGACCATTGTAGTTGTTTTTACATTTTTTTCTTTATTTTATTAATAAAATATATTTTAAAAATAATTTTTTCTTAAATCAGCAGAATCAGCCAATGCAGCCACTTCAGCTAAAACTTCCTAAATTTTAGCAGAATCAGCCAAAACAGTCAATTTTTGTGCTACCAAACGGACTCATAATATGTCCGTCACTTTCATTCAACCCATTATTTATACGTATTACTATTACTATTGAAAATTAACCAAACATTTATAACTCTATATATGCAAATGATGAAACATATAAAATCAATATAGAACATAATTACATAAAAAAATTAAAAATTATATCTAAATGTGCAAACCCTTTATACAAATGATATAGAATTGATATACGTTTGATACTTTGATTAATTGGTACGAAGATCCTAAGGTTAGAGTTTATTTTTAATTTAACTATCTATTATTTTATATAGTAATAAAACTGAGTTATAAACCAATGATGTGTGTCAATTTGTGATTGGTTACTTAAAATTTGATTATCACTCTTACATTAAAACATTTAATTAATTCTCCAAATGCAAGTTCACATGGTCCATGAGTAGCTATTCACCTTAATTAGGTCAATTCATTTGGAGAAAGGGGTGGAGAAAAAATCTCTAAATTTTAAAGTTATAACTTTTTAATTTGTACTCCAATTTTTATAAAAAATATATCGAAATTCGTAACTTTTTATGACCTTTCATATAACACCAATATTGCATATGTAAAAGTAAAAATTATGAAGATCCAATTAATGAAGAATTTAAAGCCTAGAACTTTTTTTGTCAATAAAATCCAAAATTGTTTCTAAGTATATTAAAATCTTAAAATTAAGATTTCATAATTAATTTTTACATTTTTGAGTTAATTTAGAAATTTAAAACACCAGATTTCTTACTATCTATTGTTCTATTTAGTAAACATGAATTATGAAATGCTACATGTAACTCTCTTATTGATGGATCAAGGGCCTCTGCCTTGCTTCGGCAGGCAAGGAGAGTGTCTGACCATTTTAAACCTTTAGATCAAAAAATTAAGGGTAGAAGATGAAGGGACCATTTTTGTTCACACATCTCAATACCCTAGATTAAATCAAAGCCCTCTATTAATGTAAGGCACTATGCCTTAAGGCAGAGAATCCTAACCCTTATTGGTTTGGCGTTATAAATATTAACATTACTTTAATTTTACAATCATTGTCCTACTCATTACATGATGCAACTGCTCATATAATATAAAAAATATTTCATACTTTTACATTACAACATCTAATTAATTTGTAACATCTACATGATGTCATTTCAAACATCATGTATTCTCTGGGTTGTGCATTAAATCGTACTGTAAATTATATTTCAAATAATACTTTGATTATTATATGCATGATCACATTTAGTTTATACCGTGAGTAAATACATTATGATCTGAAAACATGATAACAAAATGCATATAATATAAACACAGTCAAAATCTTCAAAGTAAAATGAGGAAGCGGTCCAGCCGATCGCCGACTCAGACTTCCTTACGGGAGGTCTCGGGTTCGAAACTCAATGGAGTGAGTTTCACCCTTGATTACTCCAGGCCCCCCTCCCCCAGATGTCACCTGCAATAAAAAAAGAAAAAAAGAAAAAAAAGAAAAAAAGAAAAAAATCTTCACATTAAAATAAAATTTCATGCATAACACTTTTATTATTCTTCAATTATGCACAACTACAAGAATATCAGTAATGTACTCTATCATCCCAACGAAACCTAACGAAACGTGGTTCCAACGGGAATAGGTTGGGATTGCAACACATGTTGCAGTGCAATACTGTAGTTGCTTTCTGTTGTGCAACCACATCGGGCCGCAATGGAGACTCGGTTTCAATTCATGGGGGAAAATCTACTACGTAACCCAACAAACTGTAACGTGGCCACAACGCATACCGCTGATACGGGGCCATATTGGATCCTATCAAGACATCAAAACTAAATATTTTCTTATTTCGTTTGAACGTAAAATTAAATTACATCGCATCGGCGGCAATAGCCACAACCACAGTGACCACAATCGCAATGTTACCGCTATAAAAAACCGTGATATAGACCGAAGAGTAAATATATAACATATGATGACGGATAATTAATTATATAGTCATTTAACATATAAAAATTTATTTGTTTTGTGGTAATTGGTAAGATCATAGTAAAAATGCACTATATTAAAATTTGTATCCTATGAATTATTCACAATAAATATTACGGACAATTACTTTTTATTGTAACTCATATCAAATCGACGTGCCGCTACTGGGGCAATGCCCTGGGCTATTACTTAAAAATTGTTGTCACTATTAATGAAACATTACTTAATGAAGCCATATTAAGTGTCAACCTAATTAATTGTTGTAAGTTACAAATAAAACTTTAGAAAGTTGTTGTCACTATTAATGAAGCATTACTTAGTGAACCCATATTAAGTGCCAACCTAATGAATTGTGGTAATTTATAAATAAAACTTTATAAAATTATATTGAGCATAAATACATTAAATATTAAAAATATATTAGAAAAATACTAAAAGACACATATACATAATTAATTAAGAGACATAATATAATAAAGTTAAAAATGAAATGTTCTAATTTCATAATATAAAATAGAGTATTACATTATGTTTGGATACAAATATTATGTAAATGACAATGATAATACTCAGTACCCCATTAAATGTGTTCAGAATTCACTTACATGTGGAATATAAATGAAGTAAAAATTACTTTGTATGTGATTCAGTTTTTTACAAATTAGTTGAGAACAATAATTTACCTACACATTTATTAGTTTAAATGGAAATGACAATTTTGGTTGGGGCAGTTGCAAAAATAAAGTTAGCACAATTTAACGAGATGAGGGGGTCATTGTTTTTTATAATTAGCTGCAACAAAAAATACAAAAATTCAATTATTTAATTCTGCTATAACTATTTATTAGTAAATAAGTAACTATTTTAAAAATTCGTTGAAATCATAATTTTAAATAATGTTTCCCAATTTTGAAAAGATTTTTAGCATTTCCAATTTTGTGTACGAGTCAAATTGGTTCAATGATATTGGATTATACAATTTTACGATTCAACTCGCGATGTTAACAACATTGATATGTAGTTCTTATAAAACATACAGTGATTTTAACAATCTTGATCTGTAGCTTTTATAAAACATATATTGAGATGAATCAAGAGATATTATATATGGAGTATAAAATAAATATTTTCACTTTTTAGATGGAATATATTTAGAAACTTTAAAACACAACAAGCACGAAATTAAAAAGTAATGTCATGTGTTGAATAATCATCATAATTATATTATAAATAAATAATACTACATATGAGATTGTAATATGATAACAATTGTTATCATCTAAAAAAACAATTGTTATCATCTTCATTAGACAAGATTTGTTAGGGATGAAAGGATACTTATTTTATAGTTTTATGCTAATTGGTGTATGTCCAACGGACTAACAATTATCATACATGTATTCTAATATAATTTTGTATCATGTTTTTATTTTTTTCTACAATAAATATGTATATACACATTACTCATGAAATAAATTCTTTGTAAAAAAAATTGATTTCATTTGTTCTCCGTGCAAGGCACGGGTGGATCGACTAGTTACTTATGGATAAAATATACTTGGTAGATTCTATGGTACCCATAAGGTACCGTACCCTTGTCCATATGGACCAATGAAAATGTTGCAGTTGAATTATTTAAATCAAAATTAAAAATGATATCATGATGAGGACCAATCAAGTGAATGGTAAGTACGGTACCCCATTTTTTAAACGGGTACCGGAGTGTTAGTAGGCTAATTTGTTCAGAAATGGTCTGGCGAAGGGTTATTATTAGGTGGGAAAGTACAAGTGAAGCTCATAAGAATGAGAGCCTCCGGATTGGGAGTGGTAAGACAAAAAGCGTAGTTGAGGGAGGATGCAGTATTTAGGGGCGTCTTCTTTCTTTTACGAGTATTTGTATTTGTATGTGTATGTGTATCTGTATGTATATATACTACTAGTCATCCCAAAGCAGAAAGCGACCTCAGGGAAATAGACACGCAAAGTAAGTCTCAGAGGCAGTGTGATCATGGGTAACACCCTCCGAACTCTCGCCCCCAACTCCGAGCGACCCCAAGATACCCAACCCGCCGCTCTGGACCTGGAATCGCAAGCTCAAAACGGGCCCTTCACATGCGAAATCTGCGTCGAGCCAATGATCTTGCCCAGAAAATTCAAGAACAGGACCATCTGCTCTCACCCATTCTGCACTGACTGTATCGTCAAGTACATCTCCGTCAAGCTCGAAGACAACGCCGCCACAATTCAGTGTCCTGCTCTGGATTGCTCCGAATTTCTCGACCCCATTTCATGCCGGACCCTACTTGCCCCCCAGCTGTTCGTCAAATGGTGCGACGTGCTTTGCGAGGCCACAGTGCTGGAATTGGACCGCTGTTACTGCCCCAACCGCGACTGCTCCACGCTGATCGTCAACGAGTGCGGCGGGAATGTGAGGCGCTCCCACTGCCCCAATTGCAAGAGGCTGTTTTGCTTTCACTGCAAGCTTCCTTGGCACGCCGGCTTCCGTTGCGAGGAAAGCCGCGAATTGAGGGATGTAAACGACTTAGCTTTCGGTGTGCTTGCTGAGCAGAGAAGGTGGTCGCGCTGCCCCAGGTGCCTTCATTTCGTCGAACGCATTGAAGGCTGCAAAATTATTCATTGCAGGTCCATTTCTTTTCTCTCTTCTCTTGAAATTCAAGATTTAAACTTTGGTTAGTTAGATGCTTTTAAAGTCAACAATCTGAGAGGAAAAATGCTTCTGATCGTTCCAATTGGGATATCTATGGTTTTCATCAATTAGCGGGTGAAGATTCTGTTTGTAGTGTGACAAATTGGCACATGCTTTATGCTGCAATGCTTAGTTCCAACCTTCAATGGTCTGCTGTTTGTTGAATACGGAAGTAGTACATATGATAAGAATGTATGTCTTTGACCCTACTTGATTGGCTAAGGGATATTCTTTTCAATGTTTCCACATACTGCAGGACATTGAGAATCACTTCTTTTATCTTAGCGCTTTAGCTTATTAAATAGTGAGCGAAGGTGTTTTGCATGAGTTGTGGGGGTGATTCTTATTCCACTATCATTGTGATTGAACACAGTTTTGTCCAACTGTCAGACCTTTTTTAAATTTTGGGGGCTGTTGTCCCCCCAAAATTTTATTTTCCTAGGTATATTTACCCCGCAATTTTAATATATATGTATTTGTATGTATATTTTAACCCTGCCGTCCCTCCAAACCGGAATTCCTGCGTCCACCTCTGCTGTGGGGGTGATGCAGAGGATAGTGTGTGTATTAAACTATTTTTTTTTTTTTTTTTTTGAAGGGTGTATTAAACTATTAATATGTGTTCAATGGTCAAAGCAATGAAGATGCCCTTACGTGAGTTAATGAGTCACTTCTCAGTGGGAGATTGACTGAGATATCCAACTTCAAACATAGGCTACCTAAACATTAGCTTCATTGAAATGTTTTGGATTGGTGGGGTTATGCTCTGTACTTCTGTACACAGATCTTGGAAATTTTATTGCCTTTTTCCCTGTTATTTTTATTTCATCTCCCTTTCCAGAATACTTAGATATTAAAAGCATACTGCTGGGTGCACTTATAGTGATTGTAACACAGGAAACTTATCTCAAAGGTTGATGAGAATTGAAACCAAAAGTGTCTTCAGTAGTCAGTACCTGTCTCTCTATCTTGATCTACTTCTCAAGCTCATAATAGGTTAGGAAGTATCTATAGAATTTGAACCCCAGCTTTCTCTGTTTTTAAGTCTAGTACGAAACCTTCTAATGGATGTCATGCATCCGGAAAGATTATTTGAAACAGCATCCAACTGTTTGTCTACATATATACTTATATAGACACACACACAGTCACACACAATTATATGTATATGAAGATAAATACCAAAGAAACTTTGCTATGTGCCACACATATCTAGTAGGCTAGTAGCATAGTATTTTTGGCGGTACATTATATAGAGTTTTGGACATAATGCCATCTTGCTATTAATGTTATGTACTCTGTAAAACATAAAGCATCTTATATGTAACAAATAATAATAATAATAATAGTGGTAGTAGTAATAATAATAATAAGAGTACAAGGATTACACATGGAATAATTTATATAATGCCTTTGTGTTTGTATGTACTAGAACGCCTAAGATCCTTGCTGCTAAGAACTTAGAACCTAATATGCTGGGATAAACTTGTCAAAAAAACTAATTTGTGATATAGAGGGGCAAATTGTAGGCATCCTTTCAAGCTTCTTTATCCTAAAGACCTAAACTTTCTACTTTTTTTTTTTCTATATCTAGTTGTCTGCTTTCTTGTTCTAGTTCCTTGTTGAGTCAAGGTCAACATTGCATCCCTGTCCAACTACAACAACATTATGGCCTCATATGGATGGGCATCGAATTTCCCTATTCCCAGGTAATGGGGGTGTGGTGCCCAGGTTTGAAAAAAAAAACTTTTTTTGGGTTTCCTTCGTACTTTTTGAGTGAAATCCTCTCATTCAATTCATGATAATATCTAATTCTGACTAATTTAATCCCAACTGAATTTGAACTGACAATCCTGTTGTGAAGCTTTTAGGGTATCTATTGATCCCGGAAAATACTAGGGAATGGAAAACAATGCCAAAGAAAGTTGTTGTCTTATGCTTGGGTTAACACAGAAAATGCGGAGTAAAATGATACGCAGTACGTAGTATATGATTTTAAATTTTTTAACACCTAAATATGTTTCTTATCATCAATTACATAATGCAAATAAAATAAAAAAGAAAGAGATAAAACAGATATCTGAGATAAATTTATTAAGTTTGAATGCATCTTTTCTTGCCCTTTCCTCCTCCTGGTAAGCGCGGTCGGTCTCTATGTGTTTAAATGAATGTGTGGATGGCAGGTGTGGCATAAGCTTCTGTTACAGATGTGGAAAACAGGTGCATCAACATTGGTGCGGATGTGATACAGCTTCATGTTGCTGCATATGGACTTGGAAAATCCTAATGTTCTTTCTCGCCCTCATGTTTTTCTACTTCCTCTTCTGGGGCTTCGGCATGAGGCCCCCTCGCTTTGCTCCCTGAGTTGTGAAATAAAATGGCTGCCATGTGAGACTACTGGGATGGATAACGCGAGGGACAACAAATGGAACGGAGTTTTGAAGATGGTAAATCAAACCAGGGGGCCAACTTTAGGCTTTTAGCATCCCTTCCACTCACGCACTATAGTCTATATATACTAAGGAGTAATATAATACACATAATAATATTATCATATTCCTACTACATCGTATTTCTGTACATAGCTCTCTATACTTGCAAAGTACAGAATATTATATTTAACTTAAATATTAATCTTCGTTATTAACTGCATTCAAAGCAAATGGTTGTGACACGTGTATAATTTCTCAATTCTCACGTTTCACAACCATATATTATAATCAACACAGGGAACGGATCAGGTGAGAAGTGTTCTTAGGCTGAGAACTGCAGAGTAATTTAAAAAGTTGTTAAAGTTAAACATTTGGCTTTATAAGTTATGTTTAACGTATTAATAATTTATTAGGAGTTAGGACATATATGTCTTGGTAAATAAATAAATGTGAGAATGAATTTCAATCGTTGGATTTATGATATTGCACTAAAACAAGCTTTATGTTGCACCGGGAATTAAAATTTGTGATATTGCACTAAAACTGTTTAATATTGCACCAGGATTTGACAATGTTGCACTAAATTAGCTACATGTTGCGCTACAGAGGTGTCCTACGGATTTTTCAAAAGTATTTATGAAAATGGCAACATAAATAGTTGCATATTTCAATGCAACATAAATCTCTTTTACTGCAACATAGTCGAACCAAACGGTTGAGACTTGAGAATCATTTTCATTTGACACCTAAAAGTAGGGGTGGACTTGGGCCAGGCGACCCGGCCCGGTACTGTTGGGGCCCGGCACAGCCCGGTACCCGGTCTTGGAGCCGGTTCGGGCCAACCGGAACCGGTCAGTGCCCGGTGCGGGCTCGGGCCTTGAAAATGGTGAACCGGCCCGGCCGGTTCGGGCCAATTTTTTTTTTTTATTTTTTTTTCATTTTTTTTGGTTTCTACCGGGTAGGGCTGGGTGTTTTGCGGGGGTTTGGGGGGTGGGGGGGGGGGGTCGGGGGTAATTTAGAAAAACATAAGAAAATGAAAAAAATAACTTGAACCAGAAACCGGCCCGGCCCGGAACTGCCGGCTACCCGGGCCGGTTCCCTACTTCGCAAACAAAAGCCCGTCCGGGCCCAGGTCCGAACCGGCCTGGGTCCATCCCTACCTAAAAGTAGGGCTGGATTCGGGTTGGGTCCGGGCCGAGCCTAGGCCCAGGGCGGGCCGCTGATTCTGAAAAGTTGGGCCCGGGACCGGCCCGGGTAGCTACCGGGTCCGGGCCGGGCCTCGGGTTTGGTTATGTTTTTTTGCTTTCCTAAGTATCCCTGACCCCCCCCCCCCCCAAAACCCCTCCTTAACATCAAGCCCAACCCGGGTCAGCCGGGTGGAACCCAAAAAAAATGAAAAAAAAAAATTAATTTAGCCCGAACCGGGCCTCCTTTTCACTGACCCGAGCCCACCCTGCTTTTCCTAGCTAACCGGGCCTTAGACCGGTTTGGGGCCCGCAGCACCAGGCCGGTCCGGTCTCGCACAGTAGCGGGCCATGCCGGTTCCCGGGCCGGGTGGCCCGAACCGAGTCCAGGACTACCTAAAAGTTTCTTCTAATTTGAACCTCACCCTATATATATAGACAAATGTTCAGGTTCGGAATTCCGGACCAGAACCGCCGTCCAAACGGCGGCTTTTGATCCACTTCCTGGTGAATTTTTTTGATGAAAGTTTTTGGACATGTTCTTCATCAAGTATAGTTTATCCACAAAAAAATCAACTAAAAATTCAATAGGAAAGGCAATCATATTAGTTTTGGAACATAATCGTGTTTTTATATGTATATTTTGGTGCGGTTATCTTCCAAAAATCATTTGAGTGTCTTTCCGATTGAATTGTTAGCTGAAATTTTGTGTGGAAAAACTACACTAGATGAAGAACATGTCAAAAAAAATTCATCGAAAAATTCCACCGGGAAGGGTCCCAAACTCCATCGTCCGGACGGCGGTTCCGTTCAGGATTCCTCCTGACCGGAAGAGTACTCTCTCTCTATATATAGAGAGAGAAGAGGCAAATAAGCCCTCAAACTATTTGTGATTCTGCAATCAGGCCCTTCAATTGGAAGACTTGCAAATACACCCCTCAACTCATTAAAAATTAAGCAACCAGATCCTTTTTTACCTGCTGGTGCAGGTTAGGAGATGAAAAATTATCGGCACCAGCAGGTAAAAAGGGTTTGATTGCTTAATGTTTAACGAGTTGAGGGATGTATATGCAAGTCTTCCGGTTCATGGGCCTGGTTGCAGAATCGCAAATAGTTCGAGGGCTTATTTGTCCCTTTTCTCTATATATATAAATGGTTTCAAATGAGAAAATGATTTTAGCAGGGAAAAGAAAATGAATCTGGACCGTGAGATTGTATTATGTGAAATTGAATGTGCATCAGGTGAAACTCAAATGCCAGCACAAAGGGTAAGACACAATGACATTATGTGAAGTTGAATTGTGTATTAAGTGAAACTGAATTGTGCATTAGGTGAAACTGAAATCTGCAGAATAAAAGATACGATCCAGTGATATTTGTGTACCTTTTATTATGCACATTTAAATTTCATCTAATGCACAATTAAGTTTTTCTTTTATTATGCACATTTCAATTTCACCTAATACACATTTTAGTTTCATGAAATGCACAGTCCAGTTTCACATAATACAATTCAATGATCAAAATTCATCTTTCAACCCTACGTAACTCGGTCACTCCATGGCGGTGATTCAAAAGGGGATGGGCCATCGGCGCCTCTAATTAAAGATTGAACTGGCAATCATCACATATTTTTCCACCACTGACAACCGACATCACAAGTGTGCCACATAATAACCCCTGGAGTAATATATGTTTGTAAACATAATGATTTATTTCCTGCTTCTAACCACCATTCCACCTAGGAATTGGAATCATTTTGCCCATAAAATACTCATAAATAGACTTAATCTTTAAGAAATTGTAGAAATATGAGGGGCAGTGATGTTATCTCTCCTACAAAAAAGGCATTACGTAGGGAATACACAGATATTAAATTTACATACATTTTCTGGGAGAGGCAAAATGTTATGGAAGAGTTTCCACATGAAAATCTTAATATGGTGAAGCTGCTTGGGATGCCAGATGTGTGTATTTGAAAATGTGGCCGATTGAATGTCTATGTCTTCCTCAAATGCACATGAGAGGGGGGGGGGGGGAACCATCCTGGGAAGGTGTCCAAACTTTATGATCATTGATGATGTCAACCAGTGTCGGTCCCTGTTCATGAGTTTGACAAATACACTTCCATATAGTTGAGTCGGGTAATTTAGCTTTCATATATGATCCTCTTGGGTATCTAGCATGCATAAAATTAGCCCAAAGAGTGGAGTTGTTGAACCAATTCCACCAAATCTTAAGAGAGAAGGCAGATTGAATATCTTTTAAAGACCTAATACCAAGCTCACATTCTTCATAAGGAAAGCAAAGTTTCCTCCAACTTAGCCAATGTACTTTCTTAGTGCCATCTGTAGATCCCCCCAAAAAAGGAAAGTTTTCTCTCCGGAATCCTGATCACACTTTGAGGAAGATTGTGCATTGCCATTGAGTGTATAGCTATTGAAGCTAAGACATGCTTAATCAAAATAAGCCTTCCATTTTGAGATAGAATGTTCTTCTTTGAGAAATGAGAATGAATCTCGACCATTGAATTGTTTTGGAACTCTCGCATGTTCAGCGAAAATTTTTGCTTCATTTTGAGTGAAACTTTCTAGCAGGAGAAAAGGGTTGAGTTGTGGGTTTGATTAACCCTAATTCCTCTATTTCCTCACACAGTGAGACCTCCCATTCCATTAACCTCCCGCGCACACACACACACACCATCATCTCCGCGCCTCCACTACCGTCTTTTCTTGTTTCCGTTCCCAAATGGAGTTAGGAATCTATACCTTCGCCTTTCGCACCATGAACTTCTGTTCTGCGACTGCAATGGCGATGAGCGACACGAAACAGTGTTGGCGACAGGAGATGGCGCTCGTGATCATTCCCAGGCGATTGTGCATGGCACACTCAGGTTGTCGTTTCAGGTGGCTGGGCATGATGATGAAAATTTTGATTTGGTCGTGTGGTGGTGGAGGAAGCGCAGTTAAGGTGTGTGGGCTGTGGTGAGGCGCTGGCTAGAGCTACAGTGTGGGGTGGAAGTAGTGGTGTGCACTAGTTGGGGCATTGGCGGGAGGAGGGGTTAGGCCAGTGAATGTGCAAGTGTTACAGTGGCGGGGTTGGGATAGTGATGGGGTTGTGCCATGGATGGCTTAGGGTAGTGGCCAGGAAAAGCCATGGCAAAGGGTGTGTCGGGGCAACGATTTGTGCAGAGTGTCATTGGTGGCGCTAAGGGCGGCGAGTCATGGAATCCACTAGGCGACATGGGCGATGGAGGCACTAGGGCGTCAGGTAGTCTGTTACTAGGCGTTGAAGTGGGGTCATTGGGGGTGTCGATGGAAATGTAGTCACTAAGATGCCACAACACTAAATACACTAGTGTTGATTGGTCACTGGGGCATCAGGAGTCACATAGCATTCGTCACATTAGTCATTATCTTAAGGGTATACATGTCATGTTAGTCACTCTTTTGGAACTGTTTAAACTTATTTTTATTTTTATTCGCAATTTCTTCTTTACTATTATTTATGTCAAAACTCCTATATAGCATGTGTACATGTGCCTATGTGTATATATATCTATCTATTTTTTTAGAGAAAGGAAATTTTATTAATGAAAATTTAACGAGGAGTACAAGAAATGAAGATATATAAAAAGACGAAGAGGAAATCAAAATAGGCAATAACTGCAAGAAATACTAGTGAAACTACCAACCCTAAGAGCATCAAATTGACCCTCCGTAAAATCCCATTGTTCTCATTCAAGATGAGATTGAGATCTTGTCCTCAATTTGAGAGTGACTTTCCAAATTTGATTTGACAATAATATGAGTATTTAAGTTGTGCATAGACAAGCAGTTGAGAGTGACTTTCCAAATTCGAGTAATTGTGACATTTTGTAGTACATTTCATTGGAGGGAGATGAAACATTTTGCAATACATTATCTCAACAACCATGCTTTGTGTACACGTTAGTTGTACACGACATTTTACACGCCGGTCAAATTGTCTGTGCACAGACAACTTTTTTTACATTTTGAGAAGAAAATTATTTTTTGCATCGACAATTTCTTTTATCTGTGACTCAAGACATTTTTTCGTCAGTACGAAAAATGGTTCTCTTCACAAAATGAAAAAAAATTGTTTGTGCACACGCAATTTGACTGGCGTGTGAAATGTTGTGTTGACGTGTACAAACAACATTTCTCATGTGAAATGGAGCTCCCATGTTTGTACAAATTGTGAAAACAGTTGAAAATGACCGTTGATACTTTGCTCTATTTCAAATCTACTCTTTTTTCATTTTTTTCTCAAATCTACCCTATTTAAGTAACTTTAGTAAAGAGATTTTGATGTACACCCTAAAGTCTTATGTAATTATTATGCTAGTTATTGTATATGTTTTAGTCAATACGTCTATGTTATGTTATACTATATTATACTATCGTATGTTATATTATGTTATCTTTGTATTCGTTTTTCAACACTAAGTTTTGACAAAAAAATTAATGGAGAAATAGTATTAGTACAATCAGAGAAAATTTACGAAATAAGAGTAAAATGTTTTGGAATTTCAAAATAGGAGTAATATATTTTTATTTTCTAATTACAAGTAATTACTGTCAAGTTTGAAAAATACTGTTATGTTTAAAGACTGAAAATAATTCAAAATATATATGGTCATAGTTATTTGTATTTAGGGAATAAAAGCATAGTAGTCACATTTTGGAATTTCCGAACGTTTTTACTCTTATTCAGGAAAATTTCTTTATGAGTAATGCTAAACAATAAAGTAAGAAAGGGCACATTATTAAACAAAGAGATAATAAAGTCATCACGTAAGGAACTAATGAAGTTGTAGATAATTGAATAAGGACAAATGGTAAGATCCAATTGTTAAACATAATTTCTTTTGGGGGATTTACCTTAATAGGACCAAAACATGTTTTCCCCAAAATAGGAGCACCTTTTTGTTTTACTCCAGAGGGATCTGGGGCTGGGGGGCCTGGAGTAATCAGGCTGAAACTCACTCCATTGAGTCTCGAACCCTTATGTGCCTAGCGGGTTTCGAACCTGAGACCTCCCACTAGGCATGGTAACCTCACAACCAAAATAGGAGCACCTAGTTTAAACATCCTTAAATAGGACCTTTTATTAGTGATTGGACTAAAATACCCCTCACAGCCTTTACCACTCCTGCCTAGGGACCGCCGCCGCCGCCGGAGCACTGCCGGAGCACTGGCGGAAAATTCCAGATTTTTTTGGCAACCTGCAAGAATTCTGCCGCCGCCAGAGTTCGCCGCCGCCGAGCTGCCGCCACCACCGAACTGGCTCCGCTACCAACGGACTGCTTGGTTGTGCAAGAGAACTGGGGGGGCAATTAATTGGGTTAATTAATTGCCGGAGTTTGCTGCCGCCGCCGGAATCCGCCGCCGCCCGCTGTCACAGTGCTGCCGCCACCACGGACTACCCCGCCACCAACGGACTGCCTTGGTTGTGCAAGGAAACTAGGGGGGCAAATATTTAGATCACTTAATTAATTAAATAGAATTAGGGGTAAAAAAAGGTAAGATTAGTCCTATTTAGGGAAAAACATACATGTGGTACTATTTTGGGAAAAAGTTTAAGTTTTAGTCCTATATTGGACAATTTTCTCTTTCTTTTTCATGTTGATGGATTATGGGGTATCCAAACATGTAATTAAAGAGAGATTGAGATATGAAGGAGAAGAAGATGATATGTTGTGTGAATGTATTGTTAATGTAGTCATGCATCAGGGTTTACAAGGGGGTATATACAGAGAAATAACGGATTGGGCCGCTAATATGAGCCCAATAGGCCCAACTACGTAAAATGCTAAACTAGTAGATACAAATGAATAATAAAATGTATATTAAAATAATATAAATGATGTCTGATATGTGTAGGTGGGCCGCTGTCCAGGACTTGTTGTTGTGAGACCAGGGGTCCGAGTCTATATACTCTATCAGGAGTCCCCCATTCCCTGAGGTGAGACTACTCGAGGCGAAAGGGAGTAGAACTAATTAATAAGTTCTGATCTTCTATGTGATAGTGCGGTCGATGTAAGTGGCAATCCTTGTAAAAAAATTGAATTTGCACTTCTTCAATTAACGGAGACGCTAAGTCCCCCGTTCTTCTAGACCCCCACTCCTTGAGTCGAGTGTAGTGAGATGAAGAGGAGTAGAGTAGTGCACTGTCTCGTGAAAATTTCTGTAAGGGCCGATGGTCGACACCTTTTATCCACAATGAGGAGATGCCTCGTTAAAACCCTCATTGGGAAAAAACCATGTGAGAAAAAATCATAATGTGGGGAAAAGTACACCGGATGCCCCCATAATGAAGTAAAAGGGTGAGCCCTTCGGCCTAAGCATGGAGCTGCAACGACATCTGTCTGCTGAGGGGATGGCCTAAACTGGTCTTCGTATGTGAGTAGCTAGACATGCTATGTAGTCCTAGTCATCAAATAAAGATGACTATGATATAGGCCGAGCGGCCGTCCATAATGTGATGTTCGGGTCATCAAATAAAGATGATCGAGATATGTGACCGAGAGGCCTATATGAAGTCCAAGTCATCATATAAAAATAACCAGAAGGTATGGCCTAGAGGCTGATATAAAATCCAACTCATCAAATAAAGATGATCAAGAGGTATGGCTGAGAGGCTAATATAAAATCCAAGTCATCAAATAAAGATGACCTGGGGATATGTGGCCAAGAGACCCGTATGAGTTAGACGTCATCAAATAAAGATGACCGTGAGGTATATGGTCGAGAGGCCTGTATGATGTTGTCATTTAGTTGCACCTAAGCATTCAAGTAAAATCATTATATTTTCTTGAGCTTCTAATTCACTATTGGATTTGAGCCGAAATTAAGTTGCCTCAAATTTTCAAGCTAGAGCTCAAGCTAGATTTCTATGCTTAGTTAGAGCGTGGTCCATATGATTTAGAGGTAAGTGAGAGCTAGAGAGAGAAATTTGTTTGCATTCAACGTTTTTTAACCCGTACAACTACCCCCCAAGAGGAGTATTTATAGAGGAAATGTGGGTTGGACTCCCTAGTCTTGGGTCTGGGAGGCCCGATTACAATAATGGGTCGCTATTAGGCTGATTACACAAATTTATCACGCTAAGTACAAAGTGTAGACTATCTGCTAGAATTCATGGGCGTGGTGACCAAGCTGAGGGTGCTTGGCTGAGGGCGCCTGGCCGAGATGATCATTTTTGTTCCATTTTCTCTGATCTTCAGTTTATGGGCCTCATCTGTAGGACTGGGCTCGTCTGGCCGAGGGGCTGAAGTTGAAGGGTGCGTCAGTGGCTTTGTAATGTTTGTCTTCCATGAGTATGTGGGTCGTGGGGTCCAGGCCTATATACTCTATCAGGACTCACCTACTCTCTGAGCCAAGAAGTGTTGAGGTGAAAGGGAGTATTCTTGAGTTCCCTTGTTGGCTATCTGGGTTTTGGCCGAGGTGGCCATGAGTCTCCTAAGCGATGTGTTGTTATCCGTGTTTCGGTGGTTTTGTTGTTTTGATTTTGTTGTCGTTGTGGTTTTGTGTTGATAATTTAAGCCCGAAAGGTGATTTGGTTTCTTTTGTCGAGACGTGTCGTGTTTTAGCAGGAGTTTCTTGTGTATTTTGGGTGTGTTGGCTTTTGGCCGAAGCGGAGTCCCCCAGTCCCACACTTCATCATGCTGAGGATGGAACTGGGTTTGATGGAGTATGAAGTGTTTCGAAGCCGAGGCGGTACCCGAACACCTCACAGATCCAACCTTTCTAGTGAACCCTGACCAAGGCGACCCCTGTGGGAGAATCCTTGGACGAGGGCACTGGCTGAAGGTTATCACCAGTGGGTTCTATCCGAGGAGCGCGTGGTTTTAGAATCACCCCCATTTTCTTGTGGCCGAAGAAGGTATTCGTTTAGACGACTCGAAGCCAAAATGGGAAGTGTGTAGTGGAAGGCATAAGTTGTGGGGAGTACGCCGATGCGGAAGTAAATATGTGGTGAGAGTATCCCCTGGCCGATGCGAGCTTCACATTTGGTGGTCGTGGCATGTCACAAGTGCGGTAGTGGGGCACATGGCATCCACTAAATGGCCGGAGGTTAGGTGGTCGTTGATGTGACATTGTGACCATTGGGTGGGTGACACATGTAGTGTCCGTTAGGGAGGTCTCCTATACTTACCTCCCCTTGGCGTGTCACGAGTGAGGTAGTGGGGCACATGGCATCCACTAAATGGCTTGAGGTTAGGCGTCCATTGATGTGACTAGGGGTGAGCATTCATTCGGTCGGTCAAATAATTGACCGATAACCGAATAACCGACCATGTTTTTTCACTCTAATAACCGACTGAAAACCGACCGATAACATCACTATAATCGACCGAAAAACGTAGTTCGGTTTCGGTCGATAACCGAATAACCAACAATAACTGACAATATAAATTTTTTAAGCATATTTTTTTCAAAAGCTTGAATGCCTTAAATAAACATATTAGAAAAACATTTGAAACAAAAATGGATGAAAATAATTGATTTTTACACTACAAAACAAAATGAATGAAATAATTGATCATACATACATAAAATGCTTTTTCTCCACTCATGAAATAAATAAGAAATGGATTAAATTATCTCATAATAAAATTACTTTTTTTTTCCGCTGCTAGTAGCTTTTCTTGTGCATGAGTGTCATTTTATCTCTTTTGGGTCAACTTATACTAAATACATGAAAATTATTAAAATATGAGGGATTTCCTTAAATGTTACTATCGCAGTGCATACTAAAGTAAACTTAAATATGACTAAAGTTCACACGAGTATACCATTCATGATTACTATAATATAAAATTGAACACAATCATGCACATTGAAATTACAATTATAATCATTAAAGTATGAAAAGACATATTTGTATCCACAATATTCAATTTGTTCATATATTTGACATTATTTCTTAGAGTAATTATGATATGTTATTAAGTGAAACATCATAGCATACATGAAGTACATGCAAATGTTTATACGGAGTAGACTATATTTCGGTTTTCGGTTAACCGATCGATAACCGAATAACTGACTTCTTTTAACATGTAATAACCGATGACCGACCGATAACCGACTTTTTCGGACGGTTTGGGTATCGGTTTTCGGTTTTATCGGTTATTTGCTCACCCCTAGATGTGAGCATTGAGTGGGTGACATGATTAATGTCCGTTGGGGAGGTCTCCTATACATACCCCCTCGAGGCGTGATTTCTCACTTTTCTTTGAGAGATAATGAAGTGCTGCCGAATTCTAGAGTGATAAAGTGTTCTTCATATCTTCATATATTCAAGGTCAGTTGTTCGTATGTTCTTCGCGTTTTTCTTTATACTTTGCTTCTAGGTTGCTAGATCAAGTGTTTAAGGTGAAATCCATTTAGATCCACAGTTGACCTTGAGTTTTGTGTTTTCGAGAATGTCATCCTTTAACTCCCAAAATATTTCAAGATCATCGGTTGTTGCATCAGAGTCCGGGGAAGAGGAGTTTTTCTTACTTCAAGGAGGACGACGCCCGAGATAAGCCAAAGGTGCCCTAACTTGAGGAGGACTTTGATGTCGAGATAGAGAATGCCGCTAATTACCGTACTGCGAATGACCTATAGGGGTCGGAAGGCCGAGGGCGGCTCGATCCCTTCTCGTGGGGCCGAGTGGGCTTCTACCTCCACGACTATTCCATATCCCCCCTCCAATATTGTTCGTTCCTGGGTACGAGGTACCAGAGCCATGGAGGCGAGAGCGTGGGTCACGTCAGCGTCAAGTTTAGCTTCAAGATTGTCACGCTTGGACCTGAAGAACCTTTTGATAATCCGGCCAGGAAGTACGTCGAACGATTTGCACGTAGCACAAATGTATGTCGGCCCCTATGGTAGGGTTAGGACACCCAAGCCGACAGACAACGTGTTGTCGCCGCCTATGGGGTACTTTGGAGTGTACCTTATGAGTTTCGCCAAGAGGCTGCCATTCCCTCTTCACCCTTTTACGATTGAGTACTTCATGGAGGTCGACTTGCTGCCGACCTTGTTGATGCCAAACAACTATACCTTGATGATTGGGTTCTTAATCCGTTGTGACGATCTAAAGATTATGTCGTCGCTCTAATTGTTTATGAATCTCTAGAAGATTGGCCGAGGAGGCCATGAGAACTGTGCCGACTTTGTCAATCTTCAACAGATGAGGGGGAAAAGGTCTTTTAAGGATCTGTCGACGTCTATCCATGGATGGAAAGCTAAATTTATTTTTGTGACCCTCAGAGATGCGGTACAATTTCCCAATGATCACTCTAAGATCTTCCATCTGCATTCTAATTTGACGGACGAGGCCACTGAGGATCAAATTGGCCTATTCTGAAAGGGGGGTCGAGGAGTGTGAAATATTATATCACAGAATTCAAGATGACGGCTCTCGGCTTTGTCTGGTACTATATCCTCGGTGATGTTGATGATGGGATCTATCCGAGGATGGTTGCCTGTTATGAAAAGGTTGATGGTCCTTTGGAAGGTGTCACCTTGGCTGCCAAAGGTGACTTCCCGACTTATGTTCCTATTCTTCACTCGCTTCGTACTTGGTTTTTTCTTTGTCATCTGCTAACTCTGTCTTGTCCCTTGCAGAATTCGAGATGACTCATCTCTCATTCATGACCCAAGCAAAGAAGAAGGTTGCGGCTGAGATGAAAGTCGTGAGTGAGGAGGCTGATGCGGCAAGACAGCCCTCCATTGATGGGGCAAGAGAAATTCTGTTGCGGCGAAGAAACCTCCACCAATAAAGAAAAAGACTGAGGGGAAGAAGAAGCTTACCAAGGCCGACATGAAACCTATCAAACCGGCTAAAAAGTCGAAGAACAATGAGGCTCGGCCTCGCAGAGTGTGCACGAACATGTCTGGATGATGATGTTGTTGTCATTGAAGATCTGACAGTGGGGGCGATGCAAGGGCTTGCTCTGTTGCTCATCAACCCTCCCCGCTGCGAGTGGAAATGCCGTCGAGTAGTGCCGGTGCTGCCGGTGAGGCCCGGGGCAAGGACAATGGTTACCTCAAGGTTTCTTACCGCTAACCTTGGATGGGGGGGACTCTACCTTGAGCGCCCACGAGCTGGTCTCCCACATTGTGCCGATTAGATATCAAGACTTTGTTGGCGACATGAGAGACAATGTTGGTCCTGGTTAATATCAAAGAAATTGTCTAGAGGGGTGGTGAATCGACTATTTTTCATTTCTCGTTTCTTGCAAGACAGAAGCTGCTTGTCTCACAGAACTGGCGTTTTCCTGGTCAGAACAGGCCTGCAACGGAGTGAAATTCATTGAACACAAAGTCCAACCTCTGTAGAGTACAACAGTTAGAATCCTAAGTGCAGGAAGTAAAAACAGAAAGTAAATGACACCATGAATTTTTATAGTGGTTCAAAGAACAATGTGTTCTTCTAGTCCATTGTTCCACTAAGATGCTTGTAAGTCCTTTACAACATTTAGATCCCTAGCAACTAAGAAGCTCACCACGTCTTCTTCAAGTATATTGTTCTTATCACCCGAGATGCACTCTTAGCTTCCTGATGACTAGCCTTTTCACCAAGCTTGCTTGAAGTATCCCCACTTCACTTCGGTTACTGTGGCGTGCAAGAAGAATACTTTGAAAGATTCAAAGATGTTGATATTAATCAGATATTTCTCAATGTTGTTGCCACGAATGTCATGAATGAAAACAATGACAATGAGACAACATCACTTAAGGAATGTCGTATACGACATGATTGGCAAAAATGGATTGAAACCATTCAGGCAGAATTGAAATCACTTGAAAAAATGTGATATTTTTGGACCGATACTCGCTACGCCAAAAGGTGTAAAAACAGTGGGTTTTATATGGGTATTTGTGCGTAAACACAATGAGAAAAATGAAATCATAAGATATAAAGTCTGACTTGTTGCCCAAGGTTTTTTTTTTCAAATGTTGGGAATCAATCATGAAGAAACTTAATTATTCTCTGTAGTTGATGCAACTGCATTAAGATTTCTCATTGGCATGTTTGTTTTCGAAGGGATGCAAAATGCGCCTAATGGATGTAGTGACTGCATATTTATACGACTCACTTGATACAAACATTTATATGAAATTCCCAGTGGATTTAAAATGCTTGAAGCTTATAGCTCGAAACCTCGAGACATGTTTTCCATTAAATTACAGAAGTCATTGTATGGACTAAAACAATCTGGATGGATGTAGTGTAACCGTCTCAGTGAATATCTGCTCAAAGAAGTATACAAAAATTGTCTAATTAGTCCATGTGTTTTCATTCAGCAATCAAATTCGGGATTCACCATATTTGTAGTGTATGTTGATGACTTAAACATTATGGGAACTCCCGATGAAATTTAAAATACTTCAAAATATCTTATGAAAGAATTTGAAATGAAAGATCTCAGGAGAACTAAATTTTATCTCGGACTTCAAATTGAGCATCTGAAGAATGAAATTTTCATTCATCAATCCAATTACAAAGAGAGTTTTGAAGCAGTTCGATATGGACAAAGCTCATTGTTTGACTTCACCAATGGTGATTCGATCTCTCAACATACATGATGATCCATTCCGTCCCCGAGAAGACAATGAAAAAATACTTAGTCCCAAAGTACCATACCTGAGTGCTATTGGAGCTTTAATGTATCTAGCTAATAATACTAGACCAAATATTGCATTTTCAATAAATTTATTAGCTAGGTACAGTTCATGTCCAACAAGACGTCATTCGAACGAGATCAAGCGCATATTCCGTTATCTCTGTGGTAGTTGATCTCAGCTTATTTTACCAAAAAGATGCAAAAGCCGCTTTAATCGGATATGCAGACGTTGATACTTATAAGATCCTCAAAAGGCCCAATCACAAACATGGTACATATTTACTTATGGTAATACCGCAATCTCGTGGAGATCTATGAATCTGACATTAACAACTACATCATCAAATCACTCTGAATTAATTGCACTATATGCAACCAGAAGAGAATGTGTGTGGTTGTAATCTATGAGTCAACAGATCTAAAACGAATGCGATGTGAAGCCTCTTGTCACCCCACTGTGATCTATGAAGACAACACTGCGATAGCTCAAGTTAAAGAATGCTACATCAAAGGAGATAGAACCAAACACATATCACCAAAATTCTTATCTACTCATGATATGGAGAAAGAAAGGAAGATCAAAATTCAAGAAATCGGATCGAGTGAAAATCCGATTGATCTCTTCACTAACACTTTACCCCCAAAGAAGTTTATAGAACTTGTACAGAAAATTGGCATGCACCATCTTCAAAATTTATGCTAAATTTAGGAGGAGTATTTGAATGCACTGCACTCTCTTTTCCTTCATCAGGTTTTTATCCCACTGGGTTTTTCCTGATAAGGTTTTTAACGAGACAGTACATCTAAATACAACGACATTATATGTCGCAATCTTCACCCCTTAATTTTTTTTACATCGATTTTTCACAATAACAATACACCTATTCATGGATGAATATTCAATGGGAAGTGTTGTAAAATCAACAAATTGACAAGTGTGAATTTTTCACCCTTGTCATTAGGACACCAAGCTACTGTTGATCCTTGTAAGGAGCCTACTCATCTAATTCACATCATTGTAATCATAGATAGACATGTGACTAGATTTAATATTGCTAGCAAATTGTGTAGATTCATTCCTAAATGATTCATCCCCAAGCTTGGCTAGTATGAATAGGGTCTATTCAATTTTTTGTAAACTCATTCAGAAATTTTCAGATATTAAGAAGAAAAATTATATCCAAGAGTTTTTATCTTTAAATCTGTCTCATAAATTTGTTCTTCATCTTCTCCAATTCACAACAGATAAAAAATGAGAAAAATGGTACTCACTCCGTAATTAAATATTTGCTACAATTTCCTATTTGAGGTGTATTTAAAAGTTTGCTACATTTTCCCTTTTCGGTAAGTTTTTCCTTTAAAAATATCAAATTAATTTTACTTTTTCTACTACCTCCGTCCCAATGAGAAATAAGAATAGTAAAAATTGTGTGGTTGAATGTTTATGTAGAGAAGAGAGAAACGAGCAGAAGCATAAATTAGTTACTTTAATGAGAAAATAACAAATATTTTTGGGACAACAAAAAATTGAAACGGAGGGAATACTTTTAATCTTGGGAAAATTATCAAATAGGTCCTCGAACTTTCATAAAAAGGTCAAATAAGTCCTTATATAGGAGGCTCTGTCCGGCCGTCGCAATTTGGGGCGGTTTCCGGTGGAATTTTTTGATGAAATTTTTTGAACATCTTATTCATCAAGTCTAGTTTACTCATACCAAATTTCAGCTAAAATTTGGTAACTGCGCATTTAACTGCACAATAATCTTCAAAGATTAATTTGAACGTGTTCCCGATTGAAGTTTTAGCTAAATTTGGTATGAGTAAACTAGACTTGATGAATAAGTTGCTCAAAAATTTTCACCAAAAAATTTCACTGGGAACCGCCCCAAATCGCGACGGTCGGGCAGAACCTCCTATATAAGGACTTATTTGACCTTTTTATGAAAGTTCGAGGACCTATTTGACAGTTTTCCCTTTAATCTTCTTTTTCTTACTTTTTGAGTCTATCTCATACGTTTTCAAAATTATTCATTACCCTTATTATTTCTCTTTTAAATACTCTATATTTTGACAAGACTAACATATTTTGAATATGAGGTTTTTACTTGGATATTATTAATTCTGAACCAATTACCCAAAAAGTGACCACTTTTAAAAAGGGGCAAAAAAGTGATCAAGATGGTCATATATGTGCAATTAGAAAACATGATGTAACTGCAAAAATTTTATGTCACTATATGTTCGTTTTTTTGTAACTACAACCACCACCCATGTCACTACAACCACCGCTCGTGTCACTGTAGCCACCGCCCGTGTCACCGTAGCCACCGCCCGTGTCATTGCGTCCACCGCACGTGTCAGTGCGGCCACCGCACGTGTCACTGCGGCCACCGCACGTGTCACTGCGGCCACCGCCGTGTCACTGCGGCCACCGCCCGTGTCACTGCGGCCACCGCCCGTGTCACTGCGGCCCTGTCACTGTAGCCACCACCAAACCTCCCACCGCCGGCCACCACCACTCTCAACCATCGCAGGTACCCCACCGCCCCCCCTCTCCGGCGGCCAGCCACACTAGGCCATCTACAGCCCCCACCCATGCCAGCCCCCTTCACTGCGCACCAGCCCCCCTCCCGTGCACACAGCACCCCTCCCTTGTGCACTAGCCCCTCCCCTGCGCACCAGCGCCCTTGGACGCACTCCCCGCCCTACCCTCTTCCCCAGCCGTCACACCCTTCCCTTTCCCCGTCGCCAGCCCCAGCCCAAATCAAGCTCAAACGTGTCCCCCACCCCTGCCCAACAGATATGTGGCAACCACCGCCCCAACCCTGGCCGTGGTTGGCGGCCAGTAACCACCTCTTCTCCCACCACTTCCCCACCAGCCAATACCAGACCCCCCAGCGTCTCCGTCAGCCCTACTGCGACCTTGCTAACCCCAGCCATCACCGCCACTCCGGATCTAGATCTGAAAATCCCTCTTTGCCCCTTGGCCCCACACAATCGGAAAGAAATTAAATCGAAGAAGGAGAAGAAGATTGTCAACGGAAGGAGAAGATCGGTGGCAGGGGACGCGAGCGAGACAGACGAAGATGATGCCAAGCTCGGTCGATGGCCACAAGCGACGGCCAAATCGATAGGCGATGGAGACAGCCAACGCAGTGGAGGAAGTGGCAAAGCTGCTTTGTGCGCGGAGGAGATGGCTGCCCTTTGCGCGGTGGAGGTGGCTGCCCTGTGCGCGGAGGAGAGATGGCTGCTCTGTAGATGCTTTGCGTCGATGCCTTACGGCCTGTTTGGATTGGGTGTTAGGAAGTGTTAGTAATGGAAGCGTTAAGGGGTGTTGTCCTTAACACTTGTGTGGGAGAGAAAATAGAAAAAATTTGGAGTGTTAATAAGTGTTTAGAAGTGTTAAAGTATACCTTCCCAACACCTCAATTCCTACTTTTTTAACACCCCAAATTGGGGTGTTTTGAAGTGCTTGACAAATTTTGCCCTTCACTATATGGACGCATCAGTCACTGCTTTTACCTGCGATTTGGTCTTATATCATCTTCTTATAATCCAACACGTTTATTGCTCTCCTTTCCCAACAAACTGTCCTCATCTGTTAGACCCGCAATTAAGTGGGCCAGAACACCCTCACCAAAGCCCAGCAGCGGATATGAAGGATCCAGCAACCCAACTTAGCAACCCAACTTAACATGGAAAGAGTCAAAGCAAGGAAGGAGTCCAAGCAAGGAAACAATCCAAGCAAGGAAAGAAATAAAGAGGAATGAGAGCAATCCGTAATTCAAAAAATAGGCTCCCACTTCCTTATTTAATCATGTACAATCAATGAGAGAATAATTGAAAAAAGGAAAGGGGAATGCATATGTAATGGGTTCGGCCATATTAGAGGAGAACACACATTTTGTATTCTTACAGACTATTACAAGTGACTAGCAAACCTTTGCTCAATTAATACTCAATTGCTATTATTATTTTCTTTGTTCTTGATCTCCTTGGTGTTGATTCTTAGTTGCTTGATTCCCGAATAATTATTATTCTGAGTTTAGCTTAATTTGGCTAAAACAATTTGGCGCCGTCTGTGGGAAAATCTTGCAAAAAAAAAAAAGAAATCAACTATGGTGGAGGAGATTCAAGCCCAATTGGAAGCGGTTCGAGAAGAACTGCGTGCGGCCAAGAGGTCCGACCAGTCGAGGGAAGAGATGCAAACCCAGCTGGAAGCCGTCAGGGAGGAGATGCGCCAACGAATAGCCTTCCTACAGGGGGAGAATGACACCTTGCATTCTCAGGTACAGTCGGTGGCATCCATAGCCTCAAACTCACGACGGGGAAAGGAGATCATGACCGTGGCGTCAAGGTTGGACATGGATTCAATGCCTACTCCGACCTCAACCATGGACATGGAGTCTGTACCGGCTTCGACCTCAACATTCTCCTTCATGAAGGAATCGTTCCCAGAGATGGTGGGTTTTGATCCGAATGACGGACCTCACTCCCCGGTAATCTCGCAGCTTATACCATACGAACCCCTCATCCCAGAAATCACCCCAAATGCGAGCATCCCGATATGTTCCTTCCCGGATTTATTGCGGGTCAAACCGACGACATCCAGATTGCAGACTATCAACCAGCCAATGCCGACATCGAACATCATGTCGTCACTTGCAGTACCTGTCGTCCCTTACCATAGAGGCGGCACATCTGGAGGAGCGGGACCATCAAGTCATCCTGGCTCATTCCCGCTTCCCAGAAGGAATATCTCTCAGAACGTCTTCACAGAGCCCCAAAGAAGACAAATTCCAAGACATGTCAACATATCCAGACATGTCGACGCCGGCAACCCAAGACCTTTGGAACCAAAAATCATCAACATATCGTCACCGACCGAACGAGGAGCCGTTCAGACGCCACCACCACATGAAGCAACAGTGTCACCATTGCAAACATATCTGGTACACTCGCTGGCCACCCTCATGGAAGAGATGAGAGAGATGCGGGAAAAGGTCAACGAGATACCTGGAGTTCCGCCACCGCTGGATGTCGCCTCGCAAACATGCTATGCTGAATCCCCATTTGGACGACATATTACTGATGTCGAAATTCCAAGGAAGTTTGCCGCACCTACAATGAAGCTGTTCGACGGGACGTCCGATCCAGTGGAACACGTCGCTCAATATAAACAGCGAATGCTAGCCATTTCGGTCAGACCTGATCAGCGAGAGGCCTGCATGTGTAGGGCATTCGGAACAACATTAACTGGACCAGCACTGACATGGTTTGTCAACCTACCAAACGAGGGCATCAACTCATTCGCTGATGTCACGCCCCGGACCTCCCCGGACACGTCGACAATCCGCCGTACAATACGAATAGTCAACCGCAGTCCAACATATTCATATTATACAAGGCGTCTTGAATATCATTCACACGTATACATCCATAAACAAACATAATAAGTAATTCATAACGCAGCGGAAAACATTGTCTAAAACAAGAAGGCCACACAAGGCATTTCATGAGCACGCAGGCTCTATAGTAAAATATCCATGAGCAATTTTATTAATGTTTCAAATGGAATGGAGGAAGCACGAACCAAGTCTTCTCTCCTAGGAATCACTCGATCAACGAGCACAGGATGCAAGCCCTAGCCTCAACCTGAAATGGTGGTGGGACGCCCCCGAAGGGGTCAGTACTCTATACGGCTATAAAGTACTGGTGTGGCAGGCATCTAATAGATATACAACAAGTATTTCACACACAAGACCCTCAAATAGGGTGATAATATAGTTTAGGCTGTAATCCCAAATTACCCCTTCAAAATATATACTTACTTTATATAAGTCAAGTAGTCGGCTCAAAGGCCCATGTTTATTACAAAACATTTCCCAAACCCCCGTGACTAATGGTCACGACATACGTAGGGTCCAACCCTAATATAACTTCTCATTTCTAGAGTTCGGCTCGAGTACATCATCATGCACTCGCATCATAGATCTCCTACTTCATGTAATCATATCATAGATCTCCTACTTCATGTATTCACCCCATAGATCTCCTACTTCATACAATCACACCATAGATCTCCTACTTCATACAATCACACCATAGATCTCCTACTTCATACAATCACACCATAGATCTCCTACTCCATGAAATCACACTTGACACTTGAATCTTATTCAAGTTCATCACAAACAACTCAAACCTTAAGTTTGATTCTATCGACATTTAGAACAATCCTTAACTAGCATCACAATACTATTAAGATTATTCCTACAACTCATTTATTCTTAATGGTAGCCCCTCCATATCAATAGATATGTGGCAGTCTCCCATGTGCTAAGCATCATCATGCAATTATACATTTACATACACATAACATTCATACATGAGTTGGAAAGGTCATTTTACCATATTAACATACTTTTATCTCACATAACTCCATATTCATCAATATGGTTTCAATTCGTGATCAAGTCCATTACTTATCATTCATATCATGTTCAAGCATATTTATTCACAAAACATGATTCAAACATTTAGGTAATCTTATGCATAACCTACAAGTTGTAAGCAACTAGATGTCGGTCCTCACCTCAAATGAGCTTTAAAACTTTCCTTCTCGATCCAATGACCAAAGCCTCGACCAAGGAAGATTGAGGACTGATTCCTTGCTTGGAATTGAATGTTAAACAGCCTCTTCAAAGTGCTAGTTCAACTCCTAACCGAAGACACACAAAACAGTCCCTAGAACAGGTGTTTCCCGACGAAATCGTTCCCTAACCTTTCAAGGTTTTGTCTAGATTAGTATCTAACTTTTCCAACAATTAAAGTCACTTTATAATAACATTTTATACACTTCAATCATTGTATAATAGTTCTTCAATCATTTATATGGTTTAGACAATAGAGAGGAAGATTTTGGTTTCAAACTTACTTTGAACACAAAAACGTATTCTGCGAGGTTGTGCTTTGCTCGGACGATTTGGAAGCCTTTCACTACTCCGATTGATGCACACCAGACCTTCACGGATTCCTCGTCTTGAGAGCTTTCTGTGGGTATCTCGCACGCCTTATTTGGATGTGTATAACTCGAGATATGAAGCAAACAAGTAACCTTACGCACTGGAGAACGAACCTGCGGCAGCTTCCCCTTTCTCTTGCTTTCTTGGTTGTGTGGCTCTCTCCTTCTCCCTTATCCTTGGGAGTTCGAATGAGGGGCTTAAGGGAGTGTCCAAGACCCTTCAATAGGGGTGGATAAGTTGTGTGGAGTGAAATGAATTGGTATGGTCTCCATGAGATGTTTTTAGACATGGGTGGGTCTCACTTTTGATCTCTTTGTCATAAGATGTCTCTTTGTACTCATTCTAATTTATTTGGAAAAAGTCAACCCTCTACATCATATTATTGATCTCCAATATGTGTATGATCATCCCAATAATTACATGATGAATATTATAGAAGAAAAACCATACTCCCATTATTTAGCTCAATAATGCCAAAGATGGGGTTATAGGCATTTGTATTCTTCTTGAATCATTCTATCACTTGTTTGACATTTGTCATACATATTATTGGGCTACTAGCCGTGTGGGTCACTCCCGAGTGGGTCTAGAACGTCATTCTTGAATACTTGCTACTTTAACAGGTTGGGCCCAAAATAACGTTTGGGCCGCCCGACCTTCCTCAATTTGTCTTGAAAGGTCAAATATTACTATTTAGAAAATGTTCGGCTCCTTTATCTATTAATAAGTCCCAAATAGTATCCGTGTGTCCGACACTAATATACGAGTTCGACGAGTACAATATTCGACCATTAATTACGTAGAACATAAATCGTTTTACAATTGTTTGGGAACCGGAAATCCAATACATAAACTTTGAATATTTAAATCAAATCTCCAAGGACATTCGGGTGCGGTGTCACAAGTTCACCCCCCCCCCCCCCTTAACAGGAATTTCGTCCCCGAAATTCACAGTTTTACTCGAATAGTAAAGCATACTGCTTCCTCATCAAAGCCTCTGTTTCCCACGTTTCTTCTTCGACCCGATCGCTCTTCCAAAGTACTTTAACCATTGGGACTTCTTTGCTCCTCAGTTTCTTCACCTTCCTATCGGTGACCTTGATTGGTTGCACAGCGTAGTTCAAATCCTCACGTACCTCTACAGGTGGTTTCTCCAATACGTGGGAGGGATCATGCACATACTTCTTAAGCATGGATACATGAAATACATTATGTATCTTCTCTAATTCAGGAGTTAACTGCAGACGATATGCTACGGCCCCAATCCTCTCTATAATTCTGAATGGACCTATGTATCGTGGATTAAGCTTTCCTCGGGTTTGGAATCGTATGATTCCTTTCCAAGGAGAAACCTTCAAGAATACCTCGTCATCAACCTTAAACTCTAAGGTTCTCCGACGCTTATCTGCATAACTCTTTTGTCTATCCTGAGCCGCCTTGAGTCTCTCTCGAATCAACTTCACCTTTGACTTGGTGATCTCCACCAACTCAGTACCCTCGAGTTTGGCCATGCCAACCTCATCCCAGCATAACGGTGTACGGCACCTCCTCCCATACAATGCCTCGTATGGAGGCATGCCGATGCTTGCCTGATAACTGTTGTTATAGGCGAACTCCACAAGTGCTAAGTGGTTGTCCCAACTCCCTTGGAACTCCAATGCACAAGCCCTTAGCATGTCTTCTAAGATCTGTATGACTCTTTCAGACTGCCCATCTGTCTGTGGGTGGAAAGCAGTACTGAACTTCAACCTCGTTCCCATAGATTCTTGAAATTTTGGCCAAAAACGTGACGTGAATCGTGGGTCTCTATCGGATACAATGGTCACTGGGACCCCATGCAGCCTCACGATCTCATCCGTATACAATTTGGCTAACCTTTCAAGTGGGTAGGTAGTGTTGATAGGCAAGAAGTGTGCACTCTTCGTGAGCCTATCCACAACAACCCAAACTGCATCGTAGTTCCGAATTGTCCGTGGTAAACCTACCACAAAATCCATAGTCACATGTTCCCACTTCCATTCAGGGATGGAGAGTAGTTGTAATAAGCCTGCTGGATGCTGATGTTCTGCCTTAACTTGTTGACAAGTAAGGCATCGACTGATGTACTCGGCTATTTCCCTCTTCATTCCAGACCACCAGTAACTTTCCTTCAAATCACGGTACATTTTCGTGCCCCCCGGGTGCATGGCATATGCCGATGAATGAGCCTCCTCTAAGATGGACTTTCGGAGCTCCTCATCTGACGGCACACACACTCGGTCACGAAATAACAAGAGACCATCATCTCTTTCCCTGAAATCCTCCACCGGTCCCGCTTGCATGCGTTCCCGGACCTTCATAAGTTCTGCGTCAGTCTCTTGACCCTTCTTGATCTCATCAAGTAAGGTCGGTCTCACTTCGAATCGTGCCAATAAGGCACCGTCGTTAGATACATCCAATTGGGCCCTCAGTGCCCTTAAACTAGTCAACAATGCCCCAGACGAACTCTTCCGACTAAGGGCATCTGCTACAACGTTTGCCTTGCCTGGATGGTACTCAATAACTAGATGGTAGTCCTTTATTAACTCCATCCACCGTCTCTGTCTCATGTTTAACTCTTTCTGAGTAAACACGTACTTCAAGCTCTTATGATCAGTATATATATATGTGACATGTCTCTCCGTAGAGATAATGTCTCCAAATCTTCAGTGCAAACACTACTGCTCCCAGCTCCAGATCATGGGTAGGATAATTTACCTCATGCTTCTTCAACTGTCTTGAAGCATAGGCAATTACCCTTCCCTCCTGCATCAACACACACCCAAACCCTTGGATGCTCGCGTCACTATAGACATCGTACCCCACACCCTGTTTGGGTAATGCAAGTACCGGTGCCTCGGTCAATCTCTTCTTCAGTTCGATGAATCCTTTCTCACATTTGTCATCCCATATAAACTTAGCTCCCTTTCGAGTGAGCTTCGTCAACGGCGACGCCAAAACAGAGAACTTCTCCACGAACTTTCTGTAGTAGCCTGCCAATCCAAGGAAACTACGAATTTCCTTGACGTTCTTCGGCCTCTCCCATTCGGTAATGGCCTCTATCTTCTTGTTATCAACAGCAATTCCCGATCCTGAAACCACGTGCCCGAGAAAGCCAATCTCCTTTAGCCAAAATTCACACTTGGAAAATTTGGCATAGAGTTGCTTCTCCCGTAGAGTCTCAAGAACGAGTATCAAGTGTTCTTCATGCTCTTCCTCACTCTTTGAGTAAATCAAGATGTCATCTATGAACACAATCACGAATCGATCCAAGTATTTATGGAATACTCGGTTCATCAAGTCCATGAATGCCGCTGGGGCGTTTGTTAACCCAAACGACATAACAAGGAACTCAAAGTGCCCATACCTTGTGCGGAAAGCACTCTTTGGTATGTCGTCTTCCTTAATCTTCAATTGATGGTACCCCGACCTCAAGTCAATCTTCGAAAACACGGTTGCTCCTCGTAGTTGATCAAACAAGTCATCAATTCTAGGCAAAGGATACCTATTCTTGATTGTGACCTTGTTCAGTTGACGATAGTCAATACACATTCGAAGTGTCCCATCTTTCTTTTTCACAAAAAGAACTGGTGCTCCCCACGGGGAGTGGCTTGGTCTAATGAAACCATTATCCAAAAGCTCTTGCAATTGGGTTTTCAACTCGTTAAGTTCAGCGGGCGCCATACGGTATGGCGGTATGGAGATTGGTTTGGTACCAGGCTTGACCTCGATCACAAATTCAATCTCCCTATCAGGTGGAAGCTTCGGTAGGTCTTTAGGGAAGACATCCGGATACTTACAAACCACCCTCACATCATCGATGTTCGTTTCTTCTTTGGTTTTGTCAACCACGTATGCTAGATATGCGTGGCATCCCTTTCTCATCATACTTCTCGCTCTCACGGCGGATATGATACAGCTATTTGATCTCCCTCGATCGCCCTCGAAGCGTAGGGTCTCCCCATCATTGCCTTCGAGTTCAAGAACCTTCGTGTAGCAATCTACCCTAGCATGGTTCCTTTCTAGCCAATCCATCCCTAGGATTGCATCGAATTCAATCATGCTCAGCGGTACGAAGTCACACGTCAAGGTTTGACCATTAACCTCCACCCCACAAGATGGATAGTAACAAGTTCTTTCCACGTCATCCCCTAGTGGTGTTGATACCACTAAGGTTTGCATCAATGGTGCGGATTGCACTCCCAACCTCTTGGCGAACGCTTCATTCACAAATGAACGTTGCGCCCCGGTATCGATAAGGATTCGCGCATCCTTCCCATTAATCTTTAGTGTTCCTACATTTATAAGTCATGTGAGATACCTTTCCTACCATTCTTATACATTTAGAGAGGTTTATTATGTTCACACACGTGTTTGGGATCAAGAACGGGTCTTAACGTTGCAATACGGCGCGAAAAAGTCGACTTTGGGCTGCCCAGGAGGTACGCACGGCGTGCCTAGGAGGTACGCACGGCGTGCGTGTCTTATAACCTCAAAACGGAGCTACTGCCACCAACGCACGGACCAACGCACGAACAACGCACGTCCGTGCGTATAGCAATTTCTTCCCGGTTCTACTGCCACCAACGCACGGACCAACGCACGGACAACGCACGGCCGTGCGTATAGCAATTTATTCCCGGTGGCTATTGCCACCAACGCACGGACAACGCACGGACGTGCGTATGGTCCAGCCTGGTGTGCGTTGGCGGAAATCAGCCGTCTTTCGCCCGATTTCGCTCCGTTTGACCCCAAAACTTCGTGCAATGATCCCAACGACTAGCAACCTCAATTTATGGACTAATCAAGGGTAAAACACAAGTATACAGAAGGTAATACCTGCAACGGAATCCGGGTTAGCTTGAGCATCCGCCTCCGTCATCGCGTAGACCCTAGCCTGGGTCCTTCCTTGGTTCACGGACGGCGCGTTGCTCGCGCTTGCTCCCCCTTGCCCCCTGGTTACTTGGGAACCCCCGGCTTGGTTTCTTGTTCCCGTAGCCCCGCTACTTGGTCTCGATGACCTTGGTCCACCCAATTGTGGGCAATGCGCCTTCAAATGCCCGGTGTTCCCGCATTGGAAGTATCTAGGAGGTTCACGGCATTTTCCGAGGTGACTCTTCTTGCAATTCAAGCAACGAGGCGTCCCCGAGGCTTGTGACCCCGAGTCATGCCTGCTCGAGCCCTGGTTCCCCCTAGATGGTGGCGGCGGTGCACGGAAAGATCCCCCTCCATGGTTCCCCTTTTTGTTGGAACCTTGGGAGCCGTGACTCTCCCATTTTCTCTTTGTAAGGAATAAATGTAATTAGATTTTGATGATGCTATAGGATTAGAAAGTTAGAATACCCCCAAATTAGATTTTATGTATTAGAATTTTCAGTTGTAAGTATTAGTGTAGTCGACGATCAGAGTTGCTCAGTTTTGGATCAGATCAGAAGTGCATCAGAACTGCTCGACCAGACTTGCTCTATGAGAACTGCTCCATCAGAGTTCTCTTAGCAGAAGTCCATCAGAATTGCATCATAAGAGTTGCTGATAAACCTGGACATCTGATAACCGATGAGAACTACAGATCAGAAGTACTCATCAGCGGACCTATCAGAGTCAGAATCAGAGTTCAGTCAGAGATCAGAAAGTCTTCAGAACTCAACTCATCAGAAGGCCATCATAATCCAACTCATCAGAAGAGCCTGATCAGAGCCCGACGAACACTTAGAAGATTTCAAGCAACATCCAACAGCTATGAATTCAACGGGTAAAAACATCCAACGGCTAGAAGACTGTGCATGAAAGGAAAGCATTTAATGCACATTAAATGAGCCTGATACGCTGAAGGATTGATTGCAAATGATTGACCAAGGAATCCGGGAAGATATATTATAAAAATAGAAACCTTCCAAAACGGCGGTCAAGTCAACAGTACGCGCATTTAATGCAGTTGTCTCCTCCTCCAACGGGCAGACAACCTCAGTATATAAGCTACTTTCCGAAGAACTGGAAAATAACTTTGCTACAACTCTTGCAAATCATTATTCAAGCTCTCTTGAAATTCAAACTCTACAGCCTTCAACAAGACAAGCTTACGTTGGGAAGATTCAAACTCCAAATCTCTCATCCCCAACAAACAAGCAAAGTTCATCCTGTTCTTCAACACTTCAAGAACTTCATCAAACATCACTTGTGACGAAGCAAGTTGGAGGAAAAACTTTGTTTTTCAAAGGATCTTCTGAAAAGAAGGGCGTCCAAGTAACTGCAGTAGTGAAGTGGTGATACTTCCGGGAAGCTGAGTGAAAGGACCAGCCATCAGGACGTGGAACTGCATCCTGGGTGGCAGCTAGGCTTGAAGAAGGCGTGAAGAACTTCTTAAGTGCTAGGAATTAGCTTTGTAACCGATCTACTTCAAAGCTAGTGGAACAGTGGACTAGAGGAACGCGTTGTTCCTTGAACCACTATAAAAATCTCCGGTGTCATTTACATTACTGCAATTTATATTTCTGCACTTAGGATATTAACTGTTTAACTCTAAGACTTGGAATCTGTGTTCAGCAGATCTTGTTCTCAGAGTTATCAGAAAGGCATTTGCCTTAGTGCTTCTGAGGCTACCCGGACAGATCAGAATCCGCTGCCAAGGCCAGTTCTGATATCAGAACCAGCCTCTCTCTGTCACCAGAATCAGACCTTCTCTGATAAGTCATTTTGGACTTAGAGAAAATTTGAAAAACTAATCAGTCTATTCACCCCCCCTCTAGACTGATTATCATATTAATCGGGACCAACAAGTGGTATCAGAGCCTCCTTGTTCTTGTAATCTTTTAGGTTACTCTCTGAACAAAGATCCACTTGTTCTTAGCCTCTTTATTTATTATAATGGATAACTCTCTTGCAAAGCATCTCATGTTTACAGACCAGAAGTATGATGATTGGAAGATCAGGATGAAGGCTCATCTATGCGCCTTACATGATGAAATGTGGGAAGTCTTGGAGAATGGCCCCTTTATTCAGTTCATGAAGGTCAATCCTGCTCACTCTACTGATAACACTCAGCCCCAGATGATTGAGAAGGCGAGGTCTGAGTGGACCAAGGAAGAGAAAAGACAGTATAACCTTGACAACATTGCCAAGGACATTCTTTACAAAGCTATTGATGAAAGATATTTCAATAGAATAAAGAAGTGCAGGACTGCTAAGGAAATCTGGGATAAGCTGGATGAGATTGGAGCAGGAGATGAACAAGAAAGAGATAACAAGCTGACCATTGCAATGAAGAAGTTTGATGACTTCAAACTTCTGCCAGAAGAATGCATTGCTAAAATGCATGAGAGACTGCTGATTCTAATCAGCGAAATTTCTGAGCTTGGAAAGGAGCTCACCATCAAGGAGGTCAACATGAAGATCCTCAGGGGACTGCCTTCAGCTTGGAAGATGAAAGTGATTGCAGTCCAGGAAAGCAAGAACATCAAGACTTATGCCACTGAGAAACTCATCTCTGATCTCAAGGCTTATGAGTTTGAGATGCATGAAGAGAGGGAAGAAGCTCCTGATGAGAGGACCACCACTGCTCTCACTGCTAGCACCTCAAAGGTAAGTGACCTTGACCCTTCTACTCTCTTATCTGATGAGTATATGGCTGCTTTTGCCAGAAAGTTTAAGAAGTTTATGAAGAAAGATGGAAGGAGTCCATCTTCCATCAGAAGACCACATCAGAAGACCAAATCTTCTGAAAGCAATGGAGAGTACCTCTGCTACAACTGCAGACAACCTGGGCACTTCAAAGCAAACTGCCCCTATCCAAGAGTGTCCAAGAAGCAAGGACATGAAGAAGAAAAGAAACCAGATGATCAACACAGAAGAAGAAGAGCATTTGTCTCAGAACAAGCTGAGAGAGATCCACTCTCTGAATCAGAGTCCAGTTCAGACTCCGACTCTGATGAAGCATTCTGCTGCTTGGATGCAGAAACTGAAGATCTTTGCCTCATGGCACAATCAGATGATGAGGTATGCTCCACTTCTGACTCTGTTTCTTCTTCGGTAGGCACAGCCTTAAATGATGACCCAATGTCATCATTTTGGGAAGAGTTCCAAACTATCCAAGCCACTTATTCTTTTGTTAAGGATGAGAACAGTAGGCTGAAAGTTGACATCTCTGATCTAAGGAAAGAGACTGAGTGCAAACTTAATCTCTTAACTGAGGAAAGAGATAGGCTGAAAGCTGAAAATGAGTCTCTTCTAAAAAGAATAAGAGACATTGAGGAACTTGAGAGTAGGTATGATAGTCTTCTGAAGATGCAATCTTCCATGAAGAATATTGGTGACTTTCATAACTTCACCTCTGGTCTTGGATATGTTGAACCAGAGTCTGGTGAGCCTTCTGAAAGGCCTAGCACCAAAGTTGCTAAGGCTAAAAGGGTCATAGTGCCACAGACTCTGAGCCCCATTTGCCATGCTAGTACTTCTGGTACTAAAGTTGTTCATGAGAAGGTCATACCAGAGAAACAAACTCTAAAGGCAAAACCAAAACAAAGTTTGAAAACTAATGAACCTGGCAGATACTCTAACAAAAGGAAAAGTTTTCAGAACAATAATAATCAAAGTCCTAACCCTATCAGACAATCTCATGACAATGGTATCAGAAACTGCTATCAGAAAGGCAGATATCAAGAAAAGATTAACTATAGGCAGAAGAGGTTGTCTGGTCAACCTCAGAAGCCTAAAGTTAGGCGCTCCTCTGATCTTGATAGTATATGGGACTTCTTTCCAACAAAGAAGGCTATGCAGAAATATGCAAACAGAAAGCATGATCCTCACAAGCATCTGCCCAAAGTGAATCATACATCTGTTTACTACAACTACCAGGTGGACAATGGGTACCATCCACCAAGGTTTCAGTTGATGAGACCAAAATGGTACCAACTACCAAGACTGCATTACCCCCCAGGACCCAACATTGCTTGGGTACCTAAATCTTCCTTTTAATCTTGCAGGAACTGTGTGCTGGAGTCATCTCAGAACAAGAATGGTATATTGACAGTGGATGCTCCAGGCACATGACAGGTGACAAGAGTTGCCTATCAGAGTTCCAGAAAATCAATGGACCCAGAGTCACTTTTGGTGGAAATGACAAGGAAGGGCAAACAAAAGGAAGAGGGAAGCTAATCAAGAACCAGATAATCATTGAAGATGTCTCATATGTCAAGGGTCTGAAGTTCAACTTGCTGAGTGCTAGCCAATTCTGTGACAAAGGCTACACAGTTGAATTCACCAAGACCTTATGCTATGTCAAGCATGAGACAACCAAAGAAGTGGTTCTTACAGCCAAAAGAAGAAAGAACATCTATGTTGTTGACTGGCAAACTGCAAAAGATGGAACTTGCCTGATAGCCAAAGACAATTCAAAGCTAAGCTGGGACTGGCACAAGAAGCTTAGCCATCTGAACTTCAAAACCATCAACAAACTGGCAAGGGAACACATTGTAGATGGTCTGCCTGACATTGTCTACAAGAAGGAGACTCTCTGCAGTGCTTGTCAGAAAGGCAAACAAGTGAAGACCTCATTCAAACCCATAGCTGGAGATCTTTCTACTTGTCCTCTAAATCTGATCCACATGGATTTATTTGGACCAGTTGAAACTCCCAGTGTTAGTGGAAAAAGGTATACTCTTGTTATGGTTGATGATTACTCAAGATATACTTGGACTGTGTTTCTGACCAAGAAAAATGAAACACTCCAAAAGCTGCCATCTCTGTTAAAGCAACTTCAGACTGAGAAGAACATGAAAGTCAGGACAATCAGATCTGACAGAGGAACTGAATTTGTCAACAAAGTGATCAAAGACTTCTGTGATCAGAATGGCACCTTTCATCAACTTTCTGCTGCCAGAACACCCCAACAAAATGGTGTTGCAGAAAGAAGAAACAGAACACTGAAGGAAGCTGCAAGAACAATGATTGCTGAATCAGGTCTGCCCATCAGATACTGGGCTGAAGCTATCAACATTGCATGCTACACTCAGAATAGAAGCATGATCCACAAGAATCATCTGAAGACCCCCTACGAACTGTGGAAAGGAAGAAAGCCAAACATCAGCTATTTCCATGTGTTTGGATGCAAGTGCTACATTCTAAACAATGGAAAGGATAATCTGAAAGTATTTCAAGAAAAAGCTGATGAAGGTGTATTCTTAGGCTACTCAAGTTCAAGCAAAGCCTATAGAATACTCAACAGAAGATCTCTACAAGTTGAGGAATCCATTCATGTCAAATTTGATGATGGCACCTCTGCAGAAGAATTATCAGAAACCCTGCAGAAGATTAACCTTGAAGACAAAAGTTCAGAAGAGGCCATCAACAATCCTATATTCTCAACCCCTCCTGCCAATCCAATTCTGATAGACAAAGATGAAGATGAAGAATCAGAAGATGAAACATCAGAGTTGCCTAGACAGCAACTGTCAGAACCTGATCTAACTTGGTTAAGAGATCATCCTCCTAATCAAGTGATAGGTCAAGTCACCAGTGGTGTTAGAACCAGATCTGCATCTAGAAGAGAAGCCATGTTCACCTGCTGCATATCTCAATTGGAACCAATGAGTGTAGAAGAAGCTCTAGAAGATTCAGATTGGATCAATGCAATGCAAGAAGAGCTGACACAGTTTGAAAGGAATGAAGTGTGGAAACTTGTTCCCAGACCAAAGCATCAGAATGTCATTGGAACCAAGTGGGTATTCAAGAACAAAGCAGATGAAGAAGGCAACATTGTAAGGAATAAAGCAAGGCTTGTAGCAAAGGGATACTGTCAAGAAGAAGGCATAGATTTTGATGAGACCTTTGCACCTGTTGCAAGACTAGAAGCAATCAGGATATTCCTAGCCTATGCTGCTTACAACGACATCAAAGTATACCAGATGGATGTCAAGAGTGCATTTCTGAATGGAGAACTTGAAGAGGAAGTTTATGTTGAACAACCTCCAGGTTTTGTCATTCCTACTCAATCTTCTTGTGTCTACAAGCTCAGGAAGGCCCTCTATGGTCTTAAGCAAGCTCCCAGAGCTTGGTATGACACATTGTCCCTATTCTTAGTGAACCATGGGTTTACTAAAGGAAAGGTGGACAAAACTCTATTTCAAATTTCTGTTGCTAATCATATTCTGTTAGTGCAAATTTATGTTGATGATATTATATTTGGAAGCACTAATCCAGAATTATGCAAGAAATTTTCTCAAGTTATGCAGAAGAAGTTTGAAATGAGCATGATGGGAGAACTCAGTTACTTTCTTGGATTACAAGTCAAACAAGTACCAGAAGGCATCTTTATCAACCAAGGAAAGTACACCAGAGATCTCATCAAGAAGTTTGGAGTAGATGGAAAATCTTCAGTCAAAATTCCAATGAATGCCTCTCAAGGCATTGGACCAGATGATGAAGGCAAAGATGTTGATGCTACAACTTATAGAGGAATCATTGGATCTCTCCTCTATCTGACTGCAAGCAGACCAGACATAGCTTTTGCAGTAGGAATCTGTGCCAGATACCAATCAAAGCCCAAGGAGAGCCATCTAGTTGCTGCTAAGAAGATTATCAGATATATCAAGGGAAATCCAAATGCAGGACTATGGTATCCCAAGGGAGGTAATTTTGAACTAATTGGCTATTCTGATTCAGATTTTGCAGGTTGCAGATTGGACAGGAAGAGTACTTCTGGTCACTGTCAATTGCTAGGAGGGAGACTTGTCTCCTGGTTTAGCAAGAAGCAGAATTCAATCTCAACCAGCACTGCTGAAGCTGAATATATTGCTGCTGGAAGCTGCTGTGCTCAATTACTCTGGATGAAGCAACAACTCAAGGATTATGGAGTGCAAGCAAAGGAGATCAAGCTGCTGTGTGATAACACAAGTGCCATTGCCATCACTCAGAATCCTGTGTTGCATTCAAGGACAAAGCACATTGAGATCAGACATCACTTCATCAGAGATCATGTGGAAAAGAAGCACATCTCAATTGAGCATGTTCCAACTGAAGACCAGCTTGCAGATATCTTAACCAAACCTCTCTCTGAGGCAAGGTTTAACAAGCTAAGGGAAGAATTGGGAATGATGGATGATCTTCCCAGAGATGCATGAATCAGAGTTGCAGAAGTATCAGATGTGGATTCATCAGAACACCCCATCTCTGATACCCGAAGCTCTTATTCATCAGAAGCTTGAATCAGAAGTGCAAGGATCAGACTTGCAAAAGTCAGAGTTGCAGGAAGGATCAGACTTGGTATTCATCAGAGGTCCTCGTATCAGAACATCTCTATCTCTGATACAAGGGCTAATACTTATCAGAGTGGCTGTGGACTTAGAAAAATTTTCTAAATTTCGGACGAGACTGTTCAATATACCGGAAGTTACCTTTTTACCCCCCGGTAGTTATTACCATATTTGGAAAACGGCTTTCCGCCCACAATCCATTTAATGCAACCTCGAAACCGCAAATTATATCAAACGTCCACTAACCCAAATTCATATATACCTCTTCTGAAAACCTAAATCGCTACTGCAATTTTACTCTTCGACTTCAAGCTTCATTTCTCCAAATCTTCAACCTTCAAACCTCTCAAATCTTTCCAAAAACCCAAAAATGAAGTTCATCAACATTTCTGATCTCTCAGAGGTTGAAGCTAAGTCGCTTGTGGCTAACATAGCCACCGGAATGAAAGTAGATATGTCTTCATTGCCGCTATTGGCAGAAAATTCCAAGGTAATGAAAGCGGTCATTGCTGGGATGAATGACTCGCAACTGACCAAGATAGTGGCTCATCCCTATGAGCACTTCAGCAACTTGGATGTGGCCGAGTTCTACCTCAACGCCTACATCTCTGACAATGCCATCCACTCCCAGGTTCAGGGAAAGGACCTGAAAATCGATGCTGACTCTCTCAATGAGTTCTTCGGCATCGAACTCGACTCTCAGGACATTGACACCCCCACACTCATCGACTTGGAGTCAGTCGAAGTCTCTGTGGAGACATTTGTGGACACCTACTGCCGGGATGATGCAACCGGAGTAGATAAACTCTACATGAAGAAGAACCAGCTCAAAAAGGACTTTGAAAGATTGATGAGCATCATGCACAGATGCTTATGGTGCAAAACTGGGTCAACTGACCAGATGAACAATGCCAACTCCAAGGCCATCTTTGCAGTTCACAGGGGCATGAACATCAACTGGGGAAAGGTACTTTTCCAGTCCATCTCTGAGTCCATTGCTAAGAAGGACAAAAAGACAGGGATGTTCACAACCAAGATGGGTCATGGACTTCTGATATCTAGGCTGATATCCAATGTCAAAATAGCGCTCAGAGAAGCCAATGAAGTCAATCACAACAAAACCATCTTTCTTACTGCATCCCCCAAACTTCATGTTGCTGTTGCTGCAGAGTTGAAGAAAACCAGCAAATATGAGCAACTGAGGGAGAAACCAGCCCCTACAGTTGAAGTTGATGATGAACAGCCCAAGGCCAAGAAAACGAAGGTTCAGAAGAAGCCTAAAACCTTTTCTAAGAAAAATGCATCAGAAGAGGATGCATCAGAACCGGAAGCTTCTGTATTGGCTTCCAAGGTCTCTCCTATCAAGAAGATGAGACAAAAGAGAAGAAAAGCAATCATTCAGAGTGACTCTGATAGCTCCACATCTCCTATCAGAGTGGCAAAGAAGAAGAAGAAGATTCTCTCACCCCCCAAGGAATCAGAACCTCAGGGGGAACCAGCACCAGAGCTGGCTACTGCACTGGTGATCTCTGATGCTCAGGGGGAACCTGAATCAGAGATCCAGCCCATCTCTGAATCAGCACTGCAAGTCACCATCTCTCCACCAGAGCACCCAACCTCCTCAACTGGGATTCCTGAGGTAGATCCCACCTCTGCTCTCGAGAAACAATTTCAAAGGGTGCTAACATGGAGGAAGTGGAGAATGGGACCTCTGCAGCAGATACTTGCCCAAGCAACTGCTTATGAATCTGAGGAAGTTGAAGTCCTCAAGTGGGCAGGTACTGATGATGTATCCTTATGCTTCGACCTCCAATTCTTACAATCTGTCCTTGAGAAGAAGAAGGCAAGCTACAAAGGCAAGGAGAAGCTGACTGCTACCTCATCAGAAGATCATGTCAAAGCCTTATCAGAACACGAGATTCCTATCTTTGAAGAATGGCTGATGGAAAAGAAAAGGAGGGAGTCCCTGATCAAAATGAAACCTATTCCAGGTACGGAAGGTGAGCCATCTACAGTCAATGATCTCGCTCTGACAATGAGGAATCTGATCAAAGAATGGAGAGCATCTCAGTCTGAAAATACCATTCTTGAGGTAATCCCTAACTCTCCTTCTCCACCTCTTCAAATTTTACCAGAGGACCAACAAGTTTCACCAGAGCCCCATACCTCACCTCCCAAATCTCCATCCCCTTCACCCACAACACCTGACTACACTCCTCCACCTTCACCTCAACCTCCATCACATTCACCCACTCCATCGCCCAAGAAAACCCCATCTCCAACCCATCAGAAATCCCCCTCTCCCCACAAAACCCCAACCCCTTCACCAAAGAAGCCCTCACCCAAACAACCATCCCCTTGTAAACCTCCTTCTCCCATCAGAAACCGTTCACCATCACCACCACCATCTCCAAAACGATCACCCTTTCAACCATTATCCTCACCCCAGCAAACTCCTCTTCAGATTTCATCATCTGAGCCATCCCCTCAGGCTCCTCCTCAATCCCCTCCTAAATCTGATCAAGTTCTAGCCACTAGTCAGGCTCCCCAAAGCTTCATGGCTGAGATAGAGCACGTGGGACTCCAGCTTGTCAAGGGTATGAACAAGATTCTGGATGCTGAATATACCACTGACAACCATCTCACCACCTATAGTACAAAGCTAGCAGAAGGGATTAATGTGCTGCTCAAGAATGTAGGCATCATTGCTATGGCATTTGAACAGCACAAGGACAAAACTGCAGAGAATCTGGGCAGCATAGCTAAGGAAGTCGATGGAATCAGTGCTGTCCTCTTTCATCACACTAAAGCCCTTGAAGAGCAAGACAAGGCCATCCAAAAGCTCTCTACTGCCATTGATGATGTTCAGTGGTCTGCTGATAAAGCCAGAGAGGAAATCCAAGGTGTAGAAGCCATGTGCAAAGACACTAAGGAATTCTCCATCAAGCTGATAAATAGTGGAAAGGACAGAGATCACAAGCTGACTCTCCTCGAAGCTACTACCAAGGATATTCAATCGGCTGTGGGCAAGCAAAAGGAGTTGATAGAAGGGCTGGCCTCTGTGACCCAAACTCTACCAGGTACCCTTGAAGCTATAAAAGAGAGCAATGCTACAGAATTCTCGAAAGTTGGACTCCTACTTGGTGATCTTGTTGATGCCAAAAAGGGGGAAGATAGCAGAGAACCTGTCCCACTTCCCAGAGAAGCAGAAGGCCCAAGCTCCAGAGCCATTAACCCTGCTAGGTACTTTGAAAGAGCAAGGCAAAAGAGGCTAGCTGCTGGCATTCAGAAACCTCCTCCTCCTCACTCAAAGAAGAAGAAATCTCCATCCTTCACATTGAACCAATGGCTGAACAGTGGGCTGTCTAAACCAGACAGAGTCCAATTTGCTGAGATGAAAAAGCACATGACTCCCCTGCAGTGTGAGAATCTGATCCAAGATGAGAATGGCATCATCACCATTGCTCATGGAGGATCCATAGAAGAAGCTGAGGAATGGTGGAGGTTGAGAATTCTACCTGGGAAGGATGAGAAGGATGCAATAAGGTACTATCTTGATTGCCAGCTTACTCCACTCTGGAAGAGATACATGACTCCCAGGAACCTTGCCTCAATTAGAGAAAGAGTAAATGCTGAGCTTCAAGAAACCAAGGCAAAAGAAGAGGCTGTTCTTGCAGAAGTTGCAGAGGAAGATTTCTAAACTTTATCTCTTTTGCATTTCTTATTTGTAAAACTCTGACTAATAAAATAACCTCTGTGCCTCAAATTTGCATGGCTTCATCATATATTGTGTTATCTATTGCTTTCTATCCTTATTTGTTTATTGCGTGATTGATTGTATCTTACTCTTGCTATTTTCCTATGCCAAGTGCCCACCAAGATTCTAAATGAAAGTTTAATTTTAACTTATTTTCCTTCATGGTGGAAGGCACTTCTCTGGAGATAGTTTAAGGGTTTTGGCATCATCAAAAAGGGGGAAATTGTAAGGAATAAATGTAATTAGATTTTGATGATGCTATAGGATTAGAAAGTTAGAATACCCCCAAATTAGATTTTATGTATTAGAATTTTCAGTTGTAAGTATTAGTGTAGTCGACGATCAGAGTTGCTCAGTTTTGGATCAGATCAGAAGTGCATCAGAACTGCTCGACCAGACTTGCTCTATGAGAACTGCTCCATCAGAGTTCTCTTAGCAGAAGTCCATCAGAATTGCATCATAAGAGTTGCTGATAAACCTGGACATCTGATAACCGATGAGAACTACAGATCAGAAGTACTCATCAGCGGACCTATCAGAGTCAGAATCAGAGTTCAGTCAGAGATCAGAAAGTCTTCAGAACTCAACTCATCAGAAGGCCATCATAATCCAACTCATCAGAAGAGCCTGATCAGAGCCCGACGAACACTTAGAAGATTTCAAGCAACATCCAACAGCTATGAATTCAACGGGTAAAAACATCCAACGGCTAGAAGACTGTGCATGAAAGGAAAGCATTTAATGCACATTAAATGAGCCTGATACGCTGAAGGATTGATTGCAAATGATTGACCAAGGAATCCGGGAAGATATATTATAAAAATAGAAACCTTCCAAAACGGCGGTCAAGTCAACAGTACGCGCATTTAATGCAGTTGTCTCCTCCTCCAACGGGCAGACAACCTCAGTATATAAGCTACTTTCCGAAGAACTGGAAAATAACTTTGCTACAACTCTTGCAAATCATTATTCAAGCTCTCTTGAAATTCAAACTCTACAGCCTTCAACAAGACAAGCTTACGTTGGGAAGATTCAAACTCCAAATCTCTCATCCCCAACAAACAAGCAAAGTTCATCCTGTTCTTCAACACTTCAAGAACTTCATCAAACATCACTTGTGACGAAGCAAGTTGGAGGAAAAACTTTGTTTTTCAAAGGATCTTCTGAAAAGAAGGGCGTCCAAGTAACTGCAGTAGTGAAGTGGTGATACTTCCGGGAAGCTGAGTGAAAGGACCAGCCATCAGGACGTGGAACTGCATCCTGGGTGGCAGCTAGGCTTGAAGAAGGCGTGAAGAACTTCTTAAGTGCTAGGAATTAGCTTTGTAACCGATCTACTTCAAAGCTAGTGGAACAGTGGACTAGAGGAACGCGTTGTTCCTTGAACCACTATAAAAATCTCCGGTGTCATTTACATTACTGCAATTTATATTTCTGCACTTAGGATATTAACTGTTTAACTCTAAGACTTGGAATCTGTGTTCAGCAGATCTTGTTCTCAGAGTTATCAGAAAGGCATTTGCCTTAGTGCTTCTGAGGCTACCCGGACAGATCAGAATCCGCTGCCAAGGCCAGTTCTGATATCAGAACCAGCCTCTCTCTGTCACCAGAATCAGACCTTCTCTGATAAGTCATTTTGGACTTAGAGAAAATTTGAAAAACTAATCAGTCTATTCACCCCCCCTCTAGACTGATTATCATATTAATCGGGACCAACACTCTTCTTCGCCTCTTCGGCGTTCTTCATCTTTCTTTCTTCCCATTCCTTCTCCCCTTTCAATCCCTGCTCGACCACCTGGCTAAAAGTCATGTTAGGCAACTGCGTTGCCCTCTCACGCACCTCCAAGTCTAAGGCATCCCAGAAGTGATTTACCATCCGGTTCTCATCACAGACATACTCCGGTATGAACTCCGCGAGTTCCCTGAATTTGTGTTCAAGTTGCCTCACCGTCATCTTGCCACCTTGGGTTAGGAGGGTATACTCTCTCCTCTTATTGTTCACCTCAAAATGAGAATAGTATTGGGCAAAGAACTCCTGTCAGAAATTCTCCCAAGTCACAACATTGCCATACTTCCCCTTGGCTCCATCCCACCATGTGGATTCCATCCCTTCAAGCAATCTTACTGCCACTCTTAGCTTGAATTCGGGGGTGAGTTGCATATCAAGGGCTGCTTCGTTCAACCTCTTGATCCATTCCGCGGCGACCGAGATGTCACCTGCTCCATTGAAGGGTTTGCACCCCAAGTCTCGTGCCTCTTTAAGGTATTTGGAGATCCTTATGATCGGTCCTCCATCACCCCGGCCCCCGTGTGGTTCAATGTGGGCCCTAGAGTCGCCATGGCTTCTTCCTCTTGAAGCCCCTCCCGAAGTTCGCCCTCCTCGGCGCCTTCGGCGTTCCCTCCTTTCCTCGCGCTCCCGCTGATATTGCTGGAGCAGCGCCTCAATTCTGGCTAGGGAGTCATTCTCCCCTTCTTCATCACTTACATCATCGTCATCCCCTTCGTAAGGGGTCTCAACCGGCTCGGTCTCCGGTTGGTAAGTTGAGTCCTCATAGGACCAGTAGGTTTCACTTTCTGTGTCAACATGACCGTCACTCACGGTCTGTGATCGGCCTCCACGGCCAGCTCCTCTAGATGCCCTAGAGGTCCTTCGACTGCCCTGTCCAGTCTCCACTGGTACACGGCCCGTCGGGTTTCTCCTAGTAATCCTGCCACCACGGTCCATTTCTGAAAGAAATTTGGAAAGAGTCGTTAGACTCGTATCAAATGTCAATTGACGGATAGGTACTTAAGACACATTTTGGCTCGAGTCACCGCCATACCAATTGCTAAGGGTACCATCTTAACAATTAGAGACCTTGCAACCCAAGTACCAAAAGCTCTCCAAGTACAAAACTTCTATGCTCATGGTTTTCAAAATCTTTTCAAAAAGAGAATTTTGAGACTTCATTATGAAGTTTAAGGACTAAGGCTCTGATACCAACTTAATTGTCACGCCCCGGACCTCCCCGGACACGTCGACAATCCGCCGTACAATACGAATAGTCAACCGCAGTCCAACATATTCATATTATACAAGGCGTCTTGAATATCATTCACACGTATACATCCATAAACAAACATAATAAGTAATTCATAACGCAGCGGAAAACATTGCCTAAAACAAGAAGGCCACACAAGGCATTTCATGAGCACGCAGGCTCTATAGTAAAATATCCATGAGCAATTTTATTAATGTTTCAAATGGAATGGAGGAAGCACGAACCAAGTCTTCTCTCCTAGGAATCACTCGATCAACGAGCACAGGATGCAAGCTCTAGCCTCAACCTGAAATGGTGGTGGGACGCCCCCGAAGGGGTCAGTACTCTATACGGCTATAAAGTACTGGTGTGGCAGGCATCTAATAGATATACAACAAGTATTTCACACACAAGACCCTCAAATAGGGTGATAATATAGTTTAGGCTGTAATCCCCAAAACATTTCCCAAAACCCCGTGACTAATGGTCACGACATACGTAGGGTCCAACCCTAATATAACTTCTCATTTCTAGAGTTCGGCTCGAGTACATCATCATGCACTCGCATCATAGATCTCCTACTTCATGTAATCATATCATAGATCTCCTACTTCATGTATTCACCCCATAGATCTCCTACTTCATACAATCACACCATAGATCTCCTACTTCATACAATCACACCATAGATCTCCTACTTCATACAATCACACCATAGATCTCCTACTCCATGAAATCACACTTGACACTTGAATCTTATTCAAGTTCATCACAAACAACTCAAACCTTAAGTTTGATTCTATCGACATTTAGAACAATCCTTAACTAGCATCACAATACTATTAAGATTATTCCTACAACTCATTTATTCTTAATGGTAGCCCCTCCATATCAATAGATATGTGGCAGCCTCCCATGTGCTAAGCATCATCATGCAATTATACATTTACATACACATAACATTCATACATGAGTTGGAAAGGTCATTTTACCATATTAACATACTTTTATCTCACATAACTCCATATTCATCAATATGGTTTCAATTCGTGATCAAGTCCATTACTTATCATTCATATCATGTTCAAGCATATTTATTCACAAAACATGATTCAAACATATAGGTAATCTTATGCATAACCTACAAGTTGTAAGCAACTAGATGTCGGTCCTCACCTCAAATGAGCTTTAAAACTTTCCTTCTCGATCCAATGACCAAAGCCTCGGCCAAGGAAGATTGAGGACTGATTCCTTGCTTGGAATTGAATGTTAAACAGCCTCTTCAAAGTGCTAGTTCAACTCCTAACCGAAGACACACAAAACAGTCCCTAGAACGGGTGTTTCCTGACGAAATCGTTCCCTAACCTTTCAAGGTTTTGTCTAGATTAGTATCTAACTTTTCCAACAATTAAAGTCACTTTATAATAACATTTTATACACTTCAATCAGTGTATAATAGTTCTTCAATCATTTATATGGTTTAGACAATAGAGAGGAAGATTTTGGATTCAAACTTACTTTGAACACAAAAACGTATTCTGCGAGGTTGTGCTTTGCTCGGACGATTTGGAAGCCTTCCCTTACTCCGATTGATGCAAACCAGACCTTCACGGATTCCTCGTCTTGAGAGCTTTCTGTGGGTATCTCGCACGCCTTATTTGGATGTGTATAACTCGAGATATGAAGCAAACAAGTAACCTTACGCACTGGAGAACGAACCTGCGGCAGCTTCCCCTTTCTCTTGCTTTCTTGGTTGTGTGGCTCTCTCCTTCTCCCTTATCCTTGGGAGTTCGAATGAGGGGCTTAAGGGAGTGTCCAAGACCCTTCAATAGGGGTGGATAAGTTGTGTGGAGTGAAATGAATTGGTATGGTCTCCATGAGATGTTTTTAGACATGGGTGGGTCTCACTTTTGATCTCTTTGTCATAAGATGTCTCTTTGTACTCATTCTAATTTATTTGGAAAAAGTCAACCCTCTACATCATATTATTTATCTCCAATATGTGTATGATCATCCCAATAATTTACATGATGAATATTATAGAAGAAAAACCCTACTCCCATTATTTAGCTCAATAATGCCAAAGATGGGGTTATAGGCATTTGTATTCTTCTTGAATCATTCTATCACTTATTTGACATTTGTCATACATATTATTGGGCTACTAGCCGTGTGGGTCACTCCCGAGTGGGTCTAGAACGCCATTCTTGAATACTTGCTATTTTTAGCAGGTTGGGCCCAAAATAACGTTTGGGCCGCCCGACCTTCCTCAATTTGTCTTGAAAGGTCAAATATTACTATTTAGAAAATGTTGGGCTCCTTTATCTATTAATAAGTCCCAAATAGTATCCGTGTGTCCGACACTAATATACGAGTTCGACGAGTACAATATTCGACCATTAATTACGTAGAACATAAATCGTTTTACAATTGTTTGGGAACCGGAAATCCAATACATAAACTTTGAATATTTAAATCAAATCTCCAAGGACATTCGGGTGCGGTGTCACAGCTGAGCTGGTCAACTTATTCAACCAGCAATTCGCGAGTAGTCGAACTCTGGAAAAGCAGACCAGTGACCTATATCGTGTGGTCCAGGGGATAAATGAATCTCTGCGAGATTATCTACATCCCTTTAACAAGGAGAAGGTGTCGATTCCCAGATGCGACATGCCGACCGCCGTGGAAGCATTCAGGAGAGGATTACTTGATAACTCAGAGTTATACAGGGAGTTGACCAAATATCCATGCAAAACCTTTGGCGATGTCCAGGCCAAAACCTTAGCCTTCATACGACTTGAAGAAGATCAACATACATGTCATCGGCCTGATGAATATGAAGGAGGACAACGGAAAGCAAACACTTCCAGAAAACACGACTACAGGACGGGGAAGCCTTATGCAAGGAATGAAGATCGACCTGTAGCATCAGCGACTACTTGGCTTGATGATCCTAGCCTGCCACCTTCCATCCCAGCATACTGCTTCAATGTCAACACTACTGGACTTATCAACACCCTAGATAAATTGGGAGAGAAGGTCCGATGGCCTAGGAAGTCAGACAAATCCAGCGAGCGACAAAATCCCAATAAGAGATGCGATTTCCACGACGACATTGGACACAACACGGAGGATTGTGTCGCGTTGCGGAAAGAGGTTGCCTACCTCTTGAGGAACGGGTACCTAACGGAGATCATGTCAGAACAGACGAAATCCATGTTACACAGGAGTCAGAAGTCGTCCATAGATCAGAAACGACCTCCTTCACCTACACCGCCACAAAAGGTAATTAATTTCATTAACGGTGGTTCTGATTTATGTGGACTAACCTACTCTGCAGCGAAGAGACAATCTCGGGAATATTCCCGAGACAAGTCGTCACAGGTGTATCAAATCGTCCGAAAGGAAGAGGCTTGGAGAAATGCACCCATCACGTTCGATGAAACGGATCTGATGAGCCCAAATGATGCTCATCATGACACCTTAGTCATTGCTCTTAGGGTGGCAAATTGTGAGGTGAGACGAGTTCTGGTTGACAATGGTAGCACTGCCAACATCACAACGTTGAAGACACTAAAACAGATGGGGTACAAGGAGGAAGACCTGACTGTCTCCGGTTCCACCCTCGTCGGATTCAATGGCTAGCCAAGTCAGACAATAGGTAACGTTTCTTTGCCTATACATGCTGTTGGTCTTAATTTGCAGGTAAAATTCGATGTAGTCCAAGATCTCCCCGCCTACAACATGATATTGGGGACGCCTTGGCTACATCAAATGGGGCCAATTCCATCAACATACCACCAGGTTGTCAAAGTCTTAACGCCATGGGGAGTGCAATCCATCCAAGGTGACAGGGCCACTGCTAAGTCATGCTATCAAACAGCAATGAAGCCAACCGCCTCTGCGACGACTTCGGCGTAGCAACTAAAGGGCGACTTCATTCCGATGGGGGAAGATGACAACAACACTAAAGAAATCGTCATCGACCCAGATCATCCAGATAAAGTCGTCCGCATTGGGGGCAACCTGTCAACTCAGATGGAGGAAGAACTTATTACTTTTCTGAAGGAGCATAAAAGTGTCTTCGCCTGGAGCCATGACGACATGAAGGGGATTGACCCACAGGTGATCACTCATAAGCTGAATGTAAACCCTGCACATAAACCTGTCAAGCAGAAAAGGCAACGTTTCGCCCGGGAAAGGAACGACATCATCAATCAAGAAGTCGAGACACTACTACGCACTGGTAAAATACGCGAGGTAAAATATCCTAATTAGCTTGCTAATGTTGTTGTAGTGCAGAAGAAAAAGGGCCACCAAAAGGGCCAAAAACCTAAGTGGCGGGTGTGCGTTGACTTCACTGATTTGAACAAAGCGTGTCCAAAAATAAGAAGTTCGAATGGACAGAACAACATGAAAAAGCCATGCAACAACTAAAGGAATATATGACAACACCACCTCTACTGACGAAACCAAAGGAAGGGGAGGAACTGCAGCTGTACTTGGCAGTATCTGAGCATGCCGTCAGCGCGGTCTTGACCCGAGAAGAAGACGGACAACAAACACCGGTTTACTATGTCAGTAAATCTTTAAACGGGCCAGAATCCAGGTACGCACTTTTAGAAAAGTTAGTATTGGCGTTAATTACAGCATCCGTTAAACTAGGTCCTTATTTTGAATCACATTCTATTTGCGTCCGTACTAACTATCCCATGAAGTCCATCTTGAGGAAACCAGATCTGACAGGTCGAATGATCAAGTGGTCAATACAGTTGGGGGCATACGACGTCACGTATGAACCCAGGACAGCTTTGAAGTCACAAGCTTTAGCCGATTTTGTGGCGGACTTCAGCCCCAAGCTACAAGTAGAAGCGGGAAAGGAAGTATGCCTTCTGATAGGCGATCAACACCAACAGAAGTGGATACTGCATACTGACGGAGCCTCGAACATGCACGGAGCAGGCCTTGGAGTCATGCTGAAGTCACCACAAGGGGGCACCATACTACAAGCTGTCCGATGTGATTTCAACGCAACAAACAACGAAGCGGAGTACGAGGCACTGATTTTCGGACTAAACTTAGCCCGAAACTTGGGTATAAAACTAATCGAGGTAAAATGTGACTCCCTTTTAATTGTTAATCAAACTAACGGAGTCTATGCAGCTAAAGACCTAAAGATGATGGCATACCTTCAAGTTGTCACGGAATTGAGCATCTTTTTCGACCACATCACTTTTGATCAAGTTCCGAGGGGGGAAAACGTCCAAGCTGATGCCTTGGCAGCAGTCGGATCATGTCTGGGGGCAGAAAACAATGACAACATACCATTCGTCCACTTGACTGAGCCCGCCATTGAGAAATTAGAATTCGTCAATATCATTGAATCAACCACCGACAGCAACTGGATGAAGCCATATATGGACTATCTCAAGCACAACATCCTCCCAACTGACAAAAGGGAAGCAAGAGCACTCTTATCTAAGGTAACAAAGTTTTTATTAATCGATGACATTTTGTTTAAACGATCAAAGGCAGGTCCATATCAAAGATGCTTGACCCCTGAGGAAGCTGTCAAGGTGCTCAAAAATCTGCACGAGGGGGAATGTGGAAATCATGCAGCGGGCAGAAGTTTATCCAACAAAGCCCTCAGGTTTGTTTATTACTGGCCAACGATGAGACATGATGCTGTCACCTACACTCAAGCTTGCCAACCTTGTCAGAAGCACGCACCATTGCACCATCAACATGCAGAGTCACTTCACCCTGTTCTATCTCCGAGGCCTTTCATGAAATGGGGCATGGATATCGTGGGAAAGCTACCTGAGGCACCCGGGCAGAAGGTCTACATGTTGGCAATGACGGACTACTTCTCAAAGTGGATCGAAGCGGAACCCTTCCAACAAATCCGCGACACCCAGGTAATATCATTTATTAAAAGAAACATTTTGAGCAGGTTTGGCATCCCATCAGAAATCGTGTGCGACAATGGATCGCAATTCATCAGCATCAAGACAAGACGTTTTTGCGAAAAGTACAACATCAAGATGGAGATGTCGACACCTCGTTACCTGCAATCAAACGGACAAGCCGAATCAAGTAACAAGATCATCATCTCAAATCTAAAGAAACGGCTTGAAAAGGCACAAGGAAGATGGGCCGACGAGTTGCCCCTGATATTGTGGGCAGACAGGACGACACCAAAAAATGCCACAGGTCAAACACCTTTCTCGTTGGTTTATGGATGTGAAACTGTCATACCAGTCGAAGTCGAAGTACCAACATCTAGGTATGGGCTCATCACAGAGGAAACAAACACAATAGAACTGGTTCATGACCTTGACACCATTGACGAATTGAGAGAAAAAGCTAGGGTGCAAATGGCGGCCTATCAACAAAGGGTGGCGAAAAGTTACAACAAAGATGTCCGAACTAAAATATTCAAGAAAGGTGATTGGGTGCTTAGGGAATCTTTTGGCAACGAGGCAAGCGGAAAGTTTAGTCCTAATTGGGAAGGCCCTTACCAGATCACCGAAGTCGTCGGGCAGGGGGCATACCAGTTAGCATCCATGGACGGTAAACAAGTACCAAGAAGCTGGAATGCGGTACACTTAAAACCTTTTCACTTTTAGTTTGATCGTTCTCATAAATGTATACAACATATATTTCATTTATTTCCATTACTAACTTGATCGTTGGAGGGCCGTTGGCCTCAAGCCAACGGCCAAGTGAGTCTTTAGATCAGATATGGTCTGACGACATCAAGCTGGTCGAGCCTGACAGATTGACACAGGTAATCATCAAACACGGAATGGGTAAGTCTTTCTCATAGTTCTACAAACTATGATCATCTCGATCAACAGTACGTCACTCATCTTGAAACAAATTAATGAACTACATCTTATATCAATAGAAACGACAACTTCCGAACAGAGGTAGCCTTTTTCATGTTACTAAGCATTTTCGTCAAATTAAAGCTTTTTATAATGAAGATGAATAACCAAACTTTAAACACTCAGTTGATATTCTAGCAAAAATAATTGAGTTGGAAAACTATTTTCTTTAAGCAAAACTTTGTTTTGTCATTATGTATCATAATCTCAGTTACTAACTTTAGCATCGGAGGGTCGTTGGCTCCAAGCCGACGGCCAGACTCTGACGACATGTTAAAATGCAGAGCACGGACGAGTAAGCCAAGCAGCACTTGCCGATGTAGATGACAAACAAACATCCTAAAGATATTGACACATCTCCCAGAACACATCATTAAGGGAGAGCGAGGATGACATGGGCCCTTCGTATGCAAAACATATGAACAACAAACCCATGCACCTTGCATGTTTTGGCCAAAACAACAGAATTACACAACAGAAGCATGTGCTTCATAAGCACGACAACACAGACTCCAAAACACAAGGAGACAACATGAGCGACATTGACATAAAACATAACTATTCATGTCAACTACATTAACAAAATCGTACATGAAACAATACTCAAAGTTTTTGCAGGATTTTCACAGCAACGAATGAAGTTCCCTTTGCCAACCGAAGTGTCAACATCTACCTGGATAAAGTTCCAAATCGTCAACACTGCCTATATATGATCGCTAGCACAAATCTGGAAGAAGAAGGAACGGTCGAGTAGATCAAAGTGGGATATCAACCAAGAGTTCAAATTCATAATGACGACATTCTCCTAGCGCATTTGTCGTCATCATGAATTGGGGGCAATTGTTAGACCCGCAATTAAGTGGGCCAGAGCACCCTCACCAAAGCCCAGCAACAGATATGAAGGATCCAGCAACCCAACTTAGCAACCCAACTTAACATGGAAAGAGTCCAAGAAAGGAAGGAGTCCAAGCAAGGAAACAATCCAAGCAAGGAAAGAAATAAAGAGGAATGAGAGCAATCCGTAATTCAAAAAATAGGCTCCCACAATGGAAAGTCACACAATAGTTAAAAGATATGGGGATATTTTTGTCAATTTCAATGAAAACACTTCTGTTACTAAAACTTCAATTTTTTAACACTCCCAAACAAGGTAAGATTATGTTTAACACTTACACTTACCTTCCCATCCGGGCCTCTGCCAACACTTACTAACACTTCCATTACTAACACCTCTCAACACTCCATCCAAACAGGCCGTTAGCGTCGATGGAAGCCAACTCTCTTTTTTGGGAAACAAAATTTCACTCATATTTTGGTCCCATTAAAGATGGGAATTACTCCCTCCGTTCTTTTTTATTAGTCCTTCTTTCCTTTTTGGGACGTTTTTTTATCTGTCCTCCTTTCCATTTAAGGAAAGTTTTTACTCTAAATATACCTTTATACCCCAACTTTTATTACCATTACCCCTTTCTCTTTCCTACTTTTTCATTTACCCACTACTCATTACACCTTTTACACTACCCCTACTACTTTCCTCTTAAAACCCGTGCCAAAGCCTAAGAGGACTAATATTAAAGAACATAGGTAGTAATATTCATGCCATTATTTCTTTAAAAATAGAGGGTGTATATCCTTTTTATTTGATTTAAGTTGCACACTTAAGTCAATACGGGGCAGACTTAATTTTAACAAAATTGCTTGTTGTACCCACTCATTGTACACCCTATATAAAGGCCTTTTTTTAGAGATATTATCCAAAATGGGACTAAAAAAGTTTGAAAATTCTTCCATGTTTTTATTCCCAAAATAGGACTAATTACTGCCATGTTTTGGCAGTACCAGACTTCAAACATGGCAGTATTTTCCAAATTTGGCAGTAATTAGTTCTATTTTGGGAATAAAAACATGACAGTCCTATTTTGGAATTTTGGAACTTTTTTAGTCCCATTTAGGGAACTTTCCCTTTTTTTTACCGTCCCTTACCCTGCATCTCTCTTTTTCCCTCTTCCATTTCTCATCGTCGTTTCTTTTCTTTCTCTCACTCCCATCCCCAAATCTCTAATCCTACCTAGCAAAAAAAAAAAAAAAAAAAAACAGTGCGTTCAAAGCTCCTTCCCCATCGTTGCCTGTCCTCACCGCGTTCATTTCCATCACTCTTCTTCATCTACGGCTGCTGCCTTCACTGTCACATTCCTCAGCCAACAAAACAGTGCACTCGGGTAGCAGAAGCTTGAAGACTAATGAATGGCGCTCTTGCGGCTTGAACTGATGCATATGGAAGGGATAAAGATGGCTACTTTGAATATACCAATGAGCAGCCACATTTTTCAATGTAAACTTCAACCTGCGTATTTTTATGTCTTGTTCATTGTGTTTATTGTACATTTAGGATTATATTTGTTTATTTCGATCTTATGCATATATGTAAATGTTGAATGCTTGATTACATTGGTATATTGTTATAGATTTGTGATAAATTTGTGATGCTTATTATTGAAGTTTTAATTCAAAATATTATATTTCACTTTCATGCACAAAAGGAGTTTGTAGAAATGATTCAATGATTTTTCTATTCGTATCCACAATTTATGTGCTCATTGTCCTTTTGTGTTAATTTCTTTGACTATTTTAGTTTATTATCATGGATTTTATATTTATGTTATTGGGATATTATATAAATATTGTTCATCATACATATGCGGTTCTTTTCAAAAACTTTAATTCAGTTAAATGTTGGGTTTGAATATGACTTGTTATTTGTGAAAGCTTCTACGTTATAGAGTTCATATTCAATACAATTGATGTTTTTTTCGTAGTAAAATAGGTAAAGACCTTTAAAGTTGAGATTGAGAATATTTACTATTGAGATTAAAATCCATTGATAATGAGATGATGAAAGCAGTTCTCATATTATTAGGATAATTTACATCATAAACTTTTTCAGGAAGAATATGATATGCTGCAATTCATTTTAAGTTGAAGCTGCCTAGAACTGTTGCAGGCTGCATTATTCATTTCTAATCCATCTTGAGTTGAAACTTGAAACTGTCTAGAATTTGAAAAACGTATTCAATTTACTAGCTTTACATTTCTTAATTCGCAGGCTTTGGGAGAGGTAACCCTTCGTACATAGAGAAGCATGGAGGGAGTTTATCAGCAATGTATAACTAATCAACACAAATGGATAATAATTAGATTCAATCTAAGCCAACTTTTACAAGTATATTATAGAGATTTCGTGAACTGTTATTACAATGCCTTTTGTAAATGTTCTTACAAACTAGACCAGGAAGCGTCAACCTCACGTATGAATGGCAGCAACTATACAATTGTATGTTTCACTTTCTTTGTTCTAATATACGAAGTATATTGTGAAGTTTTGTATATCAAACAACCATTCTATATTATGTGTCATATGAATGGATTGGCCCGGTTATGATTTCTGGATAATTTGATTCTCTACTGGTTTCCCTCCTCGATAATCGGTGTCGGTATTGAATCTACCGGTTCCACACTGCTTTGTTGGTTCCAGACTGCTTCCAATTTGTTTTTCATTGATTTTCTTACATACCCATATGTGTGTGTGTGTTTATTGATACAAATATTATTTAGGGTGATTTTTTAGACTGTTTTCAATCACAGATCGGATCAGACTTCCGTAGTTATAAAATACTCATAGACCAGATATGTACCATACCAGTTCAGACTAGACTGGCAAATTTAGTCCAAAAGAAAACATTCTTACTTATATTATTGCATTTTATGGTACTCTGTATTATGCACATTTGAATTCTTTATGGGTCTATTATTATAAATTAAAACCCTACTTACAAACGTATTTGGTATTGGTGTTATATTATTATTATTATCATTAAGACTTCACAAGTAGTGTATTGATTTTGTATCCATATATATTAATGCTCATTAAAATTAATTAAATACACATGTCCTGTGCGTTATGTCCCGTGCAACGCACGGGTGGAAATTCTAGTTTAAATACAACAATAACATCCAGACCTTAGCCCCAAAAGGTGTAATTTAAATGAACACAAAAAATTATTATCTATGCACAGACAAAAAATGATAAACAAACATTACTTTAATCATTCACAGACAATATAAGTGAAGACAGACGATGCCTGACTATGCACAAACAAAAGAAATGTACCCATAGAATAAATGGAAACACATAAAATGGTTTAATACACACAGATATATAATAAGTGAAGACATAGACATATTTTCAATTACGCACCGACAAAATAAACATACACACAGATATATAAATGGAGTATTATCTACACACAGACAAAATAAATGAAACACATATAATGTTTTTATCATGCACAGACAATATAGAAAATGATATAGACGATGCTTCAACTTCTCACAAACAAAATAAAGAAACATATAAACAATGTTTCAACTAGACACAGACAATAATCATTCATACCACACCCAAGCAAGTAAGCAACTCATATGGATATTTTAGATATAATTACCAAATACGATACTACATATTCACGAAAACTAACTTTCAAGTTTATACAAGTATTGACGGCCGGAAATGGTTTTTACATAAAGTGTCTCATTACAATTTATCATAAAGCTCACTTTAAGTTTGCTACAATGGGAGAAATACAAGAAACGAAAGGAAAGTTTTGAGGGATGAGCTTGGGCGAGCTTTGATTTAGTAATGCTCAGACCGATTCACATTATGCCCAACTCTGGATAAGCTAATACTCTTTTTTTTGGAGTCTGAGTATTCTTTAGTTTGCTACACAAATCAGGAGATTAAGAGGTAGCAACTCTTATTTTGTTGGCAACTTCTCTTTTGACTCCAGGGTTGGGCCAGATCTGGATAAGCCAATACTCTCTTTTTTGGACTCCAAGTATTCTTTAGTTTGCTACACAAATCAGGAGGTTAAGCAGTAACAAGTCTTATTTTGTTGGCAGCTTTTCTTTTGACTCCAGGGTTGGGCCAAATCCAGCACCAACTACAAACTCTATCTAGCAAATACACATAAAAGTATAAGAAAACTCACAAGATAAAAGTAATAAAAAAGGATTTTCATTAAATCTCAAGTAATAAATTATATAAATGAAATATTAAATTAGAGGGACATTCATAACAGTTGCACATTCATACTACATGGTACAGAATTACAGATGTAGGCAATTTAAGCAAAACAACAACAAAAAGTGATACTATAAAGTAGGAGAAAATAAATAAAATACTCCCAAGTTTGGATAAGTGTGATCTCCACACCCTATACTTGTTTGTGTTATTTAAATATCACCCACTTTATTCAAGTGAGTTGTTACTACCCCAACATCTATCATTATATAAAAGCAAAATGTTTGTGGGAATAGTGTTCCCCCCAAAATCTTTAGGATAGAAAATGCATGACTGTAATTTACAATAATATCCCTGCTCAGGGGGATTGCACAACATTAATAGAAGATGGAAAATGTGAACAACATCGATTTGATATTACATACTTAATTGACAATTCAATGAACAGATATGTGGTGGTAATTTGCTCAAAGGAAAACAATGTCAGGGTGCTTTTTGTGATTGTAATGGCATCTTTTTCTTTCCAAAGAAATTGGCAGCTGATATCTTTTTGGGCGGCTGGCCATATCAATATTACTAACATTACACCCGAGGAATCATTACAAGTTTGAGCCTGTGAGATCAATAAAGTATTCTCATTACTTCATGAGGTAAAATAAAATTATAAAACAAATGCTAAATTTTACAGCACACAACCTTAGACATAACCTATTTCCTAGATATTATTATTAGGCCTACAATGAAGAGTGTTTGACAGCTCATTGTGGTAATTTTTTTTTACTGAAAACATATACACACAAATATTATGTGTATAATGTGAATAAACAGTGCATCAAAGGTCTCCTATAAATAGACTCATTTGCACTCATATTCACCATTCAATTCTTCTTTCACTCCAACTAGCTACTGTATCCACTATAAAAATGGTTGGCATGTGGTCCTTAATAAGCGAGTTCCACCAATCTAAAACTACTTGGGCATTCAAAGCCCGAGCTGTTCGTGTCTATACCGTCCCTGCCCATGGCATTTACAGTGAATCTTTGCAGTGCATTTTCCATGACGCTGAGGTATTCACTTAACTGTCCAGATTGGTTTCTAATACATTAAGTATGTTACTCTAATTACTTACAACTCTATATATAGGGAACAAAAATACATGCACACATTGCAAAATCAGAGGTTGCGAAGTTTGAGCACCTGTTTAGGGAAGGAAATGTTTATGCAATAAGAAAAGTCTTGGTGCTAGACAACTATATGAAGTTCAAGACAACAAGGAATGCTTTCAAGTTGTTATTCGTCAACAGAACTGATGCCTTTGAAATCTCTAACATTAATTTTCCAATGAGGATGTTTGACTTCACATCTATAGCTGCCTTAAAAGATGCTGAAGTTATAGACGAAACCTATGCCATAGGTGATTTTTTTAAAATGAAAATACAATTTCTTTTATTGAATGTTTAACCATACTTATTCATTAATTTATAATCACATATAAATTAATACATTAATTCATTCATAGATGTGATCGGCAAGGTAACTTCAATGTCAGACCCAAAGGACCTAACAAAGAATGGTAAACAAACGAGGTTGCTTGATCTTACCCTCGGTGATGCCAAGTACGTATTATGAATATATAAAAATAAACAGTTAGCTGTAATTTTCCTTTTTGACATGCTTCTTATATTTGTAGTGGAAATACGATTGCCTGCACTCTCTGGGAGAACATGGTAGACGAGTTCATGGATTTTCTTAAAACAAAACCGAAGTCAATCACTCTTATTCTTCAACGTTGCCGTGCTAAAAAATTCCAGGGTATGTTGTAAAATGAAATACGATATTCGCTTGGTTTGTTCTTAACAATGTATCTATTTAGGTCGGGTGGAGGTAACAAACATGTTCCATGTGACTAAGATGTTACTGAATAGCAACAGTGAGGAGTGTGCAGCTTTCAATTCCACGTAAGATTTTTTTGGGTTATCTTTGTTATCACAGAAAGCATTTATGACATTAATCTATGCTATAATTAAATAACAGGTTCGGTCCAGATAATGATGACGGTGGGGATGCTCTAGCCTTAGCTACTTTTGTTACCCCTTCTTTTCAAGATGACCTAACTGCTGGAAAAGTTCAGTTGGTATCAATTGCAGATCTAATGAAAATGGAAGAGGTTGTTATATATCATACACTTTGTATTACAAAATTTCTTACCTTATTTGATAGATTATAGTCTGATTAGAAGTTACTATATACTTATAATAATAGGATGGAAAACACTGGATTTATGGAGAGATATTGACAATAGACAGCTACAGAGATTGGTACTACATATCTTGCAGAGGGTGCAGCAGAAAGGTGTGTCCTGAAGGTGACAATTTCAGTTGTGGTGTGTGCAACACCAAAGAAGTAGTTCTAAGGTGAGAACGTTTCCTTTTTCAGTTTTTTAAACTAACAGCCACATAGCATTTACAAAAAACTTTTCACATTTCAGGTACAAAATTAATGTTAGGGTGATGGATGAGACAGGTCATGCTTCTTTTGTGTTTTGGGACAAAGAATGCTTTACTTTGGTTGGAAAAACTGCAAGTACTCTTCATGAGGAGATTGAACAGGTTTTCTGGACGAGACATAAAGTATTTATTGCTTACATATCTAATAGATCTATATATATTAATAAGTTTAAAAAATGGTGGACTGTACAGAAAAATGTTGGACCGTATTATTTTCCAGTCGAGATTGATGCTATGGTTGAAACTAAGGGGTTGTTTCGAGTGCAAACAAAGAAGGAAAACAAATACTACAAGGGTGTTCCTACTTTTAGTGTAATTGGAATGAATTGTGATCCAACTGTTATCGCTTTATACAAGTATAAAGGAAAAGCAGTTGAGGAAGAAGATGATGCAGTTGAGGAAGAAGATGATTTCACACTACTTAGAAAGGAGTTTTCTGTGTCAGAAGAAGTATGTGTACTTATCATTTTACCTGTATGGTTTACCTTTGTGTTTAAAATTAGATATTTAAATTCGATATTGATTTCAGGTCCTCATACCTGATGAGGAGGAGACCAGCCCCCTACTGTCAAAAGAAAAAAGGAAGGAACTTGTGGTGAACTACGACGGCATCAAAAGGAAGCTGTTTGTTGAGCCCCCGCCTGTCAAGCCACCAAAGAAGCTGAAGAAGGTGAAAATGGAAAAGGAGTAATGATGTTTGAACAATGAAGAACTTTTTGCTAATGAAGAACTTCAAGAACAATGAAGAACTTTTTGCTAAAATGAAGCATATCATGTATGCAGTATTTTCTATGTTTTTCTGTTAGTGCATTAGCATTTCAGAAAAATGTTTGCTGCCTGGAATAACTTAGGGATAAGTTTAGGTTATGTTACAAACTTTTGGAGTGGGTTATTTTCTAGATAATCTATTTTGATCCCAAGTTTGTAATTTTTGGCATTTGTTGCCAAGTGTGATGTAACCGGCCTATTCGGAATGTAATTATATGTAAATTACGTTCTATTTCCAGATTCTAAGAACTGTTTCCTTGGCTTTATATATTACAACTAAACCAAACTTGATGACTAGCTACACTAATCATGTAAAAATATTTGATGACTGCATGTAGGCAACAAGGTATAGAGAAAAGTTGGATTAAATATAAGCATTATAAATTTAAAATAAAAAGTTATATAATAGTTGCCAGGAAAACATTAGGCCCTTTTAGCTTCAAGTCCATGTTAAAGTGAGCTACACAATGCTTTTAATATAATTATTCTCTTGACATCCACAAAATATATATATATATATATATATATATATATACCATCTCAATAAATGCAAGTGCATTGAATAAATACCACAAAATAAAGAATGGATTTGCGTAAGTCATTTTTGTGGTCAATATTCATCAACTATGCATGGGTGCATCACAAACCTTTGTACTATCGAAATTCATCAAGTAGATTTACAAAATTGTATTCATACCTTGGTATGATGAATGATGGGATGATTCAAAACCATACTCTGTAAAATTATACATTAAGCTTCATATCATAAAATATAAAACAAAGTACAATTCCAATTGTATAAGCATACATTGCATAGCCATATATGCATTAAGTCCATCACTAATATATTTTAAGTAGATAAAGTGCATAATTGCATAATGATACATACATATATAAAAGATATAATTTTATCCGTTTGAGATACTTTATGTGGAAATATCACACATAGTAGTCTAAATTTATTTTGAATTTAGTGAAGGACATTTGTTAACTTTAAATAATATTTAGAATGTATAATGTGTTTTATAATTAGGCTTATTATGAAGGAGAGGATTTATTAGTATAATCATGATAACCCTAATACGATTTCATAATTAGATCACTACTACATTTTCAGACCTAACGTAACATTAATGATGTAATAGTTTGTAAAAGTGTTACATATTTCTCTAATGTAACACTTTTTAGATCTAATGTAACACTTTCTAGAAGTATAAATGTTACATTAGGGTCTATAAAGTGTTACAATAGAATCTAATGCAACATGAGCAAATGTAATGGTAAAAAAGTGTTACAATTGCTCTAATGTAACACTTTTTAGTGATATTGTAACACTTTTTAGTGGTATTGTAACACTTTTGACTGTTACATTAGGGGCTTAATTGTTGTAGTGGATTATGATTAATATTTAATTTTTAAAAAAAATATTAATAGTAATTAATATTATTTAAATTATTATTATTAATTTTTAACAAAGTTGGCGGATTTGTATTATTAATATTACTATATTTAATAAAAATATTAATAATTTATAATATTTAAAAAATAAATAATAATTACATAATATTAGATATTAATTAAATATTAATGTTATTGATAATATTAATAATAATTAATAGTATTAATAATTAATAATTAATAATATTGGATTATTATTAATATTTAGTTATGAATAAATAAATAATAATAATAATTAATATTACTCAATGATTATTAATATTTAACGAGTCCTTATGAAGGAGAGGCTTTATAAATTCAAATATGTTTCATATTTGGCCTCATGAGTATAACTAATAATTAATAATAATGACAATAATAATAATGATTAATTATTATTTAAGTATAAAAAATTAAAAAATTAATATTAAAAAAATATTAATTTTTAAGTACAAAGATTTTTTTAAGTATAATAATAATTAATTAATTATTAATTTAATTGTAAAAAATTAAGAAATTAGTCTTTTTCATTTTTATTAAAAAATAAAAATTTAAAATGTCAACTACTATTACTTAATTAATATTAATATTTAACAGTATTAATACTTAAATTTTATTTATTAAAAAATTTAAAAAATTATTTCTTTTATTATAAGTATATTATATGTTATTAGTAATGTATAAAATATTAAAAATAATTAATTATTTGTCCAGAGAATTATATTTTTCTTCTTCATAATTGACCTTATAAAAGAGTAATATTTAATTTTTATTAATGTTGAATGGATATTAATATAAAAAATATTAAATAAGAGTTCTGTTTATATTATTGAATAATATTATTTATTATTCACATACTCCGTATTATTAATTAAAAGTATATTGAAAGAACTATTATTATCATTGTTTAATTAGGTATTTATAATTTAAAAAGTGAAGTCCTTAAAATTTATTATTAATATTAATACTATTAATATATCTCTATTTGCAAAATAGAGATTTATTTTTGAAATATATTTAGTACATTTTGGATTTACGTTTTATATTTTAAACATATGTTAAAATCTAAAAAATCAAACGTGTCTTAAAATGGTATACAGCTAAGGTATTCAGTTTACTGTTTGGTTAGATTTGGAAAAGCAGTTTTTGAGTTGTCATTATGAAAAGTCATCTTTTATAATCTTACTTTACCAGATGGGGTTGTGTGAAAAAACAGTAAGCATGCTGAAAGAGTACTCATTACCTGCTGTGTTTGTGTAAATTTAATTATCCAAAAAACTGACACCAATTTAAAATGGTTTAGGAGTGTATAATGTATATATACGACCAATGTATATAATATTTGTGATATTAGTTAAATGTCAATAATATGCATATTTTTTAATATAGGACCAGGTACACTTCATTCAAACCCATAGTCTTTTTATACTGATAATAAATAGTAAATGTGATTAAATCGAAATAGCTCAAAAAGCATTCAGTGATACATCCAATTCAATGAAGTTACGTCCTAAATATATGATTTACATGATACTATTCATTTTAAATGACCATATTTAGTTTACGGAGTAATATATATGTGGAAAAGACTTTTTGACAAAAGATATGACAAGTAACAAAAGGATCTCACTATTATAAAATGAGCCGTTTTTGCAGAAGTCTGACATGACATGTAACCTTTTGGGTTCTATTTACTTAATCAGAACATGTGCAAGTACATGCTCTAATATCATTGGTAATACTTTTAGATTATGTGCAAATAGACAGCCAATGAGAAAATAGACAGCCAATAAGAAAAGTACAATAATTACATTGTGTTAGCCATTGAGTTTGATTTGACTCAGAAAACCCCTTTCAACACATGTGATATGACATGTTAAAAAAAGTGATTTTACTTTTAAAAAGAGAGCCGTCTTAGCAGGAAAGATCAGATTTGACATGTGAGGGTGTGGTCTCAATTTACTTGGAATAGTGACACATACGGAGTAGTAAAGATTCTACTATAAATAAAGCATTTACCCTCTCACATTGTCATGCCTTGCATATCAATTGATAGCCATACCAAAGAAGTATTGCTTTGAAGTTTGTTGTGTACCTGCATCAGGTGAATTTTGTAGAAAAATTTATGACTATTTATTATTGATCACAAGTGCATCTAATGATAACTAACTTTTGGTTAAACTTTTTTCATGGAACATTCACTTAAATAAATGTTACCTACTACTTTGTTTGAAAATATAACAAATAACACATACATACCCAGTTTTTATCAGACTAAATATCCCTTTTTTCTGAAATTTCAGGTTCTAACAGATGGGAACAACAAATGCATATTTGTTTTGTGGTGTTTGTGGAAGCCGTGAATGGGGACACCTGATCATCAAGTGTGCAGTGTGCTCAAATGCAGAACACCGGTACTGTATGAGGAAGGTCCTATTTCATGATGATGCATGGCTGTGTGATGAGTGTTTAAGTTATATTTATCCCATGGATGAACTGAATTCCTTTGGGATGATAACCGAAATTAAGCATGAAGTTGTTCAGATGGAGGATGACCAACCATTTATACCTCATGTTAAGGAAGAGGTTGTTGAAATGGTTGATGTCCAGCCATTTAGAACTAAGGTTAAAGAGGAAGTTGAAATGGCAGATATTGAGCCATTAACAACTCCTTTTGGAGTAGAGATGGTTGGAATGGCTGTTACCAATCCTGTGCCTGAAGAGCTCATCCAGGACTTATTTGGGATGGCAGTAAGCCCGCCTACTCCTAGGCGTTCTCCCCGTAAGAAAAAGCTTAACCAAAAGTATTTTTCGCAGGAGATAGTGGTAAACATGAACTTTAATTGGCTGACTGGGGAGAACGAAGATTGATCTCAAGGGCCTAATGAATTGAAATATCTACTACTCTTAGTTTTTTGATAAGGCATGTTTCTGAAACAGCCTGTGCGTAACTTATGTTTTGGAATAACTTAAAGGGTGTGGCTTTTAATGTCTTTTGTCAATTTTCAGAACCCATATTATGTATCATGTTTTGAAAATCTATGTATGATGAGCCCTGAAGCTCCTGTTAACTATATGTTGTTTATTAATGCATGTATTGGTAATATTTGTGTATTCAAAAAGTTGATGTGTTACTTCATTCCTATGTGGCAAATTCCAGATAAAGAGAAACATGTGTCAAGGTCAAGTCCGTAACTATGCCTAAGCTCATTAAATCCACAACAGTAGGTCCAAAGAGAAGGGCTTTGTCAAACAATGCTTCCGGTAAATCTAATTTTACTGCTTGGTTGTAAATGAAGTATTAGTAACTCATATATATTCAATCAGATTTTAAAAACGAGAATAAAAAATATACATAGTATAGGATTATGCTTGTGACATGAAATATTAACTGATATTTGGTATGTCTGTCGGTGTGTATTAGTATAACTGATATAGTTAGGTGTAACATCTCAATGTACTTTAAGATAATGTATGTATTTTAGATAGAGAATAGTTTGGCTTTACAATTCAAAATATAGGGTGGACAATGTTTTTTAGGGACAACACTAATAATATAAAGTAGGTAAAAGATCAAGGCTTTGTAGCAGTAATAATAATATAAACCAACGTAAAGGATCAATGTTGCTACCCAATTAAAGAGTATCCTAGATTGCTCTGATTTGTTGTTGATGATGATAAGAGTAAAACTAGGGGAGAATTTACCCAATAGGCAGCCCTTCATTTCTGGTGTTAACAGGAAAAACACTTCATAAGTCTCAAATTTGTTCACCTAAAAAACCAAGAGTAAGTACCGAGATAACCATTTCTGTTGGGAGTATTTGCTAAGGTCTCCGGATGACATGTTAGTGGTATTGATTATATAGATAGCAGATTACCAGAAATGCCCACAACAGATATGAATCATAGTATATAAAACATGCCGCATCACACAACACCTGCTATTTACATTCATCTTCTTCATTAAAACTTAAAACATGCGCTAGGCTTATGTTTTAAAAATAACTTCGGAATAGTGAGCTGTTTGATGGTTTAGGAAAATGAAAATAATATTTAATACACGTTGATTTGAAACACCTGTAATCTGTTTGAACAATTTCAATTACAATATCTTAGAATATGACATTGGAGATGACTTAGATTGGTAAGACTAATAAGAAATATTGTATTAGAATAAATTATATAGAAACCAGATTAGCAAAAACTGTTGAGAGAAGATAAGAATGATAGAATATAGAAATTCCAATAGACAAGAACACATGGTATTTAAACTGTTTTTCAATTACATATTAAAAGATGGATTCGGGGCTTGAGTTCTGAAATGAACTTAAAAGGAGTTAGGTAATTAATAGCTTAAAAATGAAAACATAATTTAATGAATATTTATTTGAAAAATATGACACTGGAGTTTATAATATGAATGAAACTTTTTTATAATATTGGATTAGAAAGGCCAAACAAGCTAATAGCTTGATTGATTTAATTGGATCATGTTAATTATGCATAAAACAGGGATAGAGTTTGCCCGGAATATAGGCTGCATTCCAATCATTTGGGGATTAAATTGTACACCACCACATAAATCTCATGTTTTGCCACCTACAAAAGAGGCAACGATAAGGACAAAGTTAACCAAACCTATCGGTCAAAGTTATGAAAAGGTCAGCTTATTAGAAGGTAAGAGGGATTGCCAGTATAGATACAAGATTTGCCGGAAAATAGTCGAAGAAGATAAAAACTATAGAACACAGGTCTTACTATAGATGACCACACCTACTGTAAAGAAGTAAAACTTCGTCCATTTAAACTTAAAACATGGTTTTGATGCTTGAGTTTTGAAAGAAAAAAAAACTGGACTTGGTTCTTCCATAACTGATTGAAAAAAAAACATTATTTGATAGATGTTGATTTTACAAAATACACATTTTTATGTAATTTATTAATAAAACACTCTAATAACATTGTATTAGAAAGCCATTGGGTTGATAGTTTTATTGATTTTGTTGGTTAAAGTTATTAAAAGAAACAAACAGACAGAAATTACCTTATAGGCAGGATTCCTATTATTCCTGGGATTAACTGGAACAACACTTTCTAAATCTCCAGTTTGTCCACCTACCCAAGAATCAAATATAAGTACATGAGGTGCCAACTCTACTTCAAGTATCTGTGAGAGCCACCAGATTAAACCTTAGACTAAGTGATTATATAAATACGACAAATGCAGAATGTAATACTACTATAGCACACAACAACAGCTATTTAAATTCATCTTCTTCCATTTAAATTTCAAACATGGGTTCAAGGCTTATGTTTTAAAAATAACTCCAGGCTGCTGATGTCTTTAATACCTTGGACAAATGAAACCATCATTTGATAGCTATTCATTTTTAAATTCAATGATTTTAGTGAATAATTTCCCCAAATGGGTAGTAGTTAAGACTTATAGACAGATCTGGCCAAAATATAACAAAATAAACTTGAAAAATGGATCTGGACACTGTCAATAGAAAGAAAACTTTACATAATCATATTGTCATTGTTAAAATTCATCCATTTCATTGATATACTTTTACAGTTGGTTTTGGCAGATTTTGAATTTTCACATATTTGAAATAATACATTGAGGGAATCATTTTAGAACGATAGATTGCAGTTCAGGTTTACGTATGCCTAATCAAATTGCATGTTTTTATAAATCCATACTCTATATGACAGAAACTGAGGTTTTCAATGGATTTTGGGTAATTCAGTAAAATGAATAGTCAATGAAAAGTATTGACTATAATTCTGAAACACCTCTAATCTGTTTGAACAATTTCAATTACAATATCTTAGAATATGATATTGGAAATGACTTAGATTGGTAAGACTAATAAGAAATATTGTATTGGAATAGATTATATAGAAACCAGATTAGCAAAAACTGTTCAAAGAAGATAAGAATGATAGAATATAGAAATTCCAATAGAAAAGAACACGTGGTACTTAAACCGTTTTTCATTTACATATTAAAAGATGGAATCGGGGATTGAGTTCTGAAATATACTTAAAAGGAGTTAGGTAATTAATAGCTTAAAAATGAAAACTTAATTTAATGAATGTTTATTTGAAAAATATGACACTGGAGTTTATAATATGAATGAGACTTTTTTATAATATTCAATTAGAAAGGCCAAACAAGCTAATAGCTTGATTGATTTAATTGGATCATGTTAATTATGCAAAAAACAGGGATAGAGTTTGCCCGGAATATAGGCTGCATTCCAATCATTTGGGGATTAAATTGTACACCACCACATAAATCTCATGTTTTGCCACCTACAAAAGAGGCAACGATAAGGACAAAGTTAACCAAATCTATCGGTCAAAGTTATGAAAAGGTCAGCTTATTAGAAGGTAAGAGGGATTGCCAATATAGATACAAGATTTGCCGGAAAATAGTCAAAGAAGATAAAAACTATAGAACACAGGTCTTACTATAGATGACCACACCTACTGTAAAGAAGTAAAACTTCATCCATTTAAACTTAAAACATGGTTTTGACGCTTAAGTTTTGAAAAAAAAAAAAACTGGACTTGGTTCTTAAATAACTGATTGAAAAAAAAATGGACTTGGTTCTTCCATAACTGATTGAAAAAAACATTATTGATAGATGCTGATTTTACAAAATACACATTTTTTAGTGATTTACTAACAAAACTCTCTAATAACATTGTATTAGAAAGCCATTGGGTTGATAGTTTTATTGATTTTGTTGGTTAAAGTTATTGAAAGAAACAAACAGACAGAAATTACCTTTTAGGCAGGATTCCTATTATTCCTGGGATTAAGGGAGTGTTTTCCTTTGCTTTTTAAAAGCACTTTCAGCTTTTTTTTATCACAAAAGCTAAAAGGAGTGTTTGTGAATACAAAATTCAGCTTAAATTTAATCACTTTTAGGGTAAAAGCTGAAGCTGGTCTAGACATGCTTTTAATAGCTTCTTGGTATTTTTGTGAATAATTCAAACTTGAGGGAGGGTTATTATGATGATATTTCAATTAAATCCAAGAGTACCCTCCCCTCACCCCTGCCACTCTCTCCTGCCTTCTTCGTTCCACACAAACTTCACCCGCAATCCTCCATTCCCCTCACCCAAAATACAACAAATTTCAATTCATGTATACATATAAATAAAAATATATGTAACTATAAATATATGTATATAAATCCTTATACGCTGGAGGAAGACGAAGCCGAGCCTCATAAACTACCGGTAAGAAGCGTAAGCCAACTGGCTGACGCCGGAGATGCCAGAGACGCCGGAGACGCCATCCATGACCGGAGAATAGACAACGACTGGATTACGCCCAGTGACGGGAGTCGCCGACTTGGGAGGACAGGAGATGATGCCTAGAAAAGAAATCGGAGAACAGTACAGGACATATGTGGTGCCCCCATTTTTATTCATCCAAGGGCAGTCTCGTACTTTAACAAAATACTCCATCATAATCACTTTTTTATCAAACACTCCAACTTTTACATTTTAATCAAAATCACTTCTATTCCCAAACACTACCAACTTTTACTACAAATCACTTTTCCAATAATCTCTTAAAAAATCACTTTTAAAAAGCACAAGCAACCGCAAACACTCCCTAACTGGAACAACACTTTCTAAATCTTCAGTTTGTCCACCTACCCCAGAATCAAATATAAGTACATGAGGTGCCAACTCTACTTCAAGTATCTGTGAGAGCCACCAGATTAAACCTTAGACTAAGTGATTATATAAATACCACAGATGCAGAATGTAATACTACTATAGCACACAACAACAGCTATTTAAATTCATCTTCTTCCGTTTAAATTTCAAACATGGGTTCAAGGCTTATGTTTTAAAAATAACTCCAGGCTGCTGATGTCTTTAATACCTTGGACAAATGAAACCATTATTTGATAGCTATTCATTTTTAAATTCAATGATTTCAGGGAATAATTTCCCCAAATGGGTAGTAGTTAAGACTTATAGACAGACCTGGCCAAAATATAACAAAATAAACTTGAAAAATGGATCTGGCCACTGTCAATAGAAAGAAAACTTTACATAATCATATTGTCATTGTTAAAATTCATCCATTTCAATGATACATTGGTATTGTCATTGGCAAAAATCATATTATTTCATATTTGTGAAATAATACATTGAGGGAATCTTTTTATAATGATAGATTACAGTTCAGGTTTACGTATGCCTAATCAAATTGCATGTTTTTATAAATCAGTACTCTATATGACAGAAACTGAGGTTTTCAATGGATTTTGGGTAAATCAGTAAAATAAATAGTCAATGAAAATTATTGGTAGACTTCATCCAATTTCAAAAAAATCATAGAATAACAAGACTTCCTATTACACTATATATGTGCATTTCAATCGAGGCTAAAAAGATCTAAACCAACAAACCCATCAAACGAACACAGAACCGATTGAATGAACGGTGCCGTGCAGATTGCAAGTGGCCATCCTCTGGTGGGTCTGACGGTTGTTAACTATGGCCTTTTAACAGATGTAATCCTCTTCCCTTAACTGTCCAGATCTGAAAGCACACATATAACAAAGCATGAATCGGGTTGATCTTAACTATACACAAATATTACCAGGGCATAAGAAGAAAAATACTCATCTTTTTTTTAAAGACACTTGAGAGGCTGAGCATGTTTTTAGCTTAATTATGCACAGGGGCGTTCGAAGATTGAGGTTCACTTCAGAATTCAGAATACAAACGAATCAATAAGTGGCATAGATAATGTTTAAGAGAACGTCGTATTTGGGCAAAATGCATCGGTACTTACCCATGAAATATTGAAGGATCTGTTGTTCGTGGAGATCGGTCGTCGGTGCGAAGGACCCGTTCTTCGTGGAGATCGGCCGCCGGTGCTTCAGTGATGCGAGATGGAGAAGCTATAGACGAGAGATGTTGGAGGCGGCGTAAAGTAGAAGGCCAAACCCTACCGCGTAGGAGTATATACGGGCGACCAAATGTCGGACCCGGTTATGTTTGTGTGATGGGCTAATTTTGAATGGGTTAGAAATATTTGTGTTGGACTCTGTAATAAATTAGGAGCCCGTTTGGTAGTACGAAAATCGGCTGATTTAGTAATTCTACTAAAATTTATGAAGTTGTGGCTGAATTGGCTGCATTGGCTAATTTTGATGATTTAACGAAAACAAATTGAAATGTAAGATATGAATAAAATTTAGAAAAATATATGAAAAAATAGCTAAAATAATCATCTACAGTAAGTTCAGGCAATACAGTCAGAAAAGTACCTTCAACCTTATGTTTACTGTTTATTACACAATTCATCGCGTGAAAGCAAAAGTTACATGTTTGGTAAAAATTTTGGTTGATAAGCCTGATAAGCCAACAAACAGTGCTAACAAATGACCTCTAGAATTCAAATGGGCGACAAAATTGGGATTATCCTACCAAAATATTTGGATATTTCCAAATTATTTTTCTAAAGTTGTAAAAAAATCATTTTTCAACAATGTATTATTTTACCGAATTCATTTTATTAGTTTATATTAAAATTATGCGGATCAAATTTCATTATTGATGTTTTACTAATTATAAATTTTCATTTAAGACATTAGAAGACTGTGCATCGGCATCATAAGAAAGAGGTGCTTAGAATAATGTAGTCAAAATATGTTATCCACTTTTATTTAAAAAATTAATTGTGGCTCATGAAATTACCCACTCAAATATATACACACATAATTGTGTGGATGTGTGCATTGTGCAGTTTACGTAATATTTTTTTGGAAATGACAAATTTCAATAATATTATTATATGATTTATAGTTTTTTAAAGTAAAAAATTAATATGTGTTATTTTCGATCAATACGATAGTGATACATTTCTTACTAATGTGGTCAACCATACTTTTTTCACGCAGGGGATAGTGACAACGAGCGTGACGTAAATCGAAGGGTTTTGCAAAACGCTCGATTTCAACAATCTCTTCGGAACAGTACTACAGCATCTATAAAGCCTATAACTTCTGCTACTTTCCCTTTGGTGGATGTAACTAATGGTAAATTTATCAAGATGCTTTCGGCTTACTATCTTACACCAATTATTAAACTAATTATACTTTTTGATTATTTTATTAACCAATATTGTGTAACAATAATGTAGTCTTGGTGAGGAGCGCTCAACCACCAGCGTCAATTGTACTCTCCAAACCAACACCTATTATGAGGCCAAATCTGATTCAAGAGAGATCATGTGATCTACCATCTACGTCGGTTTCATCCAATCACCCAGACAATATATTGCACGACACTAATGTTGCTTCTTGCAGTTATTTCACGCAAGATTTGGATATCGATGATGTGGACGTAGACGATGCATATGTGGATTATGAAGATCTAAAGAGTATTAACAATGAATCGTCTATTGGTTGGTTTTCTATAAAATTTAAATTTTAAATTAAAGTTTTGAAATTATATGTGCTTTTAAAATTTCAGAGTTTATTATTTAAATTTATTTATTTCTTTATTCATTATTAATTTATTTATATAACTTAAATTGTGTTGAGATTGGTCATCGTATTTCAGAGTTATGGGATATTGGTGATCCAAATTGCGTCTGCCCATTTTGTGAGGCACTTTTTTGGTACGAAGAGAGGATTGAATCGAGTTCTACAAAAATGAACCCGAAGTATTCTCTGTGTTGCTCACAGAATAAGGTACAACTTCCCGTCAACAAAGAACCACCGTTGTTGCTGCAAAGGTTGATGGATGGAACAGATGCTAGAAGCAAGCACTTTTTAGAAAATATCAGATCTTACAATAGCATGTTTGCATTCACATCAATGGGTGGTCGGATTGAAACGGCGATAAACAAAGGAAGGTCTCCCCCAATTTTTAAACTTCACGGTCAAAATTACCACCTTATTGGAAGTTTAATGCCCACAGTTGGATCGACACCGAAATTCGCACAGTTGTATATCTACGATACAGAAAATGAGATACAAAATCGGATCAAATCTGTTAGGTAACTTTTGTGCAACAATTTTAATTTCTTATTCTGTTTGGTTTATGAAGATGTCTAAATTTATCATCGAAGATTGATTTGATTTGTTCAGGGGAGCTGCTGATACTGACCAATTACATGTTGAAATTGTTGAGGACTTAAGAAACATGTTGAATGAGCACAATGTTTTGGTCAAATCATTTAGAATGGCTAGGGAAACGATTCATCGAGGTGAGAGTTGTGACGTGAGGCTAAGGTTGATAGGTAAACGAAGCAGCGATGCAAGAACGTATAACCTACCAACTGTATCAGAGGTTGCTGCTTTAGTTGTTGGGGATTTTGATGAGTCTATGGGAGAGAGAGATATTGTGGTGGAGACCCAGAGCGGAAAGCTACAACGCATTAATGAACTTAATCCAGCATATTTTGGCTTGCAGTATCCTTTGTTATTTCCATTTGGTGAGGATGGTTACCGAGAAGATATTGCACTTTCAGGTTCTAAAGTTGTCATTGGCTCGGGAAGACGTAATGTTAGTATAAGGGAGTTTTTGGCTTATCATTTGCAAGAGAGGGAATACAGATATTCCATTACTTTGAAGGCTAGAAGACTTTTCCAACAATTTGTCGTTGATGGCTACACTTTGATAGAGTCTGCAAGATTGAAGTACATTAGAACACATCAAAAGCAACTTCGTTGTGAAATGTACAAGGGCTTGAGTGACGCTGTTTTACGCGGGGAGAGTGATCCTGCGACTCAAGGAAAACGAATTGTGTTGCCCCCAACCTTCACTGGTGGTGCAAGATACATGATACAAAACTACCAAGATGCAATGGCTATTTGTAGATGGGCGGGGTATCCAGATTTATTCATCACGCTGACATGCAACCCAAAGTGGCCTGAGATTGTACGTTTTTTGCATGGTAGGAATCTTAAGTCTGAAGATCGCCCAGATATCATATGTCGAGTATTTAAGATAAAGTTGGATGGTCTTTTGAAAGACTTGCGACGTAATAGGGTGTTTGGTAGTGTTAAAGCAGGTACATTTCAAACTGAACATACCTCGGTTTTAACCATTATTAAATGTCAGAGTAATTTTTAAAATTATCTTTTGCAGTGGTGTACACTGTGGAATTTCAGAAGCGAGGATTGCCCCATGCACATATACTATTGTGGCTAGCAAATGAGGATAAATTGCCAACTTCAGCAGACATTGATAAGGTTATCTCAGCTGAAATTCCCGATAAAGACAAGGACCCACGATATTACAATGCAGTTCGTGATTTTATGATGCACGGACCGTGTGGTCCATATGTTAAGTCTGCTCCATGTATGTCTGCTGGGAAGTGTACGAAACATTTCCCTAAGAGTTGGTGCAATGTTACGTCTATTGACGGTGATGGATATCCGGTTTATAGACGAAGAGACGATGGTAGGACCATTGAGAAAAATAATATTCCTCTTGACAATAGATTTGTGGTTCCGCACAATCGTTTTTTGTTGATGAAATATGGCGGTCATATCAATGTGGAGTGGTGCAACCAATCCCGGTCCATCAAGTACTTATTTAAGTACATCAATAAAGGACGTGATCGTGTCACTGCAGGTTTTTTTAATAGTGTAGGTGCAGATGAAGGGAGCAAACCTGTGGATGAAATCAAAATGTATTACGACTGTAGGTACATATCTCCATGTGAGGCTGCATGGCGTATATTGGGATTTGAGATTCAATATAAAAATCCTCCAGTTGAACGCCTTAGTTTTCACTTGAAAGGAGAGCAAACTGTGATCTTCTCAGACAATGAGCCTCTTGATTCTGTAATTGCTGGCAGGAGTGTTAAAGATAGCATGTTTTTGGGGTGGATGGAAGCTAACAAAAAATACGAGATGGCGAGACAAATGACATATGCTGAATTTCCTCAGAAATTTGTATGGAAAAAGGGTACAAGGGAATGGGTTCCAAGAAAGAAAGCATTTTCTATTGGTCGGATATACTATGTTCCACCAGGATGTGGGGAGTCTTATTATATGAGGTGTTTATTGAACCATATTCGAGGAGTGACGTGTCATGAAGATTTGAGGACTATAGGCAGTGTGTTATATAATTCATACCGTGAAACTTGCTATGCTTTGGGGCTTTTGGACGACGATAAAGAATTTGTTGATGGTTTTACTGAGGCAAGTGATTTTGCAACGGCATTTGCACTAAGGATACTTTTCGTCATATTGTTGTGGTCAGAATCCATGAGTCGGCCAGAATTTGTTTGGGAGAAGTGTTGGATATACATGGCAGAAGATATTCAATACAAATTGCGTAAAAAGTATCAACATCCAGGTATATTAATACAACTATTTTGTTATCTATCATTAACACATTAAACCATTGGTTCGTGCTAATTTGTTCTCTGCAGTTATTTGATTAGTGGTTGAAATGACATTCCATCTTTTCATGTCATACAGGGTTTGTAATGGACAATGATCAATTGCAAATGGCGGCATTAACAGAGGTAGAGATGTTATTGCAACGACGAGGAAAGAGTTTACGTGATTTCCCTCCAATGCCGTATCCAAAGTCAGACTCAACTTACCTTTCCAATAATAGATTTGTTGAGGAGGAACTCCAATATGATCGGCAAGCGATGCATCAAGAACATAATACCTTGCTTCAAGGTCTAACAGATGAACAACGTGTTGTTTATGAAAAGATCATGCATTCTGTTGAAACGGAATGTGGAGGGATGTATTTTGTTTATGGATATGGTGGAACTGGGAAAACGTTTGTGTGGAGAACTATATCCGCTGCATTGAGGTCCAAAGGGGACATTGTATTAAATGTGGCATCAAGTGGCATTGCTTCTCTACTACTACCCGGAGGGAGAACCGCGCACTCGCGTTTTGCAATTCCGATCAGTTTGAATGAAGATTCAACTTGCAATATAAAGCAGGGTAGTCCTTTAGCAATACTAATCAGTAAGTGTAAATTAATCATTTGGGATGAAGCTCCAATGCTCCACAAATTCTGTTTTGAGGCATTGGATAGAAGCATGCGTGATGTGCTTAGATTCACCAACCCAAATAGCCTAAACTTACCATTTGGTGGTAAGACAATTGTTTTGGGGGGAGACTTTCGACAAGTGCTACCGGTGATCCCACAAGGCAGTAGACAAGACGTTGTTAATGCAACAATTAATTCATCTTATCTATGGGGGGAATGTACTGTTCTTAGATTAACTAAGAACATGAGGCTCCAAAATGTCAGCAGTCCTGCAGAATCCTATGATTTGAAGGCTTTTGCCGATTGGATTACAAGCATAGGTGATGGATTAGCTGGGGATTTAAACGATGGTTGTGTCTCTATTAAAATACCCGATGACATCCTTATCAAATACACCGGAGATCCAATTGCTAAGATAGTGGAGGTCATTTATCCCGATTATCTGAAATCAAGTACATATTTGAGTTACTTGAGAGACAGAGCTATTCTTGCTCCAACCCTTGATGTCGTTGATTCTATCAACGACTACATGACAAGTTTGAATTCCAAGGAAGTTGCTAGAACATATCTGAGTTCAGATAGTGTTTGCAAATCTGATTCAACACATGATCTTATAGCAGAGTTGCACACTACAGAATTCTTGAATAGTATTAAACTCTCTGGTGTGCCAAATCATAAGTTAACTTTGAAAGTAGGTACCCCGGTCATGCTTTTGCGTAATATTGATCACTCATTGGGTTTGTGTAATGGAACAAGACTCATCATAACAAAGATGTGTGATCACATCTTAGAGGGAAGGGTCCTCAATGGTATTAGTGCAGGACAAAATTAAAAGTCTTAATACCGCGATTATCTTTGACACCGTCAGATGTTAGGCTACCATTTAGATTTCAAAGGAGGCAATTCCCTATTATAACTGCTTATGCAATGACCATCAATAAAAGTCAAGGCCAGTCACTCACTCACGTCGGTCTCTTACTAAAAAAACCAGTTTCCAGCCATGGTCAATTGTATGTTGCCGTCTCAAGAGTTACCAATCGTGCAGGTCTCAAAATCCTCATCCAAAACGAAGATGATTGTCCAATGAATGAAACCATGAATGTTGTCTATAAAGAAGTGTTCCATAATCTCTAATATTTCATATTGTATTAAAATCACATTAGATGTTACAATAGATTACATATTACAGTTTCATTTGTTAATCGTCACAATTTAAGATATTTAAATTTATTTCCAATTAGACTTTAAAATCTAACACTAATAATATCCATCCAACAAACTCCTGCACCGTGCATCGCACGGGTGCTGTACTAGTTCAATTAAAAAGAAACATCCCAACCTAATCTCTCGAGAATAAATCCACTTAGGCAAAAGAAATTCCACATTGGCAAACCTCCTAAAATCAGAAGTGAGATTCGTTTACCCTCCTGGGAAACATCTCCCTCATCTCACGTTAAACTTGTTCCTTTACCTCCGGTTTGCTGGGTTTGAAAAAACCTACCTTGCAGGGCGGCAATGAATGAAGCAGCGGCGACAGTCGACTATATCTCAGGACGACGTCAAATTTCACGTAGTGGAAGCTCAACCTTAGGGATTGGACGATTAGGAGGTTCAAGTGCAAATATAAAGTGGTGTTACCACAAGCTCCCCGCTAACCTTGAAATTACATAGAAAGAAGGAAAGAATCATGGTTGAATATTTCACTGGTGTTCTCAATGGAAGGTATGAGTGAAAATGCATTTAATATTTATTATTTGTTTTTATTTACCTATTCTATATGTTGAATTTTACAGGTCAACTATTGTCGCTATTTTGAGTGGTTTGACAAATAGGAATAGTGTCCTCTTGCTATAGAGATTATCAATGGTTTGGCAGTGAACAAAAACTTATGACACTGTGGACAATTGTCAAATGGAGAAATCTGGGATGATGAATGCTCAAGTGATATGTGGCTGAAATGGAAAGAGAAAGAAATGATTGAGATGAACATGACAAAAGTCAAAGAAAAATAGAAGGCAATGAAGGCTGCACTGCTGGAATTGCAATCTGAGTTGGAGAAGAGAAAAGGAACTTAAGTATCAATGATAGAGATTGAAAGTGTAGTAGCTAGATTTGTAGTTGTTGGGTTTGTTTTAGTTGGTTTGTTTGTGTTAATTGCCTCAATTATTGTAAGTAAATTGTATTAATCAGTTAGTTTATGATGTGATTTTTAAAGGGGTGATCCCCGAATGAGTTTAGAAGCATTGGTTCGTAGTGAGTAGACTTGTTTGTTGATCTTTTTGTGTTAATAAAGTGTATGAGATAGTCATTATTTGAAAAGTTTATTTATCATTGTTACATATTGGTTGCAGGTAATATTTTTATATTAGTTATGCATTAAAGTGTTACATGTCATTGTTATATATTAGTGACAGGTAAATGTTGTGAAATGTTAGCAGCCAAGGGTCTTCACATTTGTTAAAATGCAAAGTCTTTATGTTCTGGAATAGTGGAATATGGTAGTATGCACCTGCACATTGGGGAAGTAAAGAGTAAACTCCATTGGTTCTGATTTTGGAAAATGCTAAGATGAATGTAAAGCATTGGTTTCGAAATACAAGTGTTAAAACTGGTTTTAATTTGCCATGTAAAACCTGTTAAATCTGGTTTAAAATCTGCCAAGGGTCTCACATTTGGTTAACAACAAAGTAAAGGGCATTTGTGAAGAAGTGTTCAACAAAAATCTGTCATCCAGGGATCTCATAATTGCTCTTTGGCATAAAAAATTGGCATCTTGGTCCTATTATACATATTTGGTCTTAGTTTTGCAAACAGTAACACATAAATAAACATGAACTGTATACTGTGAATAACATCAGAGTTCACCACATAGTTTGTCTTTCCATAGAAGAAGATGACCTTTACAAAAGATGGCTAATATAGTTGAACAAAAAACACCTATGACCTGTCTCCACTGGTGTAAAAAAGATCTAGCATTAGTTTGCAAAAAAGGACCTAACATTGGCCTCCACAAAAAAAAAACTAACACTGCTCTACAAAAACAATGCCAATACACTGGCTTGCACAAAAACTTCAGCTAATAGTCATCTTCATAAAGCAAAACCACACAGGACGACATCTACAAAATCAGATTTCAGTTTGATGCGAAGTTGTGGGAGCAGAAGATGACTGAGACAGAATATTAGCTCCCCTTTGTCCTGGCTGCAATAAGTAGCATTAACTAAATTAAGATTTAGCTAACATTATGAAATAATACTATACAAATTACTATTGCATAAGTGTGTATAACTAACATTTAAGTAAACTCTTGCATCTTACCATCGGGGACACCTGGTGTAGAACTTGTAGTCTTTAGTGGTCTTCCTCTAGGTCTTTTTGGTTGATTAGGATCACTAGATTTTCTTGGTGGTCCGCCCTCCTTCCTTGGTCTTCCTCTTGCTTTTGCCTACACATAAATATATAGTGAGTAAAAAGAACTACAACTAACTGTCTCTAGCAGTTTAAAATTTAGTGCCACCACAAACTGAATGCCACCACTACTCACTGAAGGCTTTTGCAGTGTAGTATGGGATATGTTACCCTTTTGAGGACACCTTCTTTTGTTATGGTCATTCCCGTTGCATATTGTACAACTCATTTGTATGCCATGTTTACTTAATTTTCCTTTCTTATCAAACCTTTCATGTGCCTCTTTTCTCCTATTTTTCTTCGGCCGGCCTGCACCTATCTTTATTGGTGGAGGATTTAAAACATATTCTATCTTCTCCCAATGTCTTTCACCATTTATTGGTTTTAATGAATAACTATAGCTTTGGAGGTACTTCTCTTTCTTAAACCAGTCAAGGACAAAGTTTTCAGGAGGGATCCGTAACCAGTTGCAACAAGAGATGACATGTGGACATGGAATACCGGTTAAATCCCACTTCCGGCATGTACACGTCCTCTCATTCAGATTCACACAAAACATGTCTAAACGATGCATAACTTGAAACTCAAATTCACTGGCAGCCAAACAAATGCATTTTCTTGCTTTTTCCTTTTCCATCTCTAGGCATTTCCTCACTCTAGGACAGATATCATCGTGTCTAGAGATCATAATAGATCTATTCTGATGTATCCTTTGCATAACCTGCAACCTTATTTCTTCAAGCATGTGTATAAGCGGTTTGGATCTTGCTTCAATAATATATCCATTAAATGTCTCTGCCATATTACTCACAATCACATCACTTTTGCTCACAGTTTGCATATAGGATCTACAAAATGTGGTCGGATTCTGGGAAATGAAGTCCTCAACAGCCTTAGCACTAACACCTTTCATTTCCTCAAGTGCACTGTCAAAGTCAGCTCTAGCATATGCTCTAACAGCCTTCCAATACAAGCTCCTGAGTTGCTCCCCCTTATGCTTCTTCAACCAATTTGCAAATATATGCCTAGCACAATTCCTATGCTCTGCGGATGGAAAGTGCTCTCTAACAGCATTACAAAGCCCTTTCTGTTTATCAGAACAAATTGTAGAGTTCTCATTACCAAATCCGGGCAAATCACGTTTTAAAATATCCAAGAACCAACTCCAAGAATCATTGTTTTCAGCCTCCACCACTGCCCAAGAAACCGGGTACATTTGATTGTTTCCGTCTCTTCCCACAGCACATAGCAACATCCCACCCAAAAATGTCTTTAGGAAGCATCCATCTAAACATAGCACAAATCTGCATCCAGTTACAAACCCGTCTCTCAATCCCGGAAAGCTAACATAAAGTCTCTTAAATATATCTGGTTCTCTAGGAATATCGGGCTTATCAATGACGAGTACTGAAGTGAAAGTAGGGTCAACTCTCTTCATCTCCCCCAAGTATGAAGCAAGTTTACTATAGTGTTCTTTTAAAGTCCCATGTAACATCTCGTGAGCTCGTTTCCTCACATTATAGCAAGCAAATCTCTGAATACGCACACCAAATCTCTCCATCACCGATTGTTGTAGAGATTTCCTAGGCCAATTAGGATTTTTTCTATACTCCTCCATATACTCTTCAGCTAACCAAGTAGGCTTAGCTTGTATATTCTCATAATCTTGCCTATTGCACGTGTGGTTAGGATTCAAAGACTTCACAACAAATGACTCTTTAAGTCCATCCCAAGAAGCGTATATTCTCCAAACACAACCCTCCTTACATTTGGCTGCGACTTTCACCTTTTCACTTTTACTAGGCCTAATGCTATACCCTGCAATCACAGCATACCTCACTAGTTGTTTTTTGAAAATTTCAGGTGAACAAAACTTCATGCCCACTTTCCATACTAACATTTTGAGTGTAGCATCATTATCAACTTTGTATATAACACTCTCCTTCTTCACACTGCTCTCACCTTCTTCATCACTTCCAGTTGGTGTCAGAAAATAATTTTCAGAATTATCACTATCATAAAATGGCTCAAATCCATTGAATTGATTTTCAACAACTATATTCAAATTGTAACAACTTAGCTTTTTTCTACTACCAATCCATTCCTCGTCACTGGAAGAACCACCACTATTAATATCCTCTCTTTGAAAATTTTCGGACTCATTCTCTTCAGCCCCTTCTACTTCTTCAATAAAATGGCTCACTTCCATGTTACACCACAATTATAACTCAAATCTATCAACCACAAGTTTAAAAGTAATCACAGTAGATCAGCTTACTTTCAAATGCGACTGTCAGGTAGCAAACTTGTTCTTTTAGCTCGCTTTGTCATCGTCTTCTCTATCGTCTGCGAGCTAAAAAGTGGCGTTCTTTTGGGAAAATAGGTTTTGAAGTTTCTGTCCAGCCTTTCCCTAATTAGGAGCGTGGCTCTTAATATTTTTCCCCAAATAGAAAAGTTATGGCTTATGTGGAATAAAAATTCCAGCTAGATGTTTCTTTTCCTGATAAACATGACATCGGGTAGGACTATCTCAACTTAAACATTGTGGGGGTATTAATTTGACATGGACAAGTATAGGGTGGGCACCTCACACTTATGATAAGTTGGGGGTATTTTATTTATTTTCTCCTACTATAAAATATGTATACTATGCCTTATGAAAATTTAGGAGTTTCCTCCATTTGGCACAAGATAGACTTCAAGAATTAATTATAAAAATAGTTGAAACAAGAGGATATTTCATACTTGATATTTCATCTAGGAGAAAAAAGAATAAAACAGGCCAACTGTTTTGATATCCAATTGATAATTACAAATAAAAAAAGTCAAACATTAAACATATTTCATGATATAACTGAAAAAAAAGTCTAATTCCCATTAAACATAAAAGCACATAACAAAAAACTTCTAAGATATGAACAAAGAAAGGTGTATGTCATAGTATAGCACATTTTCTACTCTCATACTTAGAAACTCCTCCTTATTCTCATTTGTGCTGCTAGAATCTGATATTCCAGTAATAACATGCATGTCTGAGAACTCATTAAGAAGACAGTCCAGTATATTCTGAACTCTTTTAACACCATATTCATCCCCATTGCATCTCCCGTGATGCAGCTAAATCTAATGTAAAAATTTTCCCCCACAATATAGCACTTAATGGTTTGAAGTCCAGCAAATCTGCTTGATTTGTTAAAACCTATGTAGCACCGATACCGGTACGCGGAAACGCGGAAACGGGTACGGGGATACGTCAAAACCAAAAAAAGTAGGATACGGATACGGGGCCATATTTATAAATATTAAAACTTATGGGGGTGTATTTACAAATATTAAAAGTTATAGGGGTCTATTTATAAATATTAAAAATAGATTTTTTTTGAAATATATATATATATAATATTTATAAATATTAAAAGTTATGAGGGTGTATTTACAAATATTAAAAGTTATAGGGGTCTATACACACACACACACACACATAATATCCTATGATGTCTACCCATTCATTGCATTGAATCATTTTCCTTTTTCAAGATACTTGGTAATAAATTCATAATATTTCTCATATACATTAGTCATCTCGAAATATAAATATAGTCAATAAGTCATTAATTTAAAATGAGAAATAAGTCAAACAACTACAATCTTGAAATTAAAAGTGCAAGTATCCAATTCAGAGTATGAGTTAATGACTTAATTCGGATATAGCCATATAGGCCCATTATTTGATTACCAAGTAAAATGTAGTTTTAGATTTTCATTTTTGTTTAGAATTTTATTAAGTAAATTTTGGGATTTTTTTTTTAAAAAGTTGATACGGGTATCCTTCAGGATACGGGGTATCGGAAACTTTCAAAAAATTACAAAAAAAAAATGGAAACTTTTAAAAATTGCAGATACGGCCCGGGAACGTACGGTACGGGTATCCTAGAGTATCGGATACGGGAACGTATCGGATACGCCGATACGCTACCCTAGCGAAGTATCCGTGCTTCATAGGTTAAAACCATTATCAAGGTCTCAAAATTGAGACGATCCTCTAAGAAAAACTTCAAATCTGCCGCCCCCTAGCCGACTTGAACCTCACAACAGGGGCTCTTGTCATCCCATCTCTGAGAAGAACACAACTAGCTCCCTCAGAAACATATATGGCTTTGCAGCCTCTGTACTTGCAGTCAAACAACTTTGAGCAACAACAACCCTGCAACACCCATCGGGATCTGCACATATCTCACTGCATTTCACAGCACAGCCAAAAATTGAACCGAAGTCGAACCCTTCCAGAGGCATACTGGAAAGGGACCTCCCTGTTAGAGATATATTTACCAATTTACTTAATCTCATTCCACATTTAATCAATTTGTAAAAAACTCAAGAAGAGTAATATTTAAACCATCATAAGAAGAAAAGTTAACTTTACAGTCCATTGGAATAAAGCAAAACTAAGCGAAATACTAAAATAGTCAAAACACTATAATCTAAACTGGAAAAAAGAAATTTAATTTTAATTAAATATAAAAGCACATTATAACACAAAATTAAGAATAAAAGAATGTTATCCATGATGGTCTGAGTATATTATATTCATGTTTCTAATATTCAACAAATATTGAGTGCAACCTTTTCACAAACACTTCATGTGCAAGAAAATAGAATAGAATGCTTAACTATAAAAACTATGAAATCAATAACCAACATCACAACCTGAAAATGAAAGCAAGTAGGTAAATAAACAACTTCACAAACATAAATTAAGCATACAAAATAGAATTAAAAGCTAAAGAAAATCCATTAATCATTGCACTTCACATAAAATATCTAAATCCCTAAATCATAATAGAGAAATACAAGAGATTTTTTACCATGAGATTTCTCCGGTGATACTCAGTTGTGCGGGCAACAAGGTTTGGCTCTATGAGGCGGAATGACCGTTACAGTAATTGCAAATTTCCAGAACGAAGCAACCTAACTGGCTATGATAATAAAGCAACGTAACCCGCGATGATGATAAAGCAACCTACCGGCGGTGATGATAAAGCAACCTATCAGCGGTGATGATAAAGCAATCTGGGCAGAAGAAAGAAAATAAAACGAATGAAAAGAAAACAAGGACCGGCGGTAAGGGAAAAGAGGGAGATTGAGATTATACGAAGGGGCAAGGGTCTAGACGAGAAGAGAGAAATAGTGGGAAGAGAAAGGGTAAAAGAAAATGGTAAAAATATCAGCCTTTTATAGTGTGTACAAGATGTGTGCATAAGTGTGTACAAAGAGCATTTCTGTAATTTTAAGTTCCCTTCAAAATAGAAATGCGGATAATCTTTGGCCGAAGTTGCAGTGAAGAGCGGCGATGGATTGCGGAATGATATCAGTTGACCGGTGGGGGAGCGGAAGTCAAGCGTACTTCCTCACCCACCTCCACGCCGACCACACCCAGGGCCTCTCTCCCTCTTGGCGGCGGGGCCCGCTCTTCTGCTCCCGCGTCTCCGCCAAGCTCTTCCCTTCCAAGTTCTCTGGCTTCGACCTTTCCCTCCTCCGCGTCGTTGATATCGGCACCTGGTACCCCCTCTCCCTCGTGTCCCCTTCATCCAGCTCCTTCTCCACTGTTAACTTCTTGGCCATCGACGCTTATCACTGCCCCGGTATGCGGTCAAATAGTCAATTATTGTTCATGCTTTAATTGCCATGCCATTTGCGTGGCCACAAAGTGCTCGACACTTTTCCTCAATCAACTGTGGCCACAAAGTGCTCGACACTTTGGCTCAATCAAGTCTGGCCACAAGGTGCTCGACGCTTCGGCTCAAGACCCGTGAAAAATAGGCAGTTAAGTTTGGGATATGGCCTAAAACCGTGCTTTGGATTTGATTTCAAAAAACAATATGTAAGTTTTTGTGTGTTTATATGATTGATTAAAAGGGTATAAAAGGGGGATTGGGAGCTCTGTTTGAAGCATCTTAGCGCTTCTGTCGAGCAGTGGAGAGATATCCTTAGTCATTTTGAGCCCGTTTAATTATGTTGTTAAGTTAAACTATGCAGATGCTTTTTTACATGACTGTGCAGATACCTTTTTTACCCAGCTATGTATAAGTTTAGGAATAAGGATACAATATTCGTGTTTTTTTTTAAATTGCATTAGGCAATATATTGTGCTGTAATTAGTAATGTTGTTGGTGCACAATGACATTGTCCTAAATCTGGGGATTCCTGATGAAGTTTTCTTATTTTCCCAACAATAGTTCTAGTATTTATCCAAGAGACTAGCCTAGTCTCTAAGACCATCGAAACTTCCCATGGCTCATGTTTCGCCTTTAGAAGCTAACTTGATTTAAAAAGGCACTTACAAGGCAGGTTTTGAGGCGCGCCTCAAGGTGAGGCGTATAGAGAAGGTACCAGGGCTGGTTTTTTTTTTTAGCAATTTAAGAGGCTTATGCCTCAAAAGTTGAGGTGTATGCCTTAAGGCGCTTTCTAAGGCGCGATTTCCTTTATTTCTATATTCTAATGGGTTGTAACTTAAGAAAAGCCCAATGTATTTTATTTAAAAGGAGGCTCATACATTAAACACGTGTCCATAGTTCACATTAAACCCCTAGCAAGTCTTGTTTCATTTAAATAATTCATTAATCGTTAAAATGTTTGCATGCTTCTTCTGTACAAAGAAGAATTCATTCTCCTGCACAAAGAAGTTGACAACTTCTTACACACACTCTATTCTTGCATGTAATTTCTCTTCTCCTCATCTACTTCTCTTCTTCTACATCTCTTCTCCTTTTTCATCTTCTCTCCTTCACTTCTTCTCCTTCTTGTACCGAGTTGTTGGTCATGTTTTCCTAAAACTAGTCAAGGTTTTACAAGAGACTCAACGATAGACACCTTAATTTAAGATCCCAAACCAATGATGAGGAAAATCTTTTGGATGATGATAAGTGCCTTGTGTTCATATATGTGTTCGTGTTTGATACTTTATGAACATATACCATCTTCATTTGTTTAGCTGTTTATTACTAGTTTAACTATTTTAAAAAAACTTTTAGTTTAACTATTTTTAGTTTTATTTGTTGGTATTTTTGAGGCTTACTCCTCAATACACCTTGACGCTTACACCTCACCTCTCCGGAACAAACCGCCTTGATACCCAAATTAGCCTTTTTAAACCTTGGAAACTAAGAAGCGGTGTCAGAAACTCAAAAACTTCAAATTCTCATTTCTTTGTTTAATTAAGAAGAACTAGGAAACCCGTTTTCCGCAATTAATTATAGTTTAGAAACTTTGGGTTTTCAATATTTTTATGATGGAAATTAATCTGTTTATAGATTTTTTGTGGGATTGTATCACAACAACATCATCTTTGTTGATTTTTCAAAGCGCAGTGCGTCATGAGAACAATATTGTATTTTACTATTTTACATTTACTTATGTATTAGTATGTCATAATTAGTATTGATCATGTATACTATTTATTAATTATTTAGCAAAGTCATACACAAAATTAAGTACATATATATACGGATAACATATGTATACCTATGCTTATGAATACCTATACATATGTTAGAAAGACATATTTTTGAAAATATCCTTATATTATCTTATATATTTACACATTCCCTTCACGTTTCCGTATTCTATAAATTTCAAAAATACCATTTCCTGCATTTTACGTTTCATGCTTGGGTACTATTATTGTAGCAGTAGTTGTTGTTATTATTAATTTATTATAATTGTTTGTTTGGTTCAGGAGCAGTCATGTATCTGTTTCGTGGTGAATTTGGATGTATGCTTTACACTGGTGATTTTCGTTGGGAAAAAACAAGTGATAGAGCACTTATAGGAAGGGAAATGCTACTTGATGCTCTGAAGGATGTAAAACTTGATTACCTATACTTAGATAATACCTATTGTAATCCAGCATATACCTTTCCTTCTCGTGAAGTGGCTGCTAAGCAGGTGCATCCTCTTTACTCATCCTGTAATTAATAACCACGTTTTTCTCATTTAGACTGATCAGCGGTCGAAATTGATTTGTTGTTGATCAGATAAAGATATATATCCAAACAAGCTGTTTTGTATTTTCTACGGATATTGGAAGATGATGATGCTCATCAGTAAACTTAAACTCCGTATAAAAGTCTTGTTCTACAATTTTTATTTTACCTTCACCTTCTGTCCGTATCTGTTAAACTTTACTATATCAAAAAACTTTCTATAGTAGCTATTGTGAGTAACTGTCCGAGGCTTAAGACGATAAATCATTTGTTTGCAATTACTAAAAAAGTTGAATCTTCAGTGCCGGGCCCCAGTGCCATATGATGACAAAAGAGGGGGAAAGGGTCAAATGGACCTTTCTACTATTTCAAATCCATGACCTAAAGCCCCATACAAAAAAGTATAATATGAGTATGCTTACTTTGAAAACACAATCACTCAAGCCATTTTGACCTAGGATTAGTTTTGAAAAAAATAAAGTAGGATAATTAATAAATCTTCCATAAATTCATATAGATTTGAAAAAGTAATGTAATAATAATATAAAAACTCGTATAAATGAAAAAAAGATGGGAAAATATTTTAAATACCCCAAACTTTAATGGGGTGTGTGATAAGTACCCCAAACTTGCATATGTAATATATATGACCCCGGACTTTATATAAAAAGTTATGTTCAGACCATTATTGTATGTTTTTTTACAAATACAAATTTATTGGAACAATTACATAATTTAAAATACTCTGAGCTTTGTTAGAATGTAGTTAACATTCTAAAATTTCATTGGTGAAATAAGTAATATTACATCCGGTTAATTTAGTTTTAATTGCATCCTCATAAATGTTTTGTGTATTTTAAGTTATGTACTTAACACCATAAATCACATTTGTGGAAAAAAATATGATCATGGTACTAATATAATTTTTTATATAAAGTTTGGGGTATATATATTATATATTACATATGCAAGTTTGGGGTGCTTATCTCACACTCCTTCAAAGTTTGAAGTCATTTAATTTATTTTCCCAAAAAAGATATATAATTAAAAACATTAAAAAAAATCAGGAAAATGGAAAAAGTGAATTATGTAAAAAATATAAAATTAAAATCTAAAACTTTTAAAAAGATGTAGAATATACAAGTAATCTCAAAGACGCCAAAATATAGAGTTTTTCATTCTTAAATTGTTCAGAGATTTTATTTAGATTTAGTTGAATTTTAACATTTTTTAGGGTTTTTAATATAAAAACGTGCTATTATAGGTCAAAAACCGATTAATTGGGTGGATTGAATGATTTTTGAAAGTAAGTGTACTTTAATGATGTTGTTTTTAGTATAAGTGTTTAAGTAATGGACTGGAAATGGTAGAATTGTCTATTTGTTGGTTTAGTTAATGACAAAATTCTTTTGAATGTTAACAGATGTTACATTTGGTCTCTTTCCCTTGAACTATATTCATTACATTCTGAGAATAATTTAGCTCTGAGCGTGTCAAATACTTGCACAAATTATTTCATACCTTCTCTGTGGCTGTAGGTGTTGAATATCATTGCCTCTTATCCAGAGCATGATATTGTTATTGCTATTGACTCTCTGGGGAAAGAAAACCTTTTGGTATACATATCTCGTGCACTTAAGGTAAAGGTATGTAGGTTTTCACTTTTCACTGATCAGATATACTTCTTTCCTTTTTATCCTCATGAAATTAAACTACCTCCTAACTTTTATATATTGCAACCTTATTATACAACAACATCCGAGCCTTATTCCCAAAAGAATTTGGGGTCGGTTAACATGAATCGATCCATGATATTAGAGCCAAAAAGGGAAGAAAAAAAGAGAGAAAAAAAGATAAGTAAGATAAAATAGATAAGATAAAGATAGATATAAGAAAAAAGAATAACATAAGAACAAAAGAAATATAAAAGCTAAAAAGATAAAAAACATAAGAAAATATAGGATAAAAATAACATAAGAACATAGAAAAACAAAGAAGATAAAAGATACTCCCTCCGTCCCATTTATATTGTCCCGTTTTACCTTTTCGTGAAGTCCCACTTAAATTGTCCCATACCATATTTGGCAAAGTTTGTGTGACTCTAAATCATTCTTACTTTATTCTTACAATTAATATCAACCACACGAACTCACTTTTCTTAATAACCGTGTCACCCTCTTCCGTCCCAATATAAATGGGACGGAGGTAGTACTCCGTAAAAGAAAGAGAGAGAGAGAGATTGTGACATTATTATATATGACAAATTTTGCTTATACAAGATGCTAAAATTATTATACTTCGTAATAAATTGCTCTAAATAGGAGTAAAAACAATGTGAAATTTATAAATATGAGTAATATGTTTTTCTCCTTAAATAAGAGTAATTACTATCATGCTCCGAAAAATGATGCCTGATAATACCAAAATATGGCAGTATGATACCTTGATTATAGGACGACAATAATTTACTCCTATTTAGGGAAAAATATAATACTAATATTTTGGAATTTCACAATGTTTTTACACTCCTATTTCGGGAAATATCCCATCTATTATTGGTACTTATTTTCTGTTATTCTAAAACATGCATACACAAGAAAAGAGTGTTTCTTTTAAAACCAAAATCTACTGAAGGATTAAATTCACATAAAAGATCTACAGTAAGAAAATATATAGTTTTGGAAAATATTTCAGACTTGTTATACTTCATGACTTCATACAGCACTGGGTACACCATACCTTTTAGGTTCTGTTTGGCATTAAAAGCTATCAGATTGATAGGAATAAGTAATGATTGGGCCTATTCATTAAATAATTAGTGGGCCTATTCAATAAAGAGTATAATAGAAAGGATAAAAAGTCTATTATTAGTTAATAGTTCCTTTTATCCCTGCGTGGATAAGGACTATAAATAGAAGGGGAGTCAGCTAAAATAGGCAGGCTGTTATTTGGTTTGGACTTGGACTTTGGAGACTGGGCATCTCGAATCGTCCATCACTGTATACCTATTTCGGTTCTTCGCTATTCAATAAACACGCTTCTACTTCTTTTCTGCTTCATTTCTCTGGATCTGTTATTGTTCTTGCTTGATTACTACCAGTGCCTTATCATTGGTATCATTGGTATCAGAGCCGTCTGATCCTGGAGATCGGATCTGTGATACGAAGGTAACAAAGTCTGTAGCAGTGGTGAATGGTACGAACCAGAGCGAAGATGGATATACGCGTGGATAACTTGGAGCGGAATCTGGCTGAGATGCGAGAGGAACAGGATCGGAAATTATTGGAGGTGCAGCAGGAACTCCGATCAGCGATGAATGATCAGCGGCTGGCGATGGAAAATCTGGCGGCATCCATGGCCGCGATGAATGAGCAGCTGCGGACCAGAGAGAGATCACGATCTCAACCTCGACATCATCTGCGATCTTCTCGCAGCCCAACTACTTCTGGAGGTAATCCGAACTTGTCGCATATCCAAAATCCCCCTGTTGGTAATCATGTGTTGTCGCCTATACCAAATCACAGAAGGCCAGATGATATGTATCGATTTCCAGTATATACGGGTAGAAAAATTGATTTGCCTGTGTTTGATGGAGAAGGTGCTTACAGTTGGATTGTAAGGATGGAAAGGTATTTTCGTCTGAACAATATTAATGAAGAAGAACAGGTGGAAGCTGCTGTAGTGGCTATGGAAGGCAGAGCTATCAACTGGTTTATATGGTGGGAACACCAGAATGAAAGGAGGACGTGGGAGAATCTGAAGACTTCTATCGTTCGCAGGTTTCAGCCAGACTTAATTCAGAATCCATATGGGCCGATGCTTAGCCTGAAACAGACTGGCACTGTAAGGGATTACAGGGATGAGTTCGAACTGGTGATAGCTCCCCAAATCAATGTTGACATGGAGATATTGAAGGGAATTTTCCTTAACGGCCTTAAGAATGAGATCAAAGCTGAACTCAAACTGCATAATTCCACTGCTTTGAATGACATCATGGATATGGCCCTTCTGGTTGAAACTAGAAACGAAGCTATCTATCTGAAGACTAATGGTGAAGATAAAGTAACTTGGAAGGAAAAGGGACCTAGTGCTACCAAACATCAGACTTGGGTGGATGGATTTAAAGCAAAAATAGGGAACTCGGGGTCCAACAATAATGGCAAAGGTGCAGCTGAAAGCATGGATTTCAATTCTTGGTTTGAGAAGATGGGAAAGAAGGTGACTGAAATAAACAATTCAGAAATCAGAAAGGTAGGTCCTCAGTTATCCCAGGAAGAGTTTCAGGAAAGGAGTAGGAAGGGACTGTGCTTTAAATGTGGGGAGAAGTGGAGCAAAGAGCACAATTGCAAACTGAAAAATTATAAGCTAATGATGGTTGAAGATTCAGATGGAGAGAAGGAGCATGATAAGGATTCTGAAAGTTCTGAGGAAGAAGTTACTATGGAGTCCAAATCAATGCAATTATCCTTCATGAACCAAGAAGGAACACCTTCTATGAGGGCTTTTAAGGTACAAGGGATTCTGAAATGGGTTAAGGGAGAGAAGATAGTAGATGTTCTGATTGACAGTGGAGCTTCACACAATTTCATATCTCAGAAATTGGTTGGGCAGATAAGTTTACCTTATCATACCACTTCTGGCTACAAAGTGCAGACTGGCAATGGAGATGTGGTATTCAATAATGGCAAATGTGAAAAATTAATTTTAAATATGCAAGGCACTGTTATTCAGCAAAAATTTTATATAATGGAGTTGGGAGGAGCTGACTTAGTTCTTGGCATGGAATGGCTAACCAGCTTGGGGGATGTGGAAGTTAACTTTCAGAAACAAAGTATAAAGTGGCAGCAATTTGGAACAAATCAGGTCATTCAAGAAGATCCACAGTTTAACTCGACTGAAGAATCACTGCAAACCATGGTACAGATCATACAGGATACTGGGGATGGATACCCTGTGTCCTGTGAAGGCAGAATTGAGGAAAGGAAGGAAGGACAACAGAAGGATCATATCAGGAAAGATATTTTGGCAGAATTTCCTTATGCCAGTTTTTTTTTCAGACCCCAAATAGCAGCAGGTTCTGCACCATTCATATCCTTGTGTGCACCTATCATTTGTGGATTACAAGGTTCTTATTGGAAAGCCTTCTTAAAGAATTCTGAAATGGAATCTGCCATTAGCATTGATCAGTTCTTGGATATTCATGTTGATCGTATCAGTACCAGGGAGACTAGATTTTCAAGGAGTGTAGCAGCTGAAATCAAAGAGCTAGGGTCATATCTTGAAGGACTACACAAGACTGCTAAATTCCAGATTCAGGACAACAAGGAGCTCTATGAAAACGCTGGGAATGCCTTAGAGAAATACTGGTCTGAGGAAGTGAGGATTAAAGGTCCAATGCTGCTGATAGGGATACAAAAATCCACACTGTATTGGGAAGGGAGAAGTGCAAGAAAGAAGTACAAGTGGGAGATCATGGCTGACTCCTATCACCCACCTTGAGGACAAGGTGGTTGTTTAGGGGGGGAGTATTGATAGGAATAAGTAATGATTGGGCCTATTCATTAAATAATTAGTGGGCCTATTCAATAAAGAGTATAATAGAAAGGATAAAAAGTCTATTATTAGTTAATAGTTCCTTTTATCCCTGCGTGGATAAGGACTATAAATAGAAGGGGAGTCAGCTAAAATAGGCAGGCTGTTATTTGGTTTGGACTTGGACTTTGGAGACTGGGCATCTCGAATCGTCCATCACTGTATACCTATTTCGGTTCTTCGCTATTCAATAAACACGCTTCTACTTCTTTTCTGCTTCATTTCTCTGGATCTGTTATTGTTCTTGCTTGATTACTACCAGTGCCTTATCATTGGTATCACAGATTTGTTCAAGAAAGCTTTTCAAATAAGCTTTGTTTGGTTTAGGAAACTTATTTGATAACTTTGAGCTAACTTAATAAGCTTCTTGGAGTAGCTTTTCAAAAAAGCTAAACAATTCGTTTTAGAATATTTATTGATCCCATTTGAAACACAGTTTTATGTCATTTTATATACTCCCTCCATATCAAAATAACTGTCCCCGTTTTCTTTTTGGGTTGAATCAAATTAATTGTCGCATTTCCCTTTTTGGAAAGAAATATATCCTAAAGGCAGCTACAATACACATTAATGAAGTCTAATTGAAAAGTCTACGGTAATTATCTTAAACTATGTGAAAAAGTAAATGTGACAGTTATTTTGACATGAAAGGAGTATTGAAGTTAGCTTATTAGTAATTTATACCACATGCCATATCTAAGATCAGCTAGCTTATCAAATACTCCGTATAAGCGATAAGTTACAACTTTCTTCTTATCAACAGTTGGCTGACTTATCAAGTACTACCTCCGTCCCCCTAAGTTTGGGGCAAGAGAAGGACACCCGCACGGGTAGCTCAGTTGGTCGAGTGGTGGGAAATTTGGAACAATGACCAAGGTTCGAATCTCCACAGCGGCCGAGTGGAGGTCACAGAACCTGAAATAAGGTTAGGCCTCTGGTGCGCACGGGTGCATGGGCCTACTGCCACTCTACTGACTGAGTCACCGTGACTTACATCCTCCCAAAAGTCTTGTCGGGTCGGGGCGTGGGGGGCGCTTGGGGTTGGCGATTCAACCTTTTGGAACAATGGGACAAGAGAAGGTGGCACGGTTATTAATAAAAGTGAGTTTATGTGGTTGGTATTGAATTGATAATGTAAGAATAAAGTAGGAATGATTTAGAACCACACAAACTTTACCAAATAAGGTATGTGACAATCTTAGTGGGACGAGCCGAAATGGTAAAATGGGACAATCATAGCGGAACAGAGGGAGTAGCTTATTAGCTTGTTTTGTCAAACGCCTCATATCTGCAAAAAAAATTAACTGCTGACTCCTGACTTATGTATGCTTACACACACACACACTAATACTTGTCAATTAAGCAATTCACATTTGTTATTTCTTCAAATTTGTTACAGATATGGGTGTGGCCGGAACGCCTGCAAACCATGCATCTCCTTGGTTTCCATGACATTTTCACAACCAAAACTTCTCTTACTAGAGTCCGTGCAGTCCCCCGTTACAGTTTTAGTATAGAGACTTTAGAAGGTCTGAATACGATACGCCCCACCATCGGAATTATGCCATCTGGACTTCCATGGGTATTGAAAACCAATAAGGGAAAGCCCAATCCTTTTGGTCCAGATAGGTACCATCAGTACATATATACTGTTCCATACTCTGACCATTCTTGTTATCCCGAAATACAAGACTTTGTGAAACTTTTAACTCCAATTAATATTGAAGGCATTGTTACTTCTGCCCCTTCTTACATTAACAACCCCTTGTACTACTTTGGACATCTTTGTGGGACAAAGCATACACCACAGGTGGTATCACACCAGCAGCTAGAAACCACAAGAAGTGGCAATTCCAAGTTAGAAAGGAAGAATGTGATTAAGAAGTTGCAGAAGAGGGGGGGTCGGGTGAGTCGGGCTAGCATACTGAGGAGAGTGCAGCGAGGGGTAAAGGTTCTTGATTCAGAAGCTAGTTTTGTTTAATTTGTGTCTATTATGTATGTGTGTGGACTGGAGTAATCTACAATAACAAAGGGTCTAGTAGTTTGATTTTCTATCATTATTACATGCACTGTTTTCTCGTACTCTGCGTTCGTTATAACCGATATACGGACAATAAGGATGTTTTTACTTGGACTGTAATTTGCTGGTCTGGTCTGGTGAGGTATGGTTTCTTTGTATTTTTATAACTATCCAAGTCTGGTCTGATCTAGTCTGGACTGGTCTGGTCTGGGGCAAATTATAGTCCAAGTAAAAACATCCTAAGTCATTTTGACTCACTCAAGATTGATACTTCAAAAAACTTGCACCGCATATTAATTGCACTAATTTGACTTTTACACTATTCACATACTCTTCTTGTCTCATTCTAAGGTTCACACTTCCTCCTTTTGGACATCCAATATAAGTGTTCTCATTTCTATTTTAGGAAATAATTACATTCTTAAATGACAATTTAATAATCAAATATTAAAAATAATGAATCTATAACATCACAAACATCATTAATTACCCCATTATATTATATATCTATCTATCAAAATCATTTCTCAAAACATATTTGAATAATCTTATTTAATTATTTTCTAAATAATCATGTCATTTTACCATCAGAATCTTTAATCAGGGACCGAAGGTAGTACTTAAACATACTCCATTCGTCCCTTATAAAAACTAGCACATAAATCAGGCGGACCAATAAATACAGATCGTGGTTGTGCTTTATATGAAAAATGCTAAAAGTTGGGCTGCCTAGATCATACGAAACCAACATCCTCATGCTAGAAGTGAGACTTAAACCCAAATGATTGTTCATTAACCTTGTAAAAGATATGTAATTGATAGATTCATCCACACCAAATTTTAAAGTTTTACCATTAACATAATGTATACTTTCATCTCAATCTCCATCGTAACAAAGTAACAATCAACAAGGATAATGAACGCCATTTGCTGGCAATAATAAAATGAACTTCTGGGTAGAAACAAATAACAACTTTTAAAAAAACATATAAGCACGCAATTGGTCGGGTAAAGTGGCCTGTGGGCATAATCAATTTTAACCCCAAATATGAACTTTGAATTTATATGAAGATCAATGTTAACCTAAAAAACTATCTTTATTAAAATACTATGCCTATATAAGTATGGTGTATACAAAAGTTTATGTAGTGCGATAACAAAGATGTGATGAACCTTTGTACTCCGTATAAAGTATAAACATGTGTGTGGCGCAACAAAGATGTAGACATGAAGATGATGAAGAAATTAGATTAAACAATCTTAAAAGTGCTTGTACACTCCGATTAAATGTCGATCAAGGTATTCGCAAATACATTGGCATTTTAAGAAATTAACATATAACCTACTTATAATTGTGTTTATATGTAAAAGTGTATATACATCACAATATTCATATTTTTTTGGCTAAAGGGTCAAATAGGTACATGAACTAACCTAAAGTGTTCAATTAGCCCCTTATATAGATGGTTCTATATTGCCGTCACCAATTGGGGCGGTTCCCGGTGGAATTTTTTGATGAAATTTTTTGAGCATCTTCTTCATTAAGTCTAGTTTACCCATACCAAATTTCAGCTAAAAATTCAACCGGGAAGTCAGTCAAATGAGTTTTTGAAGATAACTGCGCAGTTAAACAACGCAGTACATTTCGGAAAATCATTTGGCTGCCTTCCCGATTTTATTTTTAGCTGAAATTTGATACGGGTAAACTAAACTTAATGAAGAAGATGCTCAAAAATTTTCATCAAAAAATTCAACTGGGAACCGCCCCAATTGGCGACGACCGGGAAGAACCTCCTATATAAGGGGCTAATTGAACACTTTAAGTTAGTCCATGTACTTATTTGACCCTTTAGCCTATTTTTTTTATATAAAAAGTGGACCACAAAAAAAGTACCCCTTTGTCTCTTATGTTTCTTCTATAGTACAAATTACAACCAATTAAGATAGTGAATATTATGTGATGGAAAGTTTGTGGAGAGAAACGTGTACAAAATGTTATGAATCGTAGCAGCCATTAAACAAAATAAAGAAATTGAATGGGCTCCTCTCTCTTAATGAGATCCAATTGTGTGGTTCAAACTGAGAGAGACTAGCTTAACTTATCCAATCATTGACTGTGATTTCCAATTGTCCCTCTAGGTTGTGCTCTACCCATCTTTCTTCAACACGATCAGGTTGCAATCTTGCATACTAAAAAAGAACCTCCTGTAGAAATCCATGGCTTCTTCATCAGTTTCACCCATCACTGCTCAGGTAGTCTTCTATCCATCTCTCTCGCTAATTTCGTTCTAGAATTTTGATTTTTCTAAAGTTTATGCCCTTCAGATATGCTCGATCAAGAATGGTGCTTTCGCTACTCCCCAAGCAGTGATGGCGAAACCCGCGAAGAGCGCCAGCTTGAGGACAAAGGGGTTGAGAGTCACGGCCATGGCCACTAGTATTCCGGCAGACGATAGAGTGCCTGATATGGGTAAGAGGAAGCTCATGAACTTGCTTCTCTTGGGTGCCATTTCTCTCCCCACTGCTGCGTTGGTGGTACCTTACGCATCCTTCTTTGTACCTCCTGGGTGAGTTTTTTTTTTGTGCTGTGAGATTTAAAGATTGAAACTTGTAGGGGTTTATGGAATCAAATTGTGTACTTGGTAAGTCATACTTAAATAATGTGTGAACTCTTTTGTATTGTATTCATGAATTATGACAAGAGTTTCATTGTAAAAGATAATAAAGAATCATTCTTGTTTCACATTTTATAGTGTATGAGTAAATGTAATAATCTATAATACAACTGGCTCAAGAACTAGCTTGGTCATAGCATTTGGATTGTTTCTGCAAAGAAGAATGTATCCTAATACATATCAACTACCAAAGTAATACTGTAAACAATAAAAATAAATTAGTGTCATTGCGCTTGTACACCAACAACCCAAACACTGAGTAATAATAATAGTAAAGAGTATTAGTCTTGTATTCACAGTGAATACAATACATGTAATAGGGAAAGAAGAATGATTATCCTATTCATTTTAATATCATACAGTGAAGTTAGTATAATTGGGGATGCCATATGGTTGTTGATAGGAGGGGCATTTGGTTCACTGAGAAAGAGAGAGAGGGGGGGATTCCATTAATATAATAATATGTGATCAACACCCAGTGTAGAAGAGAATGCAAGAGAAGAGGGGGATTGAGCACATCATGCACATTTGGCTTTTCACTATGCGGCCACACTGTTTTTCTATTGTTCTGGTGTTGCAAGCATGAGCTTGCATTAGTTAGTATAATAATATGTGATCAACACCCAATGTAGAAGAGAATGTAAGAGAATAGGAGGCGTGAGTACATCATGCACATTGGGCTTTTATTATGCGGCCACACTGTTTTCCTATTGTTCTGGTGTTGCAAGCATGAGATATTGTTTCAGTTTTTAATGATAATCATAAACATATTTTACATCCACTGAGATCAGGTCAGGAGGTGGAAGTGGCGGCATCATTGCCAAGGATGCCATAGGGAATGACGTCATTGCTTCTGAGTGGCTAAAGTCCCATGGACCTGGGAATCGTACCCTCACTCAGGGATTGAAGGTAGTAGAGATGATTCTTGGTCAGTCAATTTTATTTATCCAGCTTTATTGAGATCTGTTTGTTTAATGAAGTTGGATTTGCCCTTGAAGTAAAAAACAAATGCATCACACGAGGCTCTGCAATAAAGTTAATCAAGACTTGCTAAAAAATCTCCTTCATTGTGTATTTCGTTTTAGATAGTATTTTTGTATGAATGATCACCTGATAAAATAGTTTATTTGTTTGAATTAAAAAACTATTAGAAATATCTTCGTGTTTTATTAACGTACATGGAATTCATATAAACCATAATTTCTGAAAACATAATAAAGAGCACATCTTTTTATTATTAGGAAATAAATCATGTTTAAAAATATAAACCATAATTTCTGAAAACATGATAAGTACATGAGATGTCACCAAACAAACCCTTAAGCATTGATGGCGTACCACCGCTCGTCACTTTGAGGAGAATAGTTTGATTAAATGTGATGATGGGCGGTGGAATGGATTAAATAGGGAGACCCAACATACCTAGTTGTGGAGAATGACGGGACACTAGCAACGTATGGCATCAATGCGGTTTGCACCCACCTGGGCTGTGTGGTTCCTTGGAATGCTGCCGAGAACAAATTCATGTGTCCTTGCCATGGCTCTCAATACGACAACCAAGGCAAAGTTGTTCGAGGGCCAGCTCCTTTGGTATGCCTCCCCCCAAATCCTCCTACACATTATCTGTATCATTTATCCCTTCATTCATTGTGTGAACCACCATCTCTTTTACTGCAACAGTCCTTGGCCTTAGCTCATGCAGACATTGATGATGATAAGGTAGTGTTCATTCCCTGGGTTGAGACTGATTTCAGAACGGGCGAAGCTCCATGGTGGGCATAGATGTTTTTTCTACAAATCAATTGGTGTCTTCTCATTACACTTGTAGCCAACCCATCCCTTCCAACATGCTACTAGCTTCACTTTACCCTGTAGTGGTAGTAGTACACTAGTACATATGATCATTGTATTTTTTTTTATGAGTGATGTCAAAGTAATATTATAACATAAAATGTCTTAAACAAGAGTGCAATTAATGTGAATTCGAAATTAGGAGTACTATATTTACACTTATTATTATTGTGCTTAGAAAATAGTCAAATACTGTCAATTTTGTCAATGATATTGTCTTATTTATCTCACGTAATGCCAAAATATGGTAATACTATTTCAAAATTACAATAATTTATTCCTGTCAGGGCCGGCTTTGGGGGCAGGAAGCCTAGACAAATGTCTAGGGCCTCCATATTTCACGGGCCTCCAAATTTAAACTTAGCCCATTAGTAATATGTATAATTAAACATCAATTTAATCCAACAAAGCTACAGAAGCTTGAAGCTCGAAGGTCAAAGCCTCAAAGGTCGAAGTTGAGAGACGGCCTAACAGGTCAACACTGTGCACTACCGACTTTAGTCTTTAGGTATTTTATTAACTTTACTGTAGTTGATTTAGTTGATTTGAAGAATTTTAGGACTACTTGTTTGTTACTTTGTTACACCGTATTTTATTGTTTATATTTTTAGTTTTTTCAAAATGTTAGTTGGTTGACTGGTTTGGGCAGTAGGGCTTAGGATTTAGAGTATATTATCATCCGTGGATCATAAGTATCTTAATATATTGAAATTGCAATTTCCTATTTCGATTGATTGGTATATTGAATACTATACTCTTTTATATGCAATAATGAATAGTGGAGTAAATATGTGTTTATGAATTATTAATTCAGCATGGAGTATTATTTTTAATAAATTGGTGGATTATGTTGATGGGAAAAATGAAAAATTGATTCCGGATGCACAAAGAGATAGAACAAATTAAGAAAGGATTTCGTTATAAAACCGTTTGCCAGTCTATTGGTCAGCTATCGGTACGTAATCATAAAATTTCTCTCTCAAATATTCTTAAGAGCGAGTGTACAAATGCCGTGTTTGAGAATGAGTGTGGGGGTGTATTTGTTTATCATTTTTTAATCTTTTTACCTTAGAAGAATATTTTCATTATGATAATAGCTTAGTAGTATATGATGCATTTCATATGTAATTTACATCTTTAAAAGGATTTTTTTTATTATGTTGAATTTGTTTAACCCAAAATGTCTATATGATTGTCTAGGGCCTCATATTTGCTCTAGACGGCCCTGATTCCTGTTTTAGGAAAATATATAGTGGTGCCAATTTCAACAATTTCAATCTCTATATGTGTGTGTAATATACATTAATTTTATAATTTCAGTGGTATCATTTGACACCACAAGCCAAAGAGGCAAAGACTGGCTTCGTCTGTGAGGTTGAATTGGCAATTTTTTGGTATCAAAGAAAAGGTGGTGATAGTTGTTAGGATTTAATTAATGCAACACGAATAACAGTAAGAAAAACACATGAAACTTGGCAACTCAGTTCGCCACAAAGGACTACGTCTGGGGTGTTACCAAACCAGGAATTGCTATTAATTTCGGATCAATGATTACGAGGTGAGAGCTTGTATTTATAGAGTAAAATCTAGCCCCAAAGCAATTAGGACGCGCGGCCCAAAACAGTACAGAAACTCGCGGCTCATCAAAAACGGATCCAAAAAATTTCGGAATGAGATTGGTTATATAGTCTCTAACACCTTACAATAGTGATTTGTGACTGAAAAGAAACCAAACTTGTAGTAGTGATTTGTGACAAAGAAAAGGTTGTGTTGATCCGACTAAGCAGATTTTTGTTTTATCACGTATTGCGAAAATTGATAGAATGAGAATGATGGGAAAGAACTTGCTTTGATCAATTAATTACAATAAGGGTATAAAGAGGGAAATACATAATTAAATACTACTCTGTATCCTATAATACAATAATGATACTTCCTCCGTCCCTTAAATCTTAGCCAACTTTTCTTTTCTAGATGTCCCTTTTCACTTTCTTTTTTAAATAAAGAATTTATAATTCAAATTAATTCTCTTTCCTCTGCAGAAACCTCAACTACACAGTTTTTACTTTATTAATGTGTCAGTCAAACTTAACAAAGTTTTATAAGACTGAGAGAGTATTATTCTAGTACCCTCAAGTTGGTGCATACTGCATGAAAAAGGGAATCACCCAGGGGTGGAGACAGGGAGGGGTTGGAGGTGGCCACGGCCCCTGCAAGAAAAAAATTCTTAAGTATATATTATGTATAAATACTTTTAATTTGTAGAAAGTATGTTGATATTTTACACTTTGACCCCTGCAATGTAAAATTGTTAAGAACCGGCCCCTTTAACCCTAAATGTCTGGCTCCGCCATTGGAATCACCAACATGCATGGAAAGAATCATGCCAACCTCTTGCTTGCCTTCAACCTTTGTTCAAACGCCAACCAAATCGTTGCTTGATTAAAGCATTTCTAAAGATATCAGCCACTTCAGAGTAGAATTTAGAAATATGGACTGCTTCTATTGATTTCTAGAGCAACTACTTCTAGGTAAAATGACAACCATCCTATTGATTAAAGCTTTTTTTAATATAATATGATGAGAAATTGTCCTAAATAGGAGTAAGCAATGTTTTGGAATTTCAAAATAGAACTGTTATATTTTCCCCTGAAATAAGAGTCATTACTGTCATGATTGAAACATACAACCATGATTGAAAAGTATTATATTAATGATATTAAATAGTGACATGTTTACGATAAAAAAAATAGTGACATGCTTAACGCCTAGTTCTCCAATTATTTGGCAGAAATGATTACATGATGACAGTAAATACTGCCATGTTACTACTATTTTGGGAAGAAAAACATAGCAGTCACATTTTGGAATTCTAAAACTCATTTACTCCCATTTAGGGAATTTTTCTAATATTTTTTTATTTGTTCTTTAAAAATACGATTAGAGCTATACGTGGTATAGACAATATTGCAAAAAAAATGTTTAAAGATATGATTAGAGCGATTGATAAACCTACCAGTTAGCAAGAAGTTCACCATCCGATCCGCCTCCGACCGAGAGATGGATGAATCGATGAAGCCAATTTGATTCCTAATGTGAAGCGCACGACGACTACTGTGAGACGATTCCTCATAATTCAACTCACCCTTAACCTGAATGTGAGAAATCAATAGACTGATGAGAGAATCGTTGACCGTCACGTCATATGACGAAAGAGATTTGCATTGGACATGAATGTCATCGGTTTGGGTAGAGGAGGGATTGCCGCCGGCCATGATAGCAAAGACAATGGATGATCAACTCGAAACCGCGCGTAAATCTGATAACATGATAAACCCTACCTACAGTAGGCGAAGTTTTTGTAATAATGTTGTACCTTGATTAAGGTAGCCTAATGAATTTATATACACATGTAATTAGGGTTACAAAGTAATAGAAAGGATACAATAGTAATTTATACAACCCTAAACTAATAAATACGTAAATAGTATGCTAATATCGCTAATATAAGCAATTTATATAAGATGTTTCACGACTCTTACCGTACCCCATCTTTGGATAGTTTGCACTTTTCACTGAGTTAACAAATAAACGTATCTATATGACCTCCTTGTTAATTTTTAAGTAGTATCAATAATATAATGTTTAATATTTTAGTAATTGCCCTAAATAGGACTAAACATTAATTTTCTACTCTAAATACCCCTAAGAGTATTAATTCATAGTAAAATGTTTTAATTCATAATAACATTATAATAAAATAATAAAAATCGCAGAGAAAAAAAAATTATGAGGAAGCGGTCCAGCCCAGCTGGTCGCCGACTAACTCTCCATTATGGGAGGTCTCAAGTTCGAAACTCAATGAAGTGAGTTTAAGCTCTGATTACTTCAGGGCCCCCAACCCCCCTCCCCCAGACCCCTTGGAGTAAAAAAAATTATAGAATATTTATAAAATAAATATTTTAAAAAAATTGATTTTTTTTAATAAAAATAGTAAAAACCCATAAAATAAAATAAAATATGGATGTCTTTCCCACCGCCTCCCATTATCACCACCTCTGATAAGTGAAAAATGCCATTTTAATAGAAAATGCCATTTTTTCTGAAATTTCCAAGAAAATAGCATTTTTACTCTTTGATAATTCTAAATTTTCATTGAAACTGCCATCAATATGTCATTACTAATGCATGTTAGCATTTTTCCGTTAGCATTTAGCATTTAAAATTATATGTCATTACGTTTTTATTTGTTTTTTAAATTTTAATGTTTTGTTCATAATGTTTTTCTTCTTATTTTTTTTAATTAATATTTTTTATTTTCCTATTTTTTATTTTTATTAGTTTTATTAAATATTTATTTTAGTCCAAAAAAACTACATGGTATATTCGTCCAAACATACATTTTTTTGGCAAACATGCATAACTAGTCCTACTAGGGAATTTAAAAACAATGTAATCCTATTTGTGATTTTAGTTACCTTTTACGTCTAATTAGGTAATTCTCTCTTAATATTTACTTGGGATGACAATTGTCACCGATCCGATGGAGACCCGTACCGAACCGCCCCGGTTAAAATGGGAAAGCCGCATTGACTGGGTAATGGGTACGTGTTGGGGAATACTGTTTTGTTTTTACGGGGAAGGTGGTGGTTACGGTTTTATACATACCCGCCTCATTTATTTTTTTATACTTTTATTACATTTTTATCTATAGTTTTTAATGTCCCACAACTATTAAAAGATGAGATTTTAATTTTCTCTTTTCATTGTGTGTGTATGGATAATAGATGTACTAAACTATACTATATGAGTGAAAGTTGATAATAAATTTTAATAGTCTTGTTTGATTATTATGAGATTGTTTTCATGATTAATTAATTATTTAGATTAATTAAAATAATTAATTATTATAAGTATTTTTAGATTTAAAATAATTTACGTTGTTTTCTTTCTCATCTTATAGATATACGAATCTTTAAAGTGACGTTTTAAGTCTAAAGTTATCTAGGTGATGTCATTTTTTCTCTTTTTAAAATATTATTTTTATAATAAAATATCATTGACTCAATTAATAAAGCGATTACCCGCGGTTATACCCGTTGGGCGATAATGGGGCGGTTATGGAGCGGGGAAGTTACCTAACGAGGCGGATACAGTTATATGTAAAACCGTTTCCGATCCGCCCGTTGCCAATCCTTAATATTTACGTACGTAATTCAGAGTATGAAATTAGAAACCCGCCAAAATAATTTGTACTAAAACGGTAGAATCGAATTCAAAGCGAAATAAGAAAAGGGAAATGCATTTACTACATCAATATATAGTAAATATCAAAGTACGTATATAGTGAATGATGGAAATACAGAGATTGGATACAATGGAAGTGAAAGAGAGAAGTTTATTTTAGAAGTATGAAATTAAAATCCATGAATTAATATAGATGGAATTTGGTATTTTTTCAACATTGCATCTGTTATGATTTAACCAAATATAGTTTCATTTGAAATGATCATCAATTAGTTTTGGAAAGATTTGCAATTAATTTGGTCCCGCGCCAGCCATTATTTGAAAAAAAAGAAGAGGAAATCATATCCCTGCCCGCGGCCGGTTGTGTATAAGTAGCTAGCCGGGACTGCACTGCTATTAGGTAATAATTACAGAAGTTCCGGCGGCCATATCATGTCATCGGCCATAAAAGTGATCCTGCTCCTCTCGTTTATGATATGGGCACTTCTCTTGTTGGTTTTATTTTCTGCTTTTATTGCCTTCCACCGGTGGATGTCCCGGCGGGCGGCAGCCCCGCCGCTGAAGGGCCTGCGCAGAAGCGTTCTCAACTCTCTGCCGAACATCAGCTTCGCGGCGGAGCATGCCCTTAAGTTCTCGGAATGCCCTATTTGTCTCACGGAATATTCGGCCGGAGACAGAATCCGGGTGCTGCCGCTGTGCTGCCACGGCTTCCATGCAGGATGCGTTGATGCTTGGCTGCTGTCTCGACCATCTTGTCCGTCTTGCCGCCGGATCATCCTTCCCGCCAATGAATTGCCAGCGTAGCTGCGCTCGGAAGATCAAAGGTACCACATGCATGCACGGGAGCTAGAGATCTATCGAATTCAACTCCAAGTAATATAATGAGTTGGATCCAATCTAATTGAAGACCCTTACGGATGGATGAAGTGTCATTCTTTTATAAATTGCCCCCCGGTATAGCATTTTTTTGATATGGAACTGTCACTGTACTTAATTATCACAACCTTTTTGTCATTCTTTTCTATCTATATATATACGACATTAATACGGAGTATATATTGTAGGCAAGAAATCACAAACTAAATCCAAAAAAACCGAACAAGTGAAATAAAATAAAATAAATTGAGTTGCAAAATTAAAAATACTTGTATCCATCGGCATGGGTTTTAATTATATTTAGGCCATCTAAAAGTACGTGTTCTCTGAAATTAAGATTAACAAATTATTAAGACGGTGCATTAATTGCAAAAACTAGTGAAGCAAAGAAACAAAGTAAAAGAAAGTTATCAAAAAGTAAAACAAAACAACAATAATAAGTTCTTCAAAAGGTAATTAAGTCTGGTAACTAAACAAATGAAGCATTTAATTTGTTGGAAAATTAAGTGTATTTTGATTAAAGTTCTGATATTAATTAATTAGTTTATGATCAAACTATTTAATTAAATAAGAGAATTGGTCTTCCAAACTCTGAAGTGCATGTTGGGTGACCCGGAAATCCTTGGCTCCGTTAATACAGAATCAATAACCACTTTAACGTTCCAATCTTTCTAAATAAATAAAGGATTTTTTATGAATATTACTAATAGCAAACAAAAGGATAAAAACGTGACTATAAAAACTGTTTTCCACTAATATGATTAGTGTGGTATGGACATATATGTGTCTTGAATAAAGAAACCTTACATGCAAACAATCGGAGCCATTAAATGTGTGTGTAATCGGAAAAACAAACACAAGCGGAAAAACATGCATGACAAATCCACATGGAAAATCGAAGAACTATGTTTCAAATGGTATTTTTTGCAATTTAATTTGTATGAAAATTGCTCTAAATAGGAGTAATGATGTTTTGAAATTCCAAAATAAGACTTTCATGTTTTTATTATCTTAATATGAGTAATTTCTACCAAGTTTGGAAAAAACTGTCATGTTTAATGCATCCTTTCTGGAGTCATGGAGGAATGCGCAGAACAAGGGAAAAAAAGGAAGTATTGCAGAAGCGGAATAAAGCTTGGCGTTGGAGGAAACCAGCAGAGCAAGTGGTTAAAATTAACACAGATGCAGCCTGCCAGACTGGGTAGGGAGATGCGACGGTCTTGGGTGGGTGGCTCGGGACGATTCAGGGTGCTTCTTGGCAGGCGGTGCTTCAACATGGCTAGGAAATTGCTTATCTCGGGAGGCGGAGGCACTTAATTAGCATTCGTGAGGCCCTTAGTTGGATCATAGAACACGGCTGGAGCAATGTGGTTATTGAATCCGATGCTTTGGAGGTTATTTCAAGTATAAACTCTGAGAGCGGAGATTCAAGTTTCGGCCTTATTGTGCAAGATATTAAAAGTATGAGAGAGTTTGTTCCTAGTATCTCTTTCTTTTATGTTAAACGGTCTGTGAATCGTGCCGCTCATTGTCTTGCTAGGGCGGCCGTTTCTATGTCTGATCGTGAGGTGTGGGTTTCAAATCCCCCTGATTGTATCCGGGATGCTTTGCACTTTGATTTGATATGTGATATTTAATAGCTTTTCCTTCCAAAAAAAAAAACATATTAGTCATATTTTGAATTTTCAAAACATTTTACTCATATTTAAGAAATTTTTTCCCTTTGTATGAATAAATGAAGAATGTAACTGATTGATATGTACTAGGGAGTATTACACTACTCCGTATTAGTTACTTACGAATTGAAGAAGGAATGGTAGGAAGTGGATCGGAGCGACTTTTGATTGTGTAATGTGTATTATTTTACGCCTTTACGGATGGACTAGTATCTTCTAGTGGTCAATGAAGAGAAAGTTTGAACAACAATCCTTCCACTTTTATAACCACCTTATATCTATCATGTTTGTGAAAGTTTTTTTTGTTTGTGAACCCGGGTTCACAGACAATATTTTGTATGTGCAAAATATTATCTATGAGCCGGGGTTTACAGAAAAAAACACTTCACAAACATAGGTGTGTACAAAAGTGGGTATAAGAGTGGGTACAAAGATCATTTTTCAAGTTTGAAAGTGAATATTAGTAGTAACAATTTTTTGATAGTCAATAGTAACTGAATATTGATAGCTACTGGAGAGGTATTTGAGACTGAATATTAATAGCGGTTGAATTTTAATAATGACTACATTAAAAGTGACTAGATTTTTATAGTGACCGAATTTGGGACTAAATAAAATCATATACACAGTACATAGTCGTAACTTTCAAGCATGACCATAAGATTTAGAGGTCGTTTGACAATACTGTTTTTCGGCTTATCAATCAATTTTTTCACCAAATACGTAACTTTTGCTTTCACGCGCTGAATTGTGTAATAAGCAGAAAAAGTAAGGTTGGATGACTTTTCTGGCTGTATTGGATGAAATTACTGTAGATGATCATTTTAGTTATTTTACATATAATTTTTTCTTTACTTTATTAAGAAAAATATTTTAAAAATTAATTTTTTTTAAATCAGCAGAATCAGCCAATGCAGCCACTTCAGCCAGAACTTCATAAATTTCAGAAGAATCAGCCAAATCAGCCAATTTTCATGCTACCAAACGGGCTCTTAAGAGAGAATAAATCCAAAGTCACTAAAAAGTTACATCAAATCAGCCAATAAAAAAATTTAAGAACTTGTGAAGAGTGGCGTACCCACTTTGTGTCTCACAAGTCCCATGACCTCACGGACTTCTAAAAAAAAAACTACCTTCAATTCTCCTCCCATTTCTCCCATTTTTAATTGGTTCAAGGGTCAAATAGGTCATCGAACTAACTTAAAAAGTGCAAATCACCCCTTCTATATGAGGCTCTGTCCGGCCATCACCATTTGGGTCAATATCCGGAGTGGCTTGCCAACGTGGTCTTGGCTCCAAAGCCACCAACCTGGAGGATGTGCGTGGATTACACTGACTTGAACAAAGCTTGCTCAATGGATCCATTCCCTTTACCAAGCATAGATCAGTTGGTAGATCAGACCGCTGGATGCGAACTCCTCTCATTCATGGATGCATTCAGAGGGTACCATCAGATCTCAATGCACCCAGATGACGCTGAGAAGACCTCGTTCATCACACCAGAAGGAGTTTTTTGCTACCTAGTCATGGCCTTCAGTTTGAGGAACTCAGGAGCTACCTACACAGGGATGGTATCCAAAGTATTCAGATCAGTTCTAGGAAGAAACATGGAGGCATATGTTGATGACATGATTGTAAAAAGTCAAAAGGCGAACGATCATGCAGATGATTTGAGGGAGGTCTTCAGCATCATGAGAAAGGTAAATCTAAGTCTCAATCCTAAAAAGTGCACTTTCGCGGTTCAGGGAGGAAAGTTCCTAGGGTTTATGGTAACACATAGAGGTATTGAACCTAACCCAGAAAAGGTAAAACCTATCCTGGACATGGAACCCCCCAAAAGTGTCAAAGAGGTCCAGATTCTGACCGAGAGACTGGCAGCCTTGGGGAAATTCTTATCCAGATCGGCGGACAAATCTCTACCATTTTTTCAAATCCTGAAGAAAAGCAATGGGTTCCAGTGGACCCCGGAGTGCCAAACCACCTTTGAGGACCTCAAGAAGTATCTACAATCAGATTTGCTGCTCAGCAAGCCTGAGGCCGGTGAGACCCTCACTCTCTATTTGGGAGTGACCCATAGTGCAATCAGCTCTGTTTTGGTGCGCGAGGAAGGAACAGTGCAAAAGCCAGTTTATTACATTAGCAAAGTCCTTCATGGGGCTGAGCTCAGGTATCCGGCCTTGGAAAAGACCGCTCTTGCAGTTTACACAGCGGCCAAGAAACGGGCGCATTACTTCCAAGCTCATCCAATCAAAGTACTCTCGGACCTGGGAGTTGGCACATTATTCAGGACGACCAAAACAGCTAGAATTGTGAAGTGGTCCTTGCTCATCAGCCAGTATCAAGTAAGTTTCCAACCTAGATCATCAATCAAAGGCTAAGCCTTGGCAGACTTCTTGATTGAATGTACTGTTCGGGACTTGGCTGAAGAAAAGAGACACGAAGAAGAGGATTGGTGGATCATGATGACTGATGGATCGTCATCAGGGTCCAAAGGTTGCGGAGGAGGGGTGGTCCTCATCACCCCTGAAGGCTTCAAAACTTATCACGCCCTCAGATACAAGTTTAACCTATCTAATAATGAAGCTGAGTACGAGGCCCTGCTGTCAGGTCTCAGGATAGCAATCCACTTCAAAGCACAAAAACTGAGGATTAAAAGCGACTCTAAGTTGTTTATCAAACAGCTTAGAGGGGAATACGAAGCCAAAGAAGAACGAATGTAGAAATACAGGGATGCAACCCTATAACTTATCAAACAGTTCGAGGAGTCAGATCTAGTATGTGTTCCCCGAGCCCAAAACAACGAGGCGGACATTCTGTCAAAGTTAACCAAAGATGCGCCTGAGCACCTTATGCGCATAGCCCAGATACAAGAGCTGGATAAACCCAGCATCGAGGTCACAAAAGACCTGGAGGTCTTTCATGTCGAACCAAGGCAAAAATCCTGGGTTGAAGAATTGATGGAATACAAGGAAACCGGAACACTACCTTCAGACGAGGAGAAGGCAAAGTTGATCAAGAGATGGACTCCAAACTACGTCACTGAAAATGGCAAGCTTTACAAAAGAAGCTACAATGGCGTGCTACTCATATGTCTAAGGCCAGAACAGGCACGACAAGTGATCAAAGAATTACATGAGGGGATCTGTTCATCCCATCAAGGTGCGTTTACCCTAAGTAGGAAAGCTCTTTTGCAAGGATATTTCTTTCCTACAATGATAAGAGATTGCGTGGATTTTGTACGAAGGTGTGAGGTCTGCCAGAAGTTTCAAACAAACCCCGGAAGACCTGCCACACTATATCATCCCATCAGTACTGCGATTCCCTTCTCCAGGTGGGGAATAGACCTTGTCGGGTCCTTCCCGCCAGGCTCAGGGGGTTGAAAGTTTGTAATAGTGGCGATTGATAATTTCACAAAGTGGATTGAGGTTGAACCAATGGCCACCATCACTGCGGAACAATGCAAAAGGTTCGCCTGGAGAAATATATTTTGCCGATTTGGTGTTCCCATGCAAATTATCACTGACAATGGGAAGCAGTTTGACTCTGAGCCATTCAAAGACTTCTGCGAACAATGGGGAGTTGAGGCCAGCAGGGCATCTGTCGCTTACCCCCAATGCAATGGACAAGTGGAAAATGCCAACACAACTATTGTCAACGGTCTCAAAAGAAAATTGGGGTCAATGGGAATAACTTGGGTGAATGAACTCAATAACATACTTTGGGCGTACCGGACTACCCCAAGGAAGGATACTGGTGAAACTCCTTTCGCCTTAACTATGGATTTGAAGCTCCAGCACCATTAGAAACACTGGTCCCAAGCAAAAAGGTGGAGGATTATGACCCTAAGAATAACGAGGACATGCTTAGAGCACAACTACATTTAATTGAGGAAAGGAGGGACAATGCGTTCATCAGGGCTGAAAACTACAAAAGGCGAGTCAAAGAATACCACGATGTGAGGGTCAAACCGAGACTGTTTCAGGTCGGAGACCTAGTTCTAAGAAGGAGGTCTGCAAGCAAACCCTTGGAGGGTGGAAAGTTTGCCAAAAATTAGGAAGGGCCTTACAAAATCAAAGGGGTCATTGGGCCTGGGACTTACAAGCTGAGTACTCTCAAAGGAAAGCTGATAGGAAGAGTGGAATTCGGAACACTTGATGAAATTCTACCAGCAGGTTTGTAATCCCGATTTAAAGTTTATTCAATAAAGTTTGTTTCCTTTCACAAATGTCCTTATAAAAACTGTGAAGGTTCTTTAACCGCCCAAAAAAAAAACTAAGGCTACGCCTAATTTTGGTACTCGCAAAAGTCAAAGTCAAAATTCCAGACTCATCCAAATTCTAGAAGCTCAACTTAGTCTTATCATAAAACGAGAGCGGGAATAAACGACCTTTTTCAAGGTCAAACAACCTTATAAACAAAATCAAATTTCCTCAAACAGGAAAAGATGGCCTTTTTCAAAGCCAAAACTGATTTACAAAGGCTAAAGGATGAACTAAAGGAATTAACTTTGCACCGGAGAGGCCACCAGGCCTCGCCAATTAAAGAGGTTTATCACTAAGGTCTAAGAGAATAAAACTCACCCTGTTCTGGTTCAAACAATGAGAACCTAGGGGTTAGAATTGGTAAAGCTCTCCAAAATGGTTCAGAAATTAAGAACCTATGGAAAGCAACCTTAATCGGGAAATCAAGGCCAAAACTATAAGGACAAAAGTGATAAGAAATAAACTTGAGAACATAAGACCCAAGTCAGACCTCAAGGTCGTCCCAGGGCTCCCAGATCATGCAATCACAGGGATGAAGGCCAACTTCCCAGAAAGATTAGCAGAGACAGAGGTCAGCCCCCAAAACCAGGGCTGGGCAACTTAGATTGTGCCTAAAGAGGGTCAGGCAAAACAAATAACTGACCCCGAAACAGGCAGAATGAAGCAAAAAGCAGCAAGGGAAAAGGGGCAAATAAGCCCCTGAACTAACCGAAAAAGTGCAAATAAGCCCTTTTATAGGAAGCTTTGTCCGACCGTCGCCATTTGAGGTGGTTCCCAGTGGAATTTTTTGATGAATTTTTTTTAGCATCTTCTTCATTAAGTCTAGTTTACCCATACCAAATTTCAGCGCAGTTAAATAAATGTTTGAAGATAACTGAGCAGTTAAACAGCGCAGTATAATTCAGAAAATTATTTGGCTGCCTTCCCGGTTAAATTTTTAGCTAAAATTTGGTATGGGTAAACTAGACTCAGTGAAGAAGATGCTCAAAAAAATTCATAAAAAAACTCTACTTAGAACCGCCCCAAATGGCGACGACCGGACAGAACTTCCTATAAAAGAGCTTATTTGCACTTTTTCGGTTAGTTCCAGGGTTTATTTGCACCTTTCCCAAGCAGCAAACATCATATACGCAAAAGAGATAAAGGGAAGTAGGGATGAGATCACATACAAACAAGGCTTCCCGTACAAAATGCAAATGCATCATGTACGTCCAAATTGGCCAAATCAAAGGCTGTCCGTATAAAGCCTACCGTATCATTCCATCTGGTGCATTACAGGGGATTAAAAATGATCGGTCAACTCCTATGCACATTTACTAAGTAAGGATAGGGAGGTAAATTAACATTTTTGAAGATACGAGCCGGCGGAATACATAAGGAAAACCCCAAAGTTCTGCAAATCAAAAAAAGGAAAGATCCAAAGTTTCTTCTAATGCACCTGAGTTGCTTGTTCGAACCCCTGTGCACGGAAATATCAGTGGCGTTAAAGAAGGTTGACGTTTTTAGACATCCATGAACCCTACCAGCCATAATAGGTTGGAACACACCATTTTGATTAAATTTTGGATGAGAAGAAGCAGTGATCCGCGTTTTTTGTTGTCTAAAATTAGAAAATGATGACATATTTCAAAGTGGTGTTAACTGATATGCAGTATTAGAATAGTTCGATCAGTGCAATAGTTTGTAATAAAGAATTTAATTGTCTATGTAATTTTGATTGGATTGTCTTTAGCTTGATAAATGAAATGGACACATCTTTGTAATGTAGATTAATATGCATAGTAGGTACTTATTTGGTGCATTAGTTGGTGAAAAGAGATTCAATTAGATTTGGTTTTCTTAAAGGTTAATGACTCGTGTAATATCAATTAGAATTTGATTAAGGAATTTGTTAATTATCGTGTTCTTTACCAGGTTAATAATGCATGGATATTGGAGTGAATATGTGTGGTGGTATGATATTGTGAATTTGTGAAGATTGATGCTATGCACACTAATGAGGCCGGAGTGCAAATTGTTTGAACTATGTTGCATAAAAGATAGTGAATTGAGGTGCATGAGATTGAAGTAGTGTAGCAACTAATATGTGCTAAATTATTAAGATATAGTGCAATAGAGAGTGATATTGAGATTTTTGAAAGGATTTATATCAAAGTATAATACTAAAGGCCAATGATTGTGTGTTCTGGAGATTTGTTTATGTAAGTTCAATATTTGGATGATGTTGTATTTGAAGATGCACTTACAATGTAACTCAAATGCATCTTTATAATGAATATAATGCGTGAGGATGGCCGGATATATGCACATACATTCGTTAGTTCAGCAACTTTAACATTTTGAGAAGGGATAATGAACTATGCATCCCATAGCATATGACGATGCACAATAATGATATGTAAGGTGCATATTGTACTAAGAAGTGTTGAGCGCATTAGTTAGATTGATGAACATATGGAAATATTATGCATATAAATATATTGAAAAATGCATTTGAACGTGTTATAAAGTGCAAATTGAATGAAAAATGGCGACAATAGAATGTCTTACAATGAATCAGCCCGTATACAGTACAAAGCGCTAAAATACAATGAACAAAAGGTAAAATTCAACTCATTTCTCAAATTTAAGAGTTAAATGAGTTCACATATATAAGTTAGTTCAGCAACTTTAACATTTCGAGAAGGGATACTGAACTATGCATCACATAGCATATGCCGATTCACCGTTATGATATGTAAGATGCATATTGTACTAAAAAATGTTGAGCACATCAGTTAGATTAATTAACGTATGAAAATATTATGCATATAAATATATGGTTTTTTACAAAAAATACTACTAAAATAAAACTTATTTACAAAAATATGATCACTATTAGTTACTACAATGTTGTGTCATAGTAACTAAAGTATAAAATTGAACATGTGTAACTATGATTTCATTACTACTTTAGTCACTAGTCACTTTTTTTTTGAAAATCAAATAACCATTTTATTGATTATCAGATCTTAACAAGAAACATAACAACTAAAAGCCGAAACATTACAATCATAGCGTTCAATACTACACTGGGGTGAGACAGAGAACAAAACGCCATATAAAAGTCATTAGTCACTTGTTTGAAACTAGTCTTCATTTTAATCATAAATATGTAATTATTTCTAAATATATTGAAAAATTCATTTGAGTGTGTTATAAAGTGCGGATTGAATGAGAAATGGTGACAATAGAATGTCTTACAATGAATCAGACCGTATACAGTACAAAAAGCTAAAATACAATGAACAAAAGGTAAAATTCGTCTCACTTCCCAAATTTAAGAGTTAAATGAGTTCACATATATACGTTAGTTCAGCAACTTTATCATTTTGAGAAGGTATACTGAACTATGCATTACATACCATATAACGATGCACCATTCTGATATATAAGGTGCATATTAAACTACAAAGTGTTTAACACATTAGTTAGATTGATGAACGTATGAAAATATTATGCATATAAATATATTGAAATATGCATTTGAGTGTGATGTAAAGTGCATATTGAATGAAAAATGAGTGATTGTAGATTGTCAATGAATCAGACATGTACCCAGTACAAAAGCTAAATACAATGAACAAAAGGTAAAATTCGACTCCTTTCCCAAATTTATTTACAATATACTGCATACCAATACATAGAAGAGGGTAACAAAACAACATAACTAAAGAACTAAATTGATCTTATGAAAACATGTTTGTTCAAGGGACAATTCTTGCTATCATGATGGACATTGCACGATCTATAGAGCTTTTTGGGATGTTTTGATTCTTCAATATACACCTCCTTCGAACAGTTGATCCTCATACCATAATCTTTATATCTTGAAAATGAATAACCACCTACATATATAGCAAAAAACGTGAGAGGATGATTGAAGAAACACATCATTCTTTTCTTGTGGCAATTGCACTATAACACAATTCAGATGACAATTGTGCTACTAAACAAATGCAACCTACATCGGGCATAAATGCATTACATCTTTAGAGTATTCAAACAATGAAAAAAACACCTACATAAATATAGACATATTAAAATTGTTTTGATTTAGTAACAAAATAGCAGTTTGAACAAATTCATGATATACACTACGTGTATTAAAAAATTAGGAGTCAAATCAAAATAAAGCTATTGTATATTACTAGACATACATGTTGGAATTCCAAAAAAAATTACGGTGAAAAGAGACACAAGATCATAACCATTTTAAGCTTCTGAATCAAATTCAAATAAGAAGTTCTTACATTGAGACATACGAATGAATTAGTTTTATTATCACATGAACTAATCTGGTCATTAAAAACACTACAGAGCACTGTAATTGTGCAGAAAAGGAAGGTCATAGTAGCATGGTTAATTATAGACTTCAATCGAATTTTAAGTAAATAACGCCCAAAAATCTGCAACTCTTAGGCGTTTCACAATTTAGCGAGTTGTTTTGGAATTAAAACAGAACTCAGACGCAGTTTTTTTTTGTATTCAATATCAATTTTAGGAAGATTATTTGTATTCAAAGAAACTTCATATAACCTTACCTGATTCTGAATCCATGACATTTGACGACATCGTGTTTACCCTTGCCTTTCAATGACACACGAATGGAGAGAAGCAGATGAAACGCAGGATGGTTGAGTCGCAAGATGTGGTGTTGATCGCAGTTATGGAAACAGAGGTATTAACGGAAAGAGAGCCGGTGTACTAATCGTGATTCTATTTCCATGTTTACACAAATATGCAATGGCATAAATACCCTCAGGTCAATTAATTTTTTAATCGTAAAATTAAAACAGGCGCACGAAAATCAGGCTTAGATGGATGGCTTAGGATGATTTTGCATTTTGTAAATTAAGTTAGGTTTGTATATGATCCCAAGGGAAGTAAGATGTTTGTTTACAAACCACTCCAGAAAACCTAAAGCCGCCAGAGGTCTGGCAAATCCTCCCAAAAGACGAAATCCGTCCAAGTTCTCAAACTGGATTCTACTCCATTGATCGGCCGAAATCAAGTGTTCTAAATCGGAAATTTCCTGAGATGGTTAAGAAGTACACGATACGTTCAAGATTGCACCATAGCCGCTTGTCCAGATTTTCAGCAGCCCCGGAACCGACTTTTCAAATTGAAGGCTTCCGCCGTTAATGGCCGATTGTGAGGGTCCTCAGTCCCTCTCATCTCTGCCAGCGACACAAGTCGACGGAGAAAACTGCTGAGACTTCCCCATCTCTGAAGACCGCACACAAGCACGAAGGTTGGGCACGACAGATAAGGAAGGCGGATAACACTACAAACAAAGATTTCCTTGTCGCCATATGTCTTAGCCTCACGCTACTGAATTTGGAGCCGTGTATTCCTTATGGAAAAGTTTGATTTGACGACAAGGCTTCTAAGGATTCTAAAGTGGTTATGGAGAATTTTGACTAGGGTGGGCACGGTTCGGGACGGTCTGGTACGGTACGGGATGAGTCTTTATCCCAATGTTGTCACCTTTCTCTTTTTGGAAAGAAATATGTTGTTCACAACATTTCACTTTACTATACTCAAATATCAACCACAACTTTTACCTTTTCAACCACTTTATTAAAAATTGTGTCAAAACCAACCAAAGGAGACACATAAAATGGGACGGAGGTAGTACTATATAAGTTATATTATTTATATATTATATATTAAAAGATATTATAAAAATCATAATAATAAATATAATTGATATAGTATCACTTTGATCTCGGGGGCTAGTCATCCCGAATATAGAATTCAAACTACACAGCCCGAACGACGAGTCGAGCTATATCATTATTAATTTTTATTATTGATTGGTGTGCATTTTTTGACATTGAAGAACGGACTTATGAACACTCAAATACGCTCGAACGAGTACTAACACTCGAACTACCGGGTCACATCAGACGAGTGTGATTTATAAGCTCACGGTCTAAATATCACATAGTGTATGCTCTCGTTCCTGTGTTTTGTATTGGTCATGTGAGCTCCTCTCTAGACTTCATGCTCCGATCTTGGGGGTAGTCATCCCGAATATCAAATTCAAACTACCAAACCCCAAGTGGCGAGTTGAGTCCTAGATACGGGCCACACTCCACTAAGCACAGAAATCTGGATCGAAAATTGGATGTCATTTACTTAGGCTCAAATCCAATAGTGAACTCCAGAAATTGTCACTATTTAATTTAAATGCATAAGTACCCCTGGATGAGGATTATCATACTGGTCTCTCAAGCTCATCGCAGTTATCTATCAAACAAAGATGAAGCCGCAGACAGAACATATCGGAAGCATCAGGCGGTCATTGCAGCTAAATACATCGGCCGATGGGTCCACCCTTTTCATCATTTTGGGGGCATCCGGTGTACTTTTTTTCCCTCGCTAGGATTTTTTCCCACTGGGTTTTTCCTAGTGAGGTTTTTAACGAGGCATCTCCCCATATGAACGAAAGGTGACGGCCCTCGACCCCTAGAGGAGTCATTACGAGGCATCACCAGCTCTACTCCTCTCTATGTCACCACACCCGCCTCAAAGAATGAAGAATTTCAAGAATGGGAAAGGAATCAAATTACTCCTAAAAATTTCAGTCCTGCTGATTTTAAGGAGTAGGGGGGCTCGTGATGGAACAATGGATCACAGCCATGGCCCAAGATTGAATTAAAGCAAAGCCCATCTACGGGACCAGCCCTCAATGGGATCAGCCCTCAGCGAGATCAGCCTAATTAACAGGATTAGCCCATAAATGGGAGTAATATCGAATGAGCCACTGGACCCATTGGGAATCAGGCCCACGATAGGAACCCACAGCCAGGCCGGGCTGGACTGCAGACCTCGAGCCTAGGCGGAGTTCTAGTGAGGCCGGGATATTTCTGAATCCTGAGGTCTACATGGCAAGGTACCATTCGAAGATAGATATTTGGCTACATAAGAATTCAGCAACTAAAAGGAGAAAGTAATCGTGTGGGAATCAAGCATCGAAGGAGTTTTATTTCGAGCAAGAATATAGTTCATTAATTAAGCATTTATTGTATTAGATTCCTCCCATAATTCTACTTCCTAATTTCTATAAATACTTCATGTAAACACCCTACCAAGGGATCGACAATTGGTTTTCCGGAATAAGAGTAATACTGCCTTACGCTGCCATATTGCTTTCGATATTATTTCTATACTTTACGTATATTTAGCTCTCGTAGCTGGATTAAACTCCAATAATAAAGATGAATACGTCTTAATGTTATTTTGGTTTTAATCAACAACAATGTAACCCCAAATTATATTTGAATTCACACACATGCCTCTTTCTTTATTAAATCTAGAATCAAGTTAAGGTTTGTTTAGATTATATGAAAACTACTACTTAGACTTGGTTGAATGCGTGAATCTGATGTTGATATCAATCTTTTCTTTTGTCAACAAAACTCATTGACCTCTTATGTAGCTTATGTGATTTAAAGTGTGTCTCTTCTAATTAATTTTTGTTTCTTAAATTTAAAGGTAATTAGCATATTGGATTTTCTATCTTCTTTTGTTGAACGAAGTACTCTGTTTTCCAAAGTATCTTTTTATACTAAAAGCTTGGAACTAAATTGATGTACTAATTATGATTATAATTATAATTATAATCATAATTATAATTATAATTATATTATAACAATATTAATATTATAATAACAAATTATATTATTATTATTATAACAATAATAATATAATAATAATATAATAATAACATTATTGTTATGTCATAATATTAATATTATTACCATTGTTATATTATTATTATTAGTATTATTATTATATTATTGTTATTATTAATATATTATTATTATATTAATATATTAATATTATTAAGTATTAACAATAACTATAATATAATAATTATAATAGTGATAATTGTAATTAATATAATAATAAAAGTGATAAATCATGTTTGAATTTTTCTGATCTGAATGTTTCTGATCTATTCTAATTTGATCTGAATGTTTCTGATCTGATTTGAATCTTTCTGATTTGATCTGAATTTTTCTGATGTGAATAAAATAAGAATAAAGAATAAGTAATAAGATTAAGACGAAGAGAACAGCTTCTGAGTTGCCATTGAGTAGTAATGTAACTACTTAGATCATAACCAAGTTGATAAAGTCAAGCCATATGGGCATATGGCCCATATCCATATTTTATTATAATAAGTAATATTATCGAGGTCTATAAATTGGAGAGAGAAAAGTATCTTCTATTTAGGTGTAGGACAAATAATAGAAAGAAATGGAATCAAAATATAACTAAAAATAAACCGTAGGTGTAATAAGGTGAACATGTAGAAAATCGTAACCGTCCATTACCCATAAAAATAAAACGGTTATTCCCACAATCCCACCCCAACCTTGTTACTCAATCAATGTTGTTTTCCTCATTTTAACCGGAATGATTCAGTGCAATATCCACCATATTGGTCACAATTGTCATCCATACTTTCAGTTTGTTTTCCGGCCCGTACTCTTGGGTGGGAATGGGTCATGTGGCCAACTTGTTACGGACTTACGGGCCACGACAATCCCTCAAGCACTCATCAGCGCTCACATGTTTTTTTAATTCACTTGACCATTATGAATTCAAAGAGTGGGAAAGATAGTAACAAGGATGAAATGCAACAACAATAATAGCTGATGATATTTCACAAGTTTTAAAGAAAATTCATGCAGTAAAAAAACAGATATGTCAAACTCTGATAACATAGGGTATGCACAAGACCAAAGACAGTTAAAAATAAGGACAACATTCATTGTACATGCCTCGCAAGTATCTGCGGATGATTTTCTGCAACTGGGAATATTGTTAGCATCCCATTGTAATAATATGTTAATAATAATAAAGTCATAAGCCATATCTCACATTCCATCTCCCTTTAAGATCTACGTTCAGCGTCCAATTATTTTCCCTAATCTGCACATACGGGACCTGATACCCACAACAACAAAATATAGATTAATTGAATGTAGAAGGGTAAAATTGCAATAACAAAAAAGAGTAACAAATGCTGTCTTGAAAATGTAAAACTGACAACTAATTTGGGAAGAGAAAAATTGGAGGAAAAAAGCAACATCCTACTCTTTGGAACAAGGGGATACTACCTCCGTACCGGCTTAAGCTTCTATTTAAATATGACACGGTTATTTAGACAATAGTTGAATAAGGTAATTCGAGTACATTTTAAGACGTTTTGATGCGTATATAACATAATGAGGTCATTAATGAATACTATGATGTTTTTTTACGGAATGAATACTATGATGTTAAATGACAATTTAATCATTATATATTAAAAAAGAACACATTTAACATGATTATTATGATGTTAAATGTGTTCTTTTTTAATATCTAATGATTAAATTGTCTGTTAACGGGGCTAATTATTTCCTAAATAAAAAATGAGAAACTTTAACTAGGACGTCCAAAAGAGGCAAATGAAAAGCTTAAGCTGTGACGGAAGGCGTACAAAACATTGGCAAGAACGTAAAATACATCCACTAAGCATATGGGTTATGGGTTTCACGAAATTCAGATATTTTAAAGTTGCAGTGGCAAACTTAGGATAAAAGTAAGCATGCATGTGAATTGCAATGAAGATGTGCCAAGGAATATAAAAAACATCTGAATTAATTCCACTTTTGATCCTACGAGTTTTATGTCTTTCCATATTTAGTTCACGTCTTTCACTTTGTCCACTGTTGGTACTCGACTAATGTTTCTTGACCATTTGTTGTCCTTCTCCAGCGATTTTAACCACCGGAATAATTGCCGGAAGAACCATATATGGTGAAAATACAATAGTCATGTACCAAAAGTGTTCAAAGAAGTGGACCAATTGTAAAATTGGTGTGATACTCGTAGGACAAAAAGTGGAATTTATTCCAAACATCTTCTCCATACGAAGTCAACTTTCATCAGAGTTTGGTTAAAGCATGACACTAAAAAATTGACGCTTTTTCGTTTTACCAAATCACTTCTTATAAAATTGCAACACTTTGAAATTTCACTTTTTCAACACACAACTTTCACCAATAATATATTCAATTGACGGTTAGTAAAATTATAAAAAAAAATAGTTTTGAAATCTTACTTTGAGAAAAAAGTTATAATATTTATAATAATATTAGTTTTTAACATTAATAAATAAAATGTACTCAAAGTAGAATATGTCAATACTGTAAAATTCAAAGTGTTGCAACTATTATTAAAGAATATAGGAAGAGGCATTATTTATTCCCTTCCGAACTTTAAAGAAAGAACTGATTTTGAAGGACCTTTTCCATGCAGTTGGGAGGTAAAATGTAATGAACTATAGTGCAATAGAAATATTACCAAACAGATGGGATGGGAACAAGTGTAAACTAAGACAAATTTACGGATATTCCTTCAAAATCAAGGCTTTCTTGGTTTCGAGAAAAGAAAAATAAATGGAGAAAAATAAGAGAAAGCATGTTTCCATAAATAAGAGAAAGGGGTATATAGTAAGAAAATAGGTGCAGGTTCGAAACCCGGCCATGGCGAAATTTCACTTTTTCTCATGTTTTTTCTTCTAGGTTTGTAAGTTTCCCACACCACAATGATCAAAGCAATTCTCCCTCTCCTTGCCTTACATAATGTTGGCCTTGTCAAGAAATTCTTTGATCAAAGAAATTCTTTGATCAAAGCAATTCCCCCTCTCCTTGCCTTACATAATGCATGGACCAAAACAAGGAGCGTGATAAAGAAGTCAGCGGACTTCTAAATGGCCTGAGATAATTGGGCCATGCATTGAACCAAACCTTTAGATAACGGGTTGTATGCGTGTTAATCGTCTGAGTAAATTGGGCCATGTTATGCTGAACACATATCTTTAAAATCATAAAGTTGGGGAAGTTTTGATTTGATAGATTTTTTCCGATTTAGGTACGATTTTATACGACTTTTGTGGGTTCCAATTTCATATACAATTCAAATCGATATCATGTTATAAAATCGTACACATCGCAATTTGGACAACCTTGATACTACCCACACGGTTTTTACAATCTATCATTTTATGTGATAACTCGATAAGATTGGAAAAAAATAAATTGTCCTACTTCAATGAGTAGGACCCACATGATTTTCCATTAATACCCTTTACAATCTAACATCTTAATGGAATATTTACAATCTAACATCTTAATGGAATATGTAGGGTTGTTTTTGTCGTTTTGAAAAAATAGCATACAACTCTTCCCGATTTCTTTTCCTCAAACAGCACATAAATGTCACCCACTTTCTCTTTCTCACTCTTCTCTATTTCTCATCTCAAGTCTCAATCAAACGAGAAGTCTTATGGAGCCATATATGACTCACTTGTGGAGTCAGATATGCTCACTTAATATCATCACAACCACTCACATTCAAAGTGGGGTCTCACTACTATTAAAATAAGTGGTGGTGGTGGTGGTGGTGGTGGTGGTGACGCCAAGTAAGCCTATATGACTCCATTAGGGAGTCATATATGGCTCTTTCGAATTTTTGCAACCAAACAAAGCAAAAATGAAGATAATGTGAAAATGCACCTTTTCAAAGGCTTCATATCCGACTTTGATCCTCAGGTCTTGATCTTTATTGAAGTTTGTAACATCCCAAATAAATTCCGCTGCCCCACTTGATTCTCTCTGTCAAGGCATTCATTAAAAAAATAGACAAAATAAATAAAAAGAAATGCTTGTTTAAACGCCAATACTATTCGGCAATGTTTTGATCCTCACATAAGCTCTGTGAAGAGGAAAATACAACCAACAAATGTTATTTTCTTATATTTGGTTTTACATCCAGACTCCAGAGATGAAGGAAAAGTGAAATACAATTAATGTTTTTTAGTCTCACATATGATTAAATTTAATAGTCTTTATATAAGAGAAATACATTAATAAAATGAGTTTAAACAAATACGTAGTATAAAAAAAATTTATCCAGTTTGAAACATCGAAGTATCGAACCAAAGTTTTATTTCCCCTACATTCTCGTTCCCGCTGAATAAATCCTGGATTTTCTTCTCAACATTCTCCCCCCAGCACTTTTCGAGCTCTAAACAGACCAGAACTATTGTACTATACCAATTCTAAAGCAATCTGTTCATAGTGCAGCAATCATAGTGTGTGGCAATAATGCAAACATGTATTGCTTGCTACAAACAACTATCCATTTATTACCAACCTGTTGAAATTCTTGATCAACATCACATCGCCCCTTGATTTGAAAATTAAGGCACAAATCAGTGGTAACACTAAATGATTTCTTCCCACGCACACTGTACCGGAGAGCCTTTTTCCTATCATATAGCAACCCAAAACTGAGTGAAGAATATACCTACAAAAATTCTCCAAGTCATCAAACTTCATAAAATAGAAGCAAACATTTTATAAGATATGTTGTTCTCCCTAGATCCTTCTAAATGTTTTTTTGTCCTTGAGCAGCTATTAAATCTTTCTCTAATGAACAAGAGATAAAAAGGTGATAGAAAAAAGATCATGCATTATGATAGAAGTGTCTTATCATTGCACTCAAGTGACTCGGACCTCCAGTCTCTGTGTCTAATTCCCCATGAACCTGTTGATCATATTTAACATAGCAAATGCAAGAAGGAATCATCAGTGAGCTAACTCTGAAAATGAATCTGACAACAAAGTATACTCTTGGGAAAAAAATAGCAACTGAAGCATAAACATACAAAAAAAGAGCCAAGAACTGTATTCTAAACTAGTTAAGGTGGTAAGAAGGAAGCAAACTAGGGCATAACACATTAACACCTAGGCGGGACCCGAGAGGGCTAGATGAAGCATAGTCGAGAATAAGTGAGGTTAATTCAGGAAAACAAAACAAAAAGCAGTACACAGCCAGGAAAGCTTTAGGGTCCGCTTGCTCGAGTAGTAAAATACTACAACAACAACAACTTCAAGCCTTAGTCCCAAACGATATTGGGGTCGGCTAACATGAATCGATATATGATATCACCAAAAGGAAAAGAACGAAAATAAAGATAAAAAAGATAAGCTATTATAAAAAAAGATAATATAAAAGAGATGAATATACATATAAAAGATCAAATAAAAAGGATAAAGTAATATTTATATATAAGGATAAAAATATAAAAGAAAAAAAAAGGAGAAAAGATGATACAAGATCACTCTTCCACACGAATACCCGCCCTCCATTTTGCTCTCTCCAAAGCCATACTCTCATCCAATCCAAGAAGAAGCATATCACTTCTGACTCCCCTAACCCACGTCTGTTTGGGCCTTCCTCTCCCTCTCTTCCCTATTTCTTCTCCACACATCTCAACTCGTCTGACAGGTGCATTACTCGGTCTTCTATGCACATGACCAAACCACCGTAGGCGTGACTCCCGCATCTTATCTTCAATAGGTGCTACTCCCACCCTTTGTCTAATTGTCTCATTCCTCACGCGGTCCTTTCTAGTATGCCCACACATCCAACGCAACATGCGCATCTCTGCCACACTCATCTTTTGAATGCAAGTGTCAGAAAAAATTAGAAAATATAAAATGTGAGGTATAAAATAGGAACTGAATCTTACAAAATTAACTGTTAATATTTGTTGGTGCTCATAGATTTATAGATTGGCACATGCTAAAGTGAAGAAATCTAAATATAAGTAAAATAATAATAAAAACTAATAATGATCTGTCTAAAACCACACAAAATAAAATGGAAAAAACCACATCAACAAATCTAAATATTACTAAATTTAAGAGTAAACGACAAAAAGTAAAACTCCACGGTCACGGGCAGAATCATCAAATCACTACACCAGTAAATATGGTCATTGGTCATTGCGCATTAAAGAGGTCATAAATTTTCTTCATGAGTTTCATTTCACTTACCACTAATACAGGTGTCATCATTTCATAAGAAAATCACTTTCTTTAGCTTTTTTCCCTTTCACAAGCATTTTCCAGACCCAAACATGCCCTAGTCTTAGCAGGGATCTAAAGGTCCAGGTCAGATTTATAGAACAGAGCTAAGCATACAAATACAAGTGGGAATTTGTTTCCCATAAAATAAGTATTGGGTTCGAAATTTAATCTAGCTTTAGGCGTGAGGAAAAGTCTATCCTGTTAAGGTTGAAAACAGATTATTAAGAATGAGTTGGTTCATAGCTGTTGGGTGTGTATTTCAGCTCAGGTCTCTAACCAAAACAACTCACACACACCACCCAGGATTGTTTAGCCACTCCACTCACCTAGTTCTAGCCTTTTCTCTCTTACCTCTCAAGCTTTCACTCACCAAGAGGAAACTCTCTCAAAGAAGAAGACTCAAGCCAAACACTCACTCACACCTCACTGTATTGTCCGCACCACACCTCACAGAAAGAAATTGCTAGCTTGTTAATATAATAGAGGAAATGTCCTCAATTATCAAGGTAGGGAATACAAGACAAAACACCAACAGACAAGCTGCAATGGATAGGTAAGACCACAGACCCAAAAACTGAATTATTAGGAGGCAACAATAATACAACTGGCCAAGGAGTATGGTCACAAGAGATATAAGAGAGATGGCTAAACATAGGGTGCAGGCCTTAACATAATAAGTGGAAGGGAGGCCTTGGTAGGACCAATACCTCCAACATTCTCCACCTTATTGGTCCTAGGTGGTGTAGAGTAACAAATACACGGTTGTGAGGAGACTCATCATCGCTGAACCATTACAAGTACATCATTGCAATCATACAAGTAATAGATGAGAACCAAAGTTCCCTTTCGGACCAAGCTTACCGTGCAAACCCACTTCACGATGGACTGAACTCTACCAATCGGTCCTCGAGTTCAGAACCAAAACCATCACAAAACTATTAACAAGCACAACACATGTTAATAGAAAAAGAAAAAGAAAAGGGCGCAGGGTTGACGCTGGGGCCTGCGGTAAGAAAAAGAAAAGGGCGCAGGGTTGATGTTGGACTGCTGAAGCTGCCTGGACGTTGCTGTTGAGCTGCTTTTTGGACTGTTTATTGGAGCTTGAAACGAGACGCAGAAAGCAGAGGATAGGGACGAGGCTGGGTCCTGGTACAGCTGTTGCGCCACATAATCCAAGGCTGAGTTCTGTAGCTGTCCTTTCTGTTGATGCGCAGAGCACTTGAGGCTGGATCCGGGCTGCTGGAACTTGGACGCTGCACAATCACTGGACAGGAAGCATAGCCGCAGAGGCTTAACTTGGGCTGGACTTGTGTTGTACTTAGACTAGGCTTCTGGGCTGCTGAGTTGCTAAACCAGAGCAGGACTTGAACCATTGGGCTGGACTTGGAGCTTGATTTTGGGGTTGGACTTGGAGCAGAGAAGAGACTTGGTCAACTGCTCAGTCAACTTGGTCAAAACTCGGTCAACGCCAGTCAACAGTCAATCAACAGTCTGAAAAAATCCCAATTTTTAATTGGGTGGGTAAGATCGAAACGCCTTTCCTAGGGTTTCGCTCCGGTAAAATTGACTTTTATCCCTTTTTATCGCTTTTGTAGTGATTTAATCTTTTATTTGTGTAGAAATTATATTTTAGGTTTATTACTGCTTTTAAAAATTGATTAAATTGTTGTGTTGTTTTGTGCTGAAAATTTATTATTTATTTGTGCTTATACGGAAGAACAAGGGGTTTGAAGTTGAGTTTGGTGCTCATTAATACTCCCCGCGTGTTCGTGCTAGTTGCTCCGTATAGTGGTGGCCTTATAAATATTTAAATTGTTTTCAGCGAAATTTACATTTTCTTTTGTTGCTTATTTTTTCTCTGTGAAAATGTCTGCTTATAATCAGTATGGTATGGCTCCATTTAATGGAAAATCTGATTTTAGCATTTGGAAACAAAAAAGTAAATGTATTTTAATACAACAAAAATGTTTTAAAGCAGTTGGCGAAACCTATTTAATTTCTGACACAGAAGAGAAAAGGGCTGAAATGAATGAAAATGCATGTTCTGTGATTTATTTGAACTTATCTGACTCTGTGATTAGAAAAGTTGGAATTTTAGAGAGTGCTAAAATTCTGTGGGATAAATTGAATGAACTGTATACTGAGACCTCTTTGCCTAACCGGATATTTTTACTTGAAAAGTTCTTCAAATTTAGACTAGATATGTCTATAGATATTGAAGAAAATCTAGATGTTTTTACCAAACTTATTTCGGATATTAAGTTGTGTGGTGATAAGCATATAGATGATTATTCCCCCATTGCTCTTTTAAATGTTATTCCTGATTCCTTTAGTGATGTGAAATCTGCTATTAAGTATGGTAGAGATAATGTGACTATTGACATTGTGGTAAATGGTCTTAAGAGTAAGGAATTAGATTTAAAACAAATGGGTGAGGGTAGAAAATCCGAGGAAGTTATGCATGTGAGGGGTAGAGAAAATAATAGTAGACGACATAGATCTAAGTCTAGGTCTAATTCGAGGCGTTGCTATTATTGTCATGAACCTGGTCATTTCATAAAAGACTGTCCTAAATCTAGGAAAAATGAGCATAGTGAGCATGCTAATTTGACTACGTGTGAAGATGATTTAGGTGATGTTTTTATGACAAATCTATGTGATTATGACTACTTGAGTTCTGTGATATCTGATTCTTTGGGTAAATCAGATTGGGTGGTAGATTCTGGTTGTACTTTTCATATGTCCCCTTTGAAAAATGTTTTTTCAAACTATAGAGAGATTGAGCATGGCTTTGTGTCTTTAGCAAATGAGAAGAAATGCAATGTGCTAGGAATAGGAGATGTATGCCTTAGGTTTTCTTCTGGTTATGTGCTTACTTTGAAGAATGTTAGGCATGTTCCTGAGCTGTGCTGTAATTTGTTATCTTGTGCTTCTCTTGAAAATGAGGGTTTGAAGGGAAAATGGGGAAAGGGAATCATGAAAGTTGTGAAGGGTTGCTTAGTTGTTTTCAAAGCTGAGATGAAAAACAACTTGTATGTTTGTCATGCTGAACCCCTACTTGATTCTGTGAATTGTGTGCAACCCTGTGTGCTAGGAAAACAGTCTAGAGTTGGTTTTCCTGATCTGCCTAAATGTACTGATGTGCTTGATTGTATTCATGCTGACTTGTGGGGTCCTTATAGTGTTTCCACTCATGGTGGGAAAAATTATTTTCTGACGTTGATTGATGATTTTTCAAAGAAAGTGTGGGTTTTGTTGATTGAAAACAAATCTGAAGTTTTTGATAAGTTTAAAAACTGGAAAACCCTTGTTGAAAAACAAACCGGTAAGAAAATAAATTTTTTAAGGACCAATGTCAGTTTTGATTTCTGTGATAATCAGCTTGGTGATTTATGTGATACTTGGGGTATTTCTATGCATAAATCTGTTCCCTCCACACCCCAACCGGATGGGGTTGCTGAGAGGATGGTTAGAACTTTATTAGAGAGGGTGAGGGCTATGTTAGCTTCATCTGGGCTCTCTAATAAGTTCTGGGGGGAAGCTATTTGTTACGCTGTTGATTTGATTAATCTGTCCCCGTCTGTTCCCTTAGGAGGGAAATGCCCTGAATCTGTGTTCATGGGCAAACCACTTGACTTGCCAAATTTGAGAGTGTTTGGTTGTGCTGCTTATGTGAATCGTGTGAATGATAAATCTGAACCTAGGACTAAGGAATATGTTTTCTTAGGATATCATGATTGCATGAAAGGTTATAGGCTTTGGTGTAGGAGTGAAACTTGCTTCAATGTGTTGATGAGTAAAAATGTCATTTTTGTTGAAAATGAATTTCCTTGCGTGCTTGTTTCTCCTGATGTTGCTCCAAATGAGGTGGAGCATTTGCCTGATGTTCATTCTGATTTACTTGTTGAAACCGAACCCAAATTTGTGGATGAAAATGTTTTTCATGGTGAAAATAAAGAAAATAATATTTCTATTAAGGTGGAGCATGATATGAATGTTATGTGCAATATGCTTGAGTTGCGTGATTGTCATGTTATTAGAGATAGAGACATTAGGAAGCATGTGAGAAATGATATGTGCAATGTGTTTGACTATATTTCCTCTGAGTCTGCTTTAAATGTGCTTAATTCTCTTTTAATTAAAATCTTTGTGATATTTGGTATGCTATTTTCTTTGTGTTTTGAAAATGTGATACCAAATGATTATGTGAGCTCCGCCTGTGCTAGTTGTAGAAATAACATTATTTCTTGTATTTTCTTTGTACTTGTTATGCGTGGTTGTTGGATTAGTTGGGATCCCCAACTTCTCCCGGATGCTTGCTTGCGTGGGCTATTAACATACCTTGTGTTTGTTAATAGCATTGTGATGGTTTCGGTTTTGAACTCGAGGACCTTATGGTAGAGTTAAGTCCTTTATGGACTCGGTAAGCTTGGTGATTTTACCCCGAGAGTACTTGTGTCTCTCTATTACTTGTATTGTCTTTGTGATTATACTTGTAATGATCCGGCAATGATGAGTCCGCGGTTCCGTGATTGTCTAAGTGCACTACCTTGGGCCAAAGGTGGAGATTGTTAATATATTGTTGGCCCAAACGTTTTTTGTATATTAATAATGGTCAACACACTTTTTAGCAGCCCACTACACTGTACACATTTATCTTTCTGGCCTATCAGTATTTTCCCCTCCCGTTAGAAAATAATTCAGCTCTTTGTTGAGCTAATGGTGAGCTGTGTGTGCAGTGTATTATTTGAGTGTCCTTCTAATAAGACCAAAAATCCTATGCTATAAGGACAGCCCTTACACTCATGCTTGTGTGTGTGGTGCGAGAGATACTTCACCTAAAACCAGTCTTCTTCCTCCTTGAGTTTCCTTTGTGTGAGAACTAGAAGTGAGTAGAAGTGAGGTGTTGGCGAGGCTAGAAAGGTGTGTTGCTCCCTTAGCCTAGGTGTGCACAAGAGACTACCGGAAAACCGACGTCCGGACTGCCTGAGCCGGAATCCAGTGACGGAATCGATCCTCAACAATAGCCCAATGGTGTTCAAACAGCCAAGACATAATTCATAAAATCTTATCTCAATATATATATTGATACTGAATTTCATTCCAGCAAAATCAAGCACTGCAGCGTCATATATATATATATATATATGGGGTGGGTCAAGTAAAAAGTAGTCTTCCCATGAACTTTAATCACAAGATACAGACTCAAATAATGTGCAAACGTTTATAGTACAAAGTGGATTTTAAATGAATAAAAGTGCACTCATAAGAGTTAAAAAAAGATTGCCATTTTTAAAAAAATTGTGCGCATTTTATGATTATATATACTTTTATATGTTGGTATACTTATCGTATAAAACTTTTAATAAAAGTTCTTCACAATTACCAAAACGCCACCGTGTTTTTCACTTAAAAATTGATCTCTTCCATCCATTTTTTCATATCAATGGCCAAGATTAGTTCTTATGGAAGAAGTTTTTATTTGATCCATACTATATATATATACATGCATATGAGCGCAGCAAAAAGAATTCAGGCACAGAAAAACGTTAATTTCAAGAAAATAGACACAAGGGCACCACAATATAAATCTAAAATGACCGATTGAAGATCTTATTGGGCTTCAATAGAGGTGTAGAATAAATTCACTTTTCCTGAATATAACAGAGTAATAAAGTAGTCATATTTATCAAACACTTCACTCCCACTACAAAAGTTTGGAAAAATATGAGGTCACACTACCTGCAAATGAGTGGCGGAGTCCAAAGGGAATTTCTCCTTGGCGTGAAGCTTTAGTGATTTGGAACCAACGGAGCAATACCTGAGTGAAGTCTCCATTCCTGCAGATGCTAATTGCGCGAGTAGTTTTCTCTTCCGCGCCCGTAGTACAAGGGATGTGTAAGTGGAGAGAGTGAAATAAAACCCTAAAGGCTGATCATACGAAGGATGAAGTTTAAGGGGGCATTTGGGTTCAGCAATTTCAAAAAAATTAGAAACAAAAAATGTTACATACTGTACTATGTTATTTAATACTCCCTCCGTATCAAATTAATTGACTCACTTTCCTTTTTTGGTGTATCAATTTAATTGATCCATTTCCCTTTTTGGAAAGAATCCCACTCAAAAAGCAGCTACAGTACTGCTACAGTACCGCTACAGTGTCGCTACAGTACCAAAAACCTCTTACTTTTAATAAAGTCTACAGTAATTGTCTTAAACTGCGTGAAAAAGAAACGGGTCAATTAATTTGATACGGAGGGAGTACTACTTCCGTGTCCATAAGTTTGGAACAAGAGAAGGGGCCACGAATATTAATAAAAGTAGGTTTATATGGTTGATATTGAATTGATAAAGTAAGAATAAAGTATGAATGATTTGGAACCACACAAACTTTACTAAATAAGGTATGAGACAATCTTAGTGGGACAGACTGAACAGGTAAAATGGGACAATCATAGCGGGACGTAGGGAGTAGTTGCAATAGTTTTATTTTCATGTTTGTGTATGCACAATTTTGACTATAATTATATTTAACTATATATTAGTAAACATTATACAAAGTTGATATTTTGAAATTTCACATTAATAGAAATTTGATAATATTTTATACCTAATATATTGATTGTGTATATTAGTAGAAAATCGTTGTAAAAGTAAGATGTGTGAATAGTGAAAAAATGATAATGCTGCAATAATTAAAGAACAGAGGAAGTATATCAATGCTTATTAGATAACTAACTTAAAATTAATAATGTTGTTTTGACATCAATATTAATAAATTAAAAGTCTTCAACAAAAATAGGAATAAGTTTAAAAAGTTTAAAAAATGGGACTTTATCACATTTTGGCTCTTTTGGCTAGTGCAACCCATTGATTGCCAGTAGATCATTATCTCAGTCCACCAGTGATAGTGATGGTAATGATTGTTACCCACCATCATTGACCCACTTCCATTGACACTGATCCATTCCCGCCGGTGAGAGTGACCCACTGCCGCCATTTATAGTGACATTTGCGCAGTGGCAATGACCACCATTGCCGCCCTTGCATTGATTAGTGATCACTCATTCACAGTGACCTAGGTCAATTACAGTTACAACATGCTTTTCAACCAAATCAGCCTGCCAACACTGCCCGTTGCCACCCCTACCCTCTACCCCACCTACCCAGCCTCCTCCATTGTTCCACAGCCCCCTCCCCAACTCCAACTCTGACCAGCCTAGCCTCTATCCATCCCTCCGCAGCACTAGCTCTGCCCATCATAACATAGCCCCAGCCCACCACCGCCCAACCTTAGCCAGAAATCCTGCTGCCGTACCAGATTTGGCGTCAGAAGAAAAGAAGAAGGAATGCATAAGAAACATTAATGTAGAGGCGAAAACACTTGTGGATTGACCGTTCACGATGTGATGACTAATAGCGTTTATATTTACTTGTGTTGACATAAGTATTTATAAATATTTATTGAAGAAAAGAAGAGAAATCGGACAAATACCTTCAGAATGAGAGCTAAAGCACAAAACATTGTGGTGGACGGCTTTATTTACTAAGAGAATGACGTTCTACCCATAAGTCAAGCATAACTTATTGTAGAGAACTCCAATTGACTCCATTCAAATTTCATGTGAACGATGAATCAACAAGCTAAAAATGTTGTGAAGATGTCATGGTCAAAGATCTAATACCAAATCAACTTATAAAGTCAGGGATTTCTGGATATATACCTCTCACGAGTTTATTAATATATTTTGATAGGATGATTCAAATCTAATTATTCAAGTTTTGATGGATAGAAGATTTTTGTAGATACAACTTTGGTGAATGAATCATGTCCGAATTCGTAACCAAACGACCCTGAAATGCCTGGAAGAAACCGGCATCAGAATTGCTACCAAACTGACGCCAGTAACATGTATAAATCCCCGCGTAAAAATGCCGAACAACAACCTGCCCAGTTCCACCACAAAAACGGCGCCATTCCACCACAAAAACGGCGCCAGACACCCATAAGTGGCGCCATTTACCCCAAATCTTCAGAAAAATCAAATGACGTGCACGAATATCTTGAGTTGATTGAGGATCAGAAATTTTGCCCCAAGTTGATTGAGGATCACGGTTAGACCATCAAAGATCATTTTCTAGCCTATATAAACCCTTGAGTCCATCCCAAATTCATCACCCAATCCTATTTTAATCCATTAGTTCATAACTACTTTTTATAGTGAGAGATGCGGCCGCCGCAAACCCTAGCGGAATTATGGTTCGGCAGACTTGAGTGGCTTCTCCGGGGCAATTCAGTTTGGTGAAGGTGACGGCGTTTATTCCTCCATTGTCAGGTTTCTTCTTATTTATTTTCTTGTTCGATCGATGTGTTTCCTCTGGGCGTTTTGTCCCGCATTTATTTCCGGCTCTGTCTGGCGAGACTTTGTGGTGCTGTTTTTAGATCCGATTATAGGCTGGGCAGCACATCTTCGTTTGTTTAGTTTGCAAGTGGCTTAGTTGATTTGTTTTAGTGATCTGATTTTGTGGTGTTGTTCCAAATCCAATTGTAGTGGATTGCAAGTGGGTTGTGTTCTTTACAATTTTGCTTGTCTTCGGTTGTTTTGGTTGGGTCAATTTGTGGGTGTGGATTGTGTTACTATGGAAATGATCATGAAGAATTGTAGTATGATATTTATTGCTGAGGAGGAGAATAGGTTCTTGGTGCTCGCAGCCGATTCGGTAGAAAATGCCGACGGGACTAAAGAGGGACCTCTGTCTAGCGGCTGTGGCCACAGTGGTATCGCACAAACCTATTCACGTTGTATCTTTTTTCCAAACAATGGCTATGGTTTGGCGACCAATCATGGGAGATTCAATTGATGAGATTGGGGATTCCATGTTCCTTCTACAGTTCTATCATGAAGGAGATCTAAACAGAGTTGTTGATGAAGGGTCTTGGTCGTTTGAGCAAAATCTTGTGGTCATCAAACGTGTGGGGCGTACTGACAAACCTCTTGAGGCCCCACTGGATCATGCGGACTTTTGGGTCCAGGTTCACAACTTACCGTTAAGCTACATGACGACAAGGGCAGCTTGTGGAATAGCTAACAGCATTGGATTGCCGGTGCAAGTAGATGAGGACTCTCTTGATGGAAAACAAAGACTAGTCTTGCGCATAAGAGTCACTATTAATATTAATATGGTTTTGACTAGGCGCTTACAAGTCAGACATGAGGGGGATAGCTGGATCTGGGCAAACTTTCGTAATGAGAGACTCCCAAATTTTTGTTTCCTGTGTGGGATTATTGGTCATGATGATCAGTTCTATCCCTCTAATCCGCATAGTGGCGCATGGATCGGGGAGAAGCCTTATGTGTCATGGTTACGAACTGATACGAGGCGGGGTGGATCGCATCCGGGTAACAGGTGGCTCATTCCTAACAATAACAAGCTAGGAGACATGAGGGATGAGGGAGCAGATTCAAATAAAGTGATAAGTGAACAGGAGAGCTATAGGTGGAAGGATTCCACTCAAAAGGAAAGGAGATTGCTACAACTCATGAAGCACCAAGAAAGCGCATGGCCACTGAGAAGGTTAGCGAGGAGGGGGCACATGCAAGTATGGACATGGATGAAGCTGCTCCAAAAAACTTGAAAGTGGTGGTGCTGTCCGGGCAGCACCGCCAGTAGTTGAAGAATTTGAGGATAAGCACGAGGAACCTTCAGTGCTGGCTGGTCAAACCGATGTTTCCTTGCCAGTGGCTGGTCAAACTAGTTTATGTTCTTCTTTTGATTTATCATTGTCTCAGAACTCTTCTATGTTTTTTGCATTTCCTTTTAATAGCAGGTGCAACATTGTTGTGAATGAAGTCTACCAAATTGGGGGGTTAGCGAGATGGACCTCTAGTAAGCGTGATTCTAGGCTTATTTCTAGCTCTATGTCTCATCCCATTGTAGCCTTGGTTATGGCAAACTTGTATCTGGTTCTCGGTTTAAATATTAATTAAGTTAACTTTTGCAAAAAAAAAACTACTTTTTATAGTTTTTCTTTGTTCTTTGTGGTGTTCTTGAGGCATGGAAGCCCATTTCTTCCAACCATTGATGCTTAGATAATATTTCCTTTATATCACATGTTCTTCTGTATTCAAAGTATTGTAATCTTGATTAATATGAGCGTTAGAGGCTAAGTCCTTGAGCCAAGGCTCCGGATGAACCTCTACGTCTGCTAGTTCTTGATATTTGTTCTAAGTCAATATATTGTGATTTATTCTTCATAAACTTAACTAGATATTCATGTTATGCAACATAAGAGTGCAATCTATGTATTTGATATGAATTGACACTAAAAGAGTAATTCACGTTTTACCCTTCTCAGAACTAAATCTATACATCTATGTTACATAACTTCTAGCGGTTATATGGTAAACTATTGTTGCAATATAGACCGTTCTCTAGAAGAATAAACATACAAAGTATTGAGAAATGAAATATAACCAATCTTGTATGGTACATGTGTGGTATCTTAATATTCAACGGAGTTTTCTCTAGATGAATGTGAGCCATAATGGGACTCACACGTAGCAAAAATCACGCTCTCACTGTCTTAATCAGAGTCGGGAATATAATAGTGATACCGTACTTATAAGAATTGACAAAGAACTTATATTGAATTCTAGTTACCGTTTGGGTGAATCCCGAAGTCTTGGTTATGTTATCATATATTCACTTAATCAACAAAAATACTTGCATTTTACTTTTATTCTCTATTTTGATTCTCAAAACTGAATTTTATAGAATGACGTTTCCAAGTGGATTCGACCCGGTATTTTATCGGAATTTATTACTACATAGGCACTTGTATACTGGCAAGTTAAGCCCGACCAATGACTGATGCGCGGAGGCGGCAATGTTGCAAATGCGTAGGTGATGGTCGATTCAGAAGAGACTGGTGAGTGGCGGCAATGTGAACCTGACTTGCTTGTCGGTGGTACCAGTGGTTGATTCGGATGAGACTAGTGGGAGTCGGCGATGCACACCCGATTAGCTAGTGGAGGCGATGTGCCGGAGGCGGGGTGGGAGCTCAAACCCATGCAAATTTGTCCAATGGGAAATAAGAGAAAGTCCTTCGTTGATTTCCATTGTATTTGATTTTATAATCAAGGGCATTCGAGGCTCATTATAACAGGTCTCTTTTTGTTCAAATAAAAAGTAGTCACATTTTTGTCCAACCAACCGCTGAAAGTATTATATTTGTCATTCATCCATTAATAATATATTATATCAACTACTTTTTTATTTTAAGATAACTTTATAGAATTTTACAAATATATAATTACTATTACATTATTTCTAATCAATGTGCTTTTATTGAAATATAATGTTTAACTTAGGAGAAATTGTTTTTACACACAAATATAAGAGCACATTCGGTAGATCGGTAACCTATATTTTCATCGTATCAGCTTTATCAACAATTTTTTTTATCAAACACGTAACTTTTGACTTCACGTCTTGAATTGTTTAATAATCAAAATAAGTAAGGTTGAATTTACTTTTGTTTTTGGATTGACTGAAGTTACAGTTGAAGACCATTTTAACAATTGTCATATCATTTTTAATTTAATTTTTTCTTAAATCATTTGAGCCAACCCAGCCAGCATTTCATCAATTCTAGCATATTCAGACAATTTCAGTGCTACCAAACAGGTCTTAAATTTATTTGCGTGTGGAATATGTTGTTTTTCTAGTAATATGACAACAATACTCGAATTTTGGTATATCGCACTTATTAAATGGCCGGCTATTAATCGATTTGTTCACAATACCCAGATGGACTTCCGCACACACTAACTTGTCTCGTATAAACACAGAGGAGGGCGTGCAAGTAATAAAGGGCAAAATTGTAAATCACACAAACCCACGTCTGTTATTGGGCGGCGGCTTCTGGACTTCTGGTTTGCACTTCCCAAAAAAATAGCCATAACAAGGAAAGATCCGGAGAAGTCATTAACCTTGCAAAAATAACCACACTCGAATATGGAAAGAAGCATCTGAGTTTTGCATATAATAAATGGAGTCGACGGCGTGAATTGAAAGTAAGATGAAGTTATTTTATGGAAATTTAACGCAATACTTCGTAGATATTACTGGTAACCATATACTACGGCAATGGGATGCATTTGTTTTTTTATTATACGGAGTAAGTTAATTATAATAATTTTTTCAATTAACTTTCAATATGTGATGCAAAAAACCTTCTCATCTATGCATTAGGAACCGATTCCCATGAATTTGAAATTAAGTTGCAGACCAGTTCATGTTAAAGTGCATGAGAATTGAGTTTTTGTGATAAGCTAAACACTATGTTTCATTACTGATTACGAGTGTGAAAGAGGTATGGTACACGTGTGTAATATTAGAATCGAATTGTGCACTAGTGAAGATTAATATGGTTTGTGGTAATATCAAGCTTGGTGCATTACTATGATGTTCAAGTGCATGGAATGAAATTACGGTGCAGAATAGTGCAAGTTAAAGTGCATGAGAATTTAGTTGGTGTGATAATACTAAGCACTCTATTTCTTTACTGATTAGAAGTGTGAAAGAGGTATGGTACATGTGTGCAATATTAGAACTGAATTGTGCACTAATGGAGATGAATATCAGAATATGGTTTTTGTAGTTTGATGAGATGAAATGTGATATACTTATGATAATTTGTGCTTTATTACTGGTGCATCGTGTAGTTTGTGTGATTCAGCAAACAACAAATGCAAAGGGTGGCGTGAGTGTACTTGTGCAGCACATAGCAAAACAAAAGGAGACAAGTGGTGAAGATAACCCGAGATGATGTGTAGACGTGAGAAAGGACATAGTACTGTTCAAAGACAATTTGATAATGTGAAGAAGAGATTTTTGCATAGGATCGGACCGGAGAAGATGATGGTTGAAGGAAAAGTTTTACAAAAAGAAATATTTTTTTACACGTTAAGCGCATATATTTATAACTTTTAATGTTTCAATGTTTTGTTTGTAAAGCTACGTGAAAATTAAGATTCAACAATTAATATAATTGGTAGTTTTTTATTCTTTCCTTACTAAACGTGCGGAACACATAAATGCTTGACCGGTCACCTTAATTGCCTTGAGAGAAGAAGATGTAAATGCCCTGTGCCAGCATTAATTTGATCGTAGATCATCACATATTTTGGAAGGTTGAGATTTGTTCTCATTTCTCAGAATAAGGGATGTTCTCATTAGAACCTCTCCCTATATATATATATATATATATATATATATATATATAGAGAGAGAGAGAGAGAGTCTCGTTCTTGTCCAGCCGGCCTGACGGGAACCGCCGTCCAGCCGAGGGCATTTGTATATCAAGCTGTGAGTCCCGGTCGGACCAGTTAACTTGCAAAAATCATTTGACGACCTTCTCGTTCCCGATTGAGTTTTTTGCTCAAATTTGGTATGGATGAACTAGACTTGATGAGGAACATACACAAAAAAATTGAGCAAAAAATACCACCGGGAACCACCTCAAACTGAGGTGGCCAGACCAGGGTCCTGTCCGGAAATTCCGGACAGGAAGAGCACTCTATATATATGTGTGTGTGTATATATATATCGTGATTTAAAAAAGGGTCATGTATATCATTGGGTAATAACACAAATATGGCAAAAGGTTTAGCAGTTAGCACTGAAAGAAGAAATTCAATTAACCGACAAGATTTATCTATTGTTACATGCTAATAGGAGACTAGCGAATTTTCTGGTAAAACTAACACAGCAAACTTAACCCTTCCTGATTGAGAAGACTAAAAATGTAGAATCAGTACATCACCAAAATTTCTAGTCTCAAGGGGACCCAGACGAGGACTGGTTCTGCTGGGAATCAGTAGGAACAAAGATCGGCAGCTGACCTCCTCCCCTCTGATGTCGATTTGTCCCATGGGCCACCCGCTCGCCCAACAAGGGCCCACCAAAAAATATGGATTGACCCGTGTATGTTAGCTCTGTCCCGGGATGTAGAGCAGTAGTACTGCCACCTCTAGTGGCGGGACCTACAAAACGTCCCGCCTCTTGATCCCAAAAGATTGACGACCCTGACGACTCAGAAATTGCTGCTGAGTTCTTCTTCTGCTGCGCTGGGTGGGCCCGGTTGGTACCATATTGATCGAGAGGAGATGGGGTGAGATTGGGCGGTAGGGGGCTGCTAAGATTACTTATACTGTGACCATATGATTCAATATCTTCCCTGCTTGCACGACTAGGTGGGTACGAGCTCTTACATGTCACGGCTCTAGGGTTGCTTTCATAAAATCCACCGCGACTGCTTGCAGGACTGCTCTTCCCGCTCATCCCACTAGATAATGTGTCAGCATCGTAAGGATAGTGATGCCTCGAGCCGATGGGACGTAGGACAGAAGACGAAGCTCTGGCCTTTGCACCGGCTTTTATGGCTTCACTCGTGTCTAACTTTGCTAGTTTCCACGCACTAATTTTCACCTGACGGTTTGAAACCTTTTTTCCCTTTTCGGATTGTACGGTGTCGGGATCGACAGTGGATGGCACTCGTCCTGGCTCAAGGTGAGGGATGATTTCATCCTGTACAGCAAGGGAGGAGCACCTTAGTAACATCACAAATGTGGGATCGGGAGACGTTCATAAAAAGACTTTGTGCTTGACCTAGGGGTGTGTAATTTGTTTTCAAACAAATTCAGGTTGTTGGCATTCATTTTTAGCATAAGAGGGTCCACGCACTAATGGCGGCATTAATCTTACTGATGTGACACATATTTGGCATTTTTGCAGACCTAGTCATTTTTACCATTTTAAATCCCCGGACACACCATGTGTATCTTAATGCGGTAAATGTGACCCTTAATGCATTACCGTTGTGTCTAAATTTGTTTTGAAAAATTAATCATTGAAAATTGGGAAAAGGGTCAGATAAGTACTCGAACTTACATAAAAAAGTCAAATAAGCCCTTATGTAGAAGGCTCTGTCTGACTGTCGCCATTTGGGGCAGTTCCCGGTGAAATTTTTTGATGAAATTTTTTGAGCATCTTATTCATTAAGTCTAGTTTACTCATACCAAATTTCAGCTAAAACTTCAATCGGGAAGGCATTCAAATGAATTCTTGAAGATAACTGCAAGAATTCATTTGAATGCCTTCCCGATTGAAGTTTTAGCTGAAATTTGGTATGAGTAAACTAGACTTAATGAATAAGATGCTCAAAAAATTTCATCAAAACAATCCATCGGGAACCGCTCCAAATGGCGACGGCCGGACAGAGTCTCCTGTATAAGGGCTTATTTGACCTTTTTATTTAAGTTCGAGGGTCTATTTGACCCTTTTCCCTTGAAAATTAATACTCTCTCTGTCTCTTAAAACTTTGTCAACTTTTCTTTTTTAGTTGTCTAACTAACTTTGTCATTTTCCCTTTTAAGAAAAGAATTTGTGGTTCCAATTAATTATTTCTCTTTTGCGCAAACCTCAACCACACAGTTTCTATTTTATTAATCCCCGTTCCAATCAAATGTGGTCAAGTTTTAAGGGATGGAGGTAATATATTTTTTAAATTTAATTAATGAAAAATAATTTTTAACAAAATATTGAAATTTTAATTTGAGGAAGTAGGTTTTTTTCCTTTTAAGTCTTGTGCCACAAAAGCAAGACTTAACACCATCAGTTTGTATTAGTTTTTAAGTTTTGTCAAAAATTAATTTTCATTATTAAATTTGCATCTACTTTATCATATTACCTTCTTTATCTTTCTTATGTTTTTCTTTCCTTTTATCATTTTTATTTATATATATTCTTTTCATTATCCTCTTTATCTGATCATTTTTATCTCTATCTTATATTTATCTTTTTCGTATCTTTTTTTTATCATACCTTATTACCATATCTCTTTATCGTTTTCTAATTATAATACCTTATCTTTTTAACTTTATTTTCCTTTTGGCTCCAATATCATGGATTCGTGTTAGCCCAAAAATCTTTTGGGACGAGATTTGAATGTTGTCGTTGTAATTTCATAAAATATGAATTTTCATTAATTGATTTTTCAAAAAAAAAGATAAACAATGATGGTTTATTAGTTGTAATCTTTACCACATAAGTTGGCACAAAGTGCATTGGTGCCACATCAGATTGAAAATGAAAAAAAGGTCAAATCAACAAAAAATACTATGTTATCCACCATATCAGCAACAATTGACGTCGTTTGAGCATCTTCAATGCAAAAATGTTAGCGATGCATGCATGATATGAGATAGAGACACACAAAATTAAAAAATGAAATTTCTCTTTCTTATCTACCCAGTACCCACGGGCCACGGTGTATTGCATTTTTAGCTATATTTTATTCAAAATGGCAAACACAATGTCAAGATCGACATTGTGAATAAAGAGTAACTAAAAACCATCACACTGTGAAAAGAAAGAAATTTCATAAACAAATATTTTTGTGTCCATCTCTCATTCCACATATGCATTATTAACGCATTTGCATTGGAGATGCTCTTCGTGCCTAGACCTGTCCTAAGCTAACAGAGCAATACCATAGACTCCCATGTCTAAATGCGCCCCATCGCGGGTACATTTATGAACTTTTCCCATTATAAAATGAAAATATTTTATGAATAAGTTGAAAGAACACATTGTCATCAAAAGGCAAATGAATGAAGTAGTAGATGTCAAAAAGAACGTGCAGTCATTTGGTTACTGAATTGGAAAAGGGCAGGTTAAGTGAATGAAGTCAAGAACAGGCTTACACTTTATCTAGCCATTAGATTTGGCACCTTTTGCTATTATGAACATTGCCGTAGTACCTTTTATCATGCAATTTAGCCATTTATTTTTCTTTTTTTGCAATTTAGCCATTTAACTTTTTCCATCATTTGCAATGGAGTCGAAGATTCACTAATGATGGAGTAAAGTAAAATGGCTCACTAAACTGTCTACGCTTCTTTGTTATGAAGCCGCTGTAGTCCATGCAATTTTCGACGCGATTTTCACCATGGATCATCTGGAAACAATCTCTCTGCTTTAGTACAGAGTAAGGTTGCGTACATCCGACCCCCCTTACCACACCGTAAGTGGGAGCCTTTGCGGCACTAGGGTGGTGATGATGAATGAATGAATTTAGCCATTTAACTTCCACTTTTTTCACTTCGGCGGAGATAAAGTGATGAACGAGCCATTATAGAAAAAAGGGAAAAATTATTTAAATATCCCAAACTTTGAAAGAGTGTGGGATAAGCACCTCAAACTTGCACATGTAATATATATACCTCAAACTTTATATAAAAAATTATGTTAGAATCATGATCATATGTTTTTCACAAATGTAATTTTATGGTGTTAAAGTACATAATATAAACTACAAAAACATTATGAGGATGCAATAAAAAATAAATTGTAGCAGATGTAATATTATTTATTTCAAAAATAAAATTTCAGAATGTTAATTGCATCCTAACAAAGCTTAGAGTATTTTAAATTATGTAATTATTCCAAGAAATTCATCTACGCGTGAAAATAAATGGTGATGTGTAAAAGAAATTAACATGTAAAGGTTAGTTCTACATTTATGACACGTCAGAATTTTCAAAGGGGGATTAGTGTATATCATGGCTTTAAATTGCAGACCGCAACACGTGTTGCAACAGCAGTATTACGATTGTGGTCCACAAAGCAACCGCATCACATCGCAATAACGGTGTTTTTGAATCCATGCCACAACGTAACAGTTACGCAACCGCAATGTAACCGCATTCAGGCCACATTAGCACCAGTAACTTAACACTTTTTTTAATTTTTTATTTCGTGGGAAAGTAAAATTAAATCACACCACATCTGCCGCAATACGCATTGCAGTGGCCGTAATAGCCGCAACCACTGTGACTGTAACCACAAATCAAAACCATGGTGTATATTATGCATACACACCTAGTGCCTACTTAACTTCCCCTATATATAGCCTTGTTTGTAAGTATGGCACCATCAAAAGTACAAAGTCAGATTGAAGAATGGTGTCAATTCCAATACCAAATAAAAAGTAAGGCTAGAACTAAAATTCCTAAATTGCTAGACTTATTATAAGTTTATATCCGGAAACAATCTCTTTGTGCTTTAGTACAGAAGTAAGGCCGCGTACATCTGACCCCCCTTACCCCACCTTAGGTGGGAGCCTTTGCGGCACTGGGGTAATGATGATGCAACACGGGGTTTTTATGCATGCATTTTTTACTCATAAATTGCAAGATTTGTATACACCAGGGGGGTGACATGCTAGACCCGTGAAGATAAGGTGTCAAATTCAATGAGGTGACTTTCATCACTCTATATCACTAAGGCAGTGTTTGGGTTGTAATGGAATGTACTGTAATGTAATAAACACATGTAACATTAGTCTACTGCAAAGAGTATACTTCGTATTTGATAACATTACATTCCGTACAGTTATAAAACGTTATCTGACACAAAGAAATAGGAAAAGGAAATACCTGATGATCCATGAATATCCGTGGAGGAGTACACCAAGCCCCTTTATGGGGTAAGCCCCGCCCAACAGAACTTCTACCGCTGATTGCGGTCACTGCAGAACTTGTTGGTGATGAAGGCATACTTTGCTGATCACCTCCATCCACTGATGGGCCGGGAGGTTCGCTTTGGGCCCGCATAGCAACAACATACTCATATGTCGTGATGCCCTGCGACAAATTTATAATAAAAAACAAGTTCGGTCTCATTTGATATTTATTGATCTCTCTCTTGGCAGCGCGTATAAGTTTTTCGCCTGACCCACACGACAAAGGGTGTGTTTGGATACCGGTGTGTTGGGCAAAACGCCACTCTTTTAAACGCTGGTATTTTCAGCTTTTTGGCCAACAAACGCCAAAAAACAAACGATCATAAAAGGGCCTGGAACTTGATAAGTGCTAGAAAAAAAACAGGGAGCCACAAAAGAGAGGAGAAGTTTGAAATTAAAGTTACTTTAGAAAAAATAAAATTCGTTCAGACTCAATATATAAGAGATCAAATTTGATTTTCATTTGATTTTTCTTAGGGAAAACCAAATATAAAAATAAAAACAAAAACTTTCCATGGCATTTTTCCATTTCCCTACGTTTTCCAGAATGCCATACTGAGCATACAAAGCAAAAGAGATACTGAAAGACTTGCCTTACGGATTAGAATGATGTGGAAAAAGAGCAATTCAGCTAACGGCACGATTGCAAGAAATGAAACTGCCGTACAGAATGCCTAAATATGCAAAAGGAGTGCAATAGTTGTTAAAATTCATAAGTTCCAAAATGACCATAAATAAGGTGCAGCTGCACAGTGGGATTTTTTTTTTTTACTCCAGGGGGTCTGGGGGAGGGGGGCTGGGGGGCCTGGAGTAATCAGGGGTAAAACTCACTCCATTGAGAATATCTAATGAACAAGTGAACAACTAATAATAAGCTAATGGAAATATGATAGAATGTGGAAATACATTTATATATACAAAAATGGATCTCTCTCAGCAGTCTCAGTTTGAAGGCTATGCTAGGCCAGTTGGCCACCATAAGCTAGCTTACATGTTAAAAGCTTTTATATACGTAGTATTAGCTTTTTCTAAAAGAAACTTTTCAATAAGCTTCTTGGAGTAGCTTTTCAAATAATCTAATCAACTTTCTCTTATCATGGTATTTTTAACATACTTTTTCCTTTAAAACATTTGAAATCCTATTATAAATATATCCATTTTTTTTGTTTTATATTTCTAAGTTAGCTTATCAGCTATAAGTGATAAGTCACTGATTATCAACTAGCTTACCACTACTGTAGCAAAGGGGGGTATGGAGAATCCATCGCCAAGTCTGTCCCTTATATGATTCTCGGTAGCCTTTTTATGAGTAAAGCATCTAACAAGAACAGCAATGCCCACCCCACATTCAAAGACAAGCTGTCACATAATGGAAATATTGATGCCGTGGTAATAAATAATAACAGTTGATGAAAAGAAAAATAAGCATTAATCCATTAAAAGCTTAGGCTTACCCAGATAAGGCTTGTTCCCATTAGAATTATAAATGAAGCATAATTCTTCCTTCCCACACAATTATTCAACCACTGCATGACTTGCAACATACAATTAATACACTATTTAACACAAAATATAGTCCATGTTGGTTTATAATACATGTTATTATGGTCTATCAAAGTACACCTTATAGTATTCAATAACTATAGGCCATCAATTTACAGTAAACGTTTCACTTATGGTATTACGCTGATAAGATGATGGTGGTGATAATTATTAGGGTAGGATTGGCCTTACAAAAGTGAGTTGCAGGGTAAAAAGGAAGAGAGATAAAGACCCAATTAGTTGGATAATATTTCTAAAGATAATTGCAGTATATATTTCTTAATTAATTTTCATGGAATGGTTACCACTTGTCAAATTTTCATTTGTTCCCTTTTGACAGGGGTGAACCTGATTAGCTGGGTATAATTTCCACATGTTTGTTTTCGGAAAGAAACATCTCAGTCAACCTCCTGAAATAGCTTTTATATAATTCAAAAATTAAAAACTGCGTAAAATAAAATTTCTTATCGGGACTTACACGGCAGTGATGATCAAATCCATCAACACATTTGTCACAACTTCTGCAGTGCTTGCTGAACTTGCGAACCTACGAAGGAACAAGTATAGATGATGTTATGGACCATCTTCAAAATGAAAATTGAGTACTTCTCAATAATTCATAACTAGAAAACTTAGAATAAAAAACCTATTATGCACTCAAGGGTATAGAAGAAAATACAAGGAAATGAACAACAACAAGAACAACATCCAAGCATTAGTCCCAGAAGATTTTGGGGTCGGCTAACATGAATCAATACAAGGAAATGAACCTTTTAACAAAATTCATTGACATTATATGGTGATCATGTATCTATTTGTTAACTACGTAGTAGTTTAGCAAAAAATATGTTCTCTTAGGAAAACGGTATCCTTGAAAAAAAAAGCTATTCTATGTATAACTATATAATATAATATAATATAATGCCTGAACCACAAAATGTAAAAAACATTAAAATTGTTTCGAGATGATAACTTCCTATTTTCCAACTGGGAAGTAGTTTTCCACCAGAGTTTGTGTCTATTTGAACCTTACAAAATGATATAGAAAGAAAATAGTGAAAACATAAACAACAACAACATCAACATTATCCCACAAACTTTAGAATATAGAAAGAATAAAGTGAGAATGATTTAGAACCACACAAACTTTATCAAATTTGAAATGAGACAATCATAGTGGGACAGACCGAAAAGGAAAGATGGGACAATCTTAGCGGGACGGAGAGAGTACATGGATAAAGATTAAAAGTTGAAGTCCAGCCAATCAAAGTCAGAATAAAGCAAAAAACGGTAATGGCATTAAAAAATGAGAATGAGAAAGAGAAGATGGAGGCGGACCGGTAGCGTCGACCAGCAGCGGTGACAAGAGGTGGCGACGGTGACCTAGCTGACGGGTAGAAGGGCCTAGGGCTCTGGTCGACGGGTTGAAGGGCCTAGGGTTCTAGCCGACGGCTTGAAGGGCATAGGGTTCTAGCCGACGGGTCGGGTCGATGAAAATTGGATGTGGGTTTCGCCATGACGACTTCCAAATGCCTGATCGGCGAGTCGGTTGAGCACGGCGTCACTCCTCCACAGCCAGGACGAGTAGTTGGCGCCTAGGCGACACCGTAAAAATTATGGGCGAGAGGTGGGGAAAAGAGACGGGGAGAAGAGGGAGAGGAAGACCCAAACATACGTCAATTAGAGGAGTTAGGAGTGATAGGCTTCTTCTTGAGTTTAATGAGAGTATGACTTGAGAGAGAGAAAATTGGAGAGAGAATATTCCCAGGGAGGATTGATCTCTTTTCATCATTTTTATCCTTTTATCTTTTCATCTTAATTATCTTTCATGTTCTTTATCCTTTTTATCTTATTTTTTATTCATTTTATCTTACCATTTTTATCTTTATCTTATCTTTTTTATATTATCTTACCTTTTAACCTTTCTTATCTTTCTTTTTAGCAACGACTTCATGTGCCGATTCATGCTAACTGATCCCAAACTCTTTTGAGACTAAGGCTTGGATGTTGTAGCTGTTGTTTTATGTTGACTAAGAAATCTAAATATCTACTTCCTCCATTCTCTTTTAATGGCAACTGTCCACTTTCCACATGTGCCAACGCACAAGTTTGACCATTAATATCTTTCAATTCTTATTTTTTTTATTAAAAAAATCAGATTTTGATAATTTAAAACGAGAGGAATTTAACAATATTTAAAAAAAAAAATAGTTTATAATACATTAATAAATAAAATGTAATCATAGATTCATAGTGGGTATGTGAATGATGCAAAATATTCTTCAAACTTTTCTTGTTGGTCATCCCAATAAGTTCTCATTCTCATGTAAAGAAAGATTTCTGCGATTCAAATTCTTCTTTACTTTCTAAGTAAATTTCAACCATATGACTTCAATACTAGTAAAACAGTGTGAAAAAAAATGGAAGAACAAATGGACGAGGAATTGTAAAATTTTAAAAAGCTAATCCGAATTCTTTTTTATTTTCTTGCATAATTTCCAAGTTAAAAAATAAGATATCAAAAAATATCTTTTGTACTTTTTTCTGTTCCTACCATTTCCTGAGTTACAAACGTGGTCTAAAGAATGAAGTAGATATTTTCCTTCTGGTGCTTTTTTATTGGTGCCAAACACAGGATGTCTTTCCAAGAAAATGTTTTCTTGAACCAAACAAAGAGGATATCCCAAAAACATTTTGCATCAATATATTATTCATGTAAACAATCAAGACCTTAACTACTCGCCATTTTCTCTACCCTTCTATTACCCCTAGCTGCGTCCACCAAGAACACTTGAAAACTACTATCACGCAAAATTGATTATCCTACACTTTTGAGTTTTTCCACATATTCCCAATATTAATAGAAAAACTACCATAAATACCTCAGCATTGCACAATGTGCAAAACAAAGCTTCGTCTTCGCCATTTTGCAGCTCCAAATGATCATTATCTTTGCGGCAATCTTCCTTGACAATACAACCACATAGTAGCCCACCAAGCTTTGCACAATAGCCTGAACCATTTCTAGTATACTTCCCTCCATTCCTCAATCCTTCCTTGCTTGGGTCATCATCCACACCCGATGAAACACCTAATCAGAAGCAAATAGATTTGTCATCAGAAGAAAAAGAAGAAAAATCGCCATAGCAAACTCACACAAAAGTAATTCTAAGTCATATTTGGTGCGCAACAACATTATAGTTCAGGTTCTATGTATGTACCAAGGATCCTACAACACAAAAAATATGGGTATGTCTGGAACGCAGAATTTCCAGAAAAATGGTAAGGAGGAAATATTAAAGGAAAAAAATTAGACCTGATCTGTTTACATAGGAAATGCAAAGCAACCATAAACTATGACTTTTGAAAATTACATATTTTGTCCTCTGTAAGCTGTTATTTTCACCTTATATCATCAAAACCTATATCATATCATCAAACCTGGAGAGATTTAAACCAAACCACAAACATTTAGATTAGACTAGACCAAATTGGATCAAGCGAGACAATGAAGATTCAGGCCACAAGAGAAAGACTAAAGCAGATCAGGTCTAAAAAATAGACAATATTACAATTATCCGGCAAACACAACAGGTCATTAGATTTCTTAGTCTTCATATAATAGAAGTAAACAAATAAATGAATTTGAACAAGTATCTAAAATAAATTTTATAAGTTCGAGCCACTACTCCCCCCATAATTTATTCCCTTCCAGTTTTCTTCTCTATTTTTCATCCTAATCTTTATATGTGGTACTTTCCTTCCTAAAAGATACTAAGGAGCCCTGCATAATCCCTGTCTATCGAAAACAGATGATATCTTCATCACAATTCATTTCTAGCGCAAAATCCACTGTGAAAATAAATGGTGATTGATGATGCCAAATAATCTAGCTCCGAAGGAAGCCAGGAACGAATCTTCATATAATTACTACTTATCCTAAAACTGTAATATTATGCTTCGTATTTTCATATGTTGCCATGCCCATAACCAAATAAAGTACATACTTTAGATGATATTTTATCCTTACACAGGAAATGCATGTATATATAATCAAAGAATGATAGTAATGCCAAAGCTACTAACCATTCAAGTCTATTATCTCATCATGTTCAATGAGAATCCCAGGATCAGCAGGATCAATGGCTGTACATCGCACATATAGTACTAGTACACAAAGTGCCTGATATATTTATGTAAAAGATGGTAAAGAAAACAAATTAGAAAAGTAATTAGAAATTAAGCCAGATTTTAAAAAAGAAAAAAAAAACAGAATAAGCAATCGTGATAATTTTACCAAGAAAGAATATACACCAATTGCAATGTACTCGTAAATGTCCTTTCCAATGAATGCCGCAAAGAATGCATAAAACGCAACAGATAGTAGAAAGTAAACTGTAATAGCAACAACCTGCCAACACAATAATGGTGAGGATCAACAAGTAAAACTATGAACAGAAGCATTTTTGCATATGAATGACTATAACACGGGGGGTTTGACACATTTTTTAAATCACATAGGGTCAACAAGCTGAATTTATATTTCACAAGGGGTTTGGTGCGTTTGGTGCATCTGTTATAATAATGAACAATGGAGAATTTAAACTGATGATAATGATGATGAAGATGATGATGAAGCAATAATAATGATTATAATTAGAGTGATAACTAGTATTGGTATAGTTACTAGTTAGAAAAACAATAGCATAATGTCAACATTTAGAGTTACCCAAAATCAGAGGCTAAAAATTTGTGAAGTGTTTACATTGAGAAATTTCGATATGAGCCTAACAGTAGATGAGAATTTTGAGTAGGCTAGACCTGTAAGGAGTGAGCCGGGAGTTGCCAACCATGGCGGCGCGCCATGTCGATAAAACCCCAAGTCAAACAGAGTCAGCCCACACCATATTACAGCAGAAAATGAATCAAGAACTCTGCAGAGTCAATGAGGCCAGAATACGCGGTGGACGAAAAGCTATTCTACACCCTACCGAGGTTTCTAACAGTCGATCTACGACAACCCAACAGTACTTGGGTTCCTAGAATTGGTCTATGGATCAGTGAATAGGGATAAAGGAGAAGAAGAAGATTACGATTCAGTTCGCTTTCCCTTTTCAGAAATTATATTCCACTGTTACTGCTCGGAAACGCTTTAAAAGGTAATGGAGGTTGGAGTGCAACGGCCGGCGGTCCACTCTCTCGTAGGTTTTTCTCCGTATATTCGAATTTCGAATGTCAAATGAAAAAGAACAAATACAAGGTAAGCCCAGGTCTGTTTGGAGCTGTGTTATTAGACCATTTGTAGTGGTTAGGTATTAGGAGTCCAAAATGTTAAAGATGGAACTTTTGGACTCCTAATTTCTTACATTGGTGACTAGTTGAAGGTATTAAAAATGGAAAGGTGAAGGGAAGGTCTCAAATATAGAAGATGGATTGACAGCCAAAAAAAGGAAAAAAGGAGAGAGAGGGGGTGCGTAGTGGCTGCTGGAGTGCTGGATCGTGCTGTTCTTTTAAATGAATTTGACTTCATCTTATACAAAAAAAACCTTTTTCATTTAAAGCCCGGTAACTTTTTTTGTTTATATTCCAAATTTTACAAAAAATATATCGAAATTTATAAAATGTTATGATCTTTCATTTGACATCAATATTGCATATATATATATATATATATATATATAAATTAAAAAAATCTAAAATTTTAATGTTGGAGTTCTTAGGCCAAAAAACACGAAACACAAATTTTTAATTCACGAGGCCTTTACCAATAACGGAATATTCCACTTTAGTTGAACTAAGTTCATTTTTTGTTAATAAATAATGTTAAAAAATTAATGAAATTTATTTATTTTTACATCGAAATGTGTCTTTTTTTATTTTATAAATATTCAGAGAAAAAATTAAAAGGAAAACATTACTTATAGTAATTTAATTAATGTTTTACTAAATTGACATGTAAAAAACTATTCAGAGTGTATTTTATTGACGGTGCTGGAATGCAAGAAATAGGAGTCAAAACATTGTTTTCATATAGACGGAGTCTATTTTTGACATTTAGCCTCTTGCACCACTCCAAATGGTCTTAGAACCGGACCAGACTGGATCACTGGACGGGTCGACCCGAACTACTAACCGAATCATGGAACAACATCAGAACAATCGGTCATCAAAATAAAATTTAGGAATTTTATCAATTCACGGCCCGAATAATAGATGGATTATCAATACGGTACTCGAAAGATGAAAGATATTGGTGTAGGATACAAATGATGGAAAACTATTAATTTGGGAACTAACATTTTATAGGTTTTGATTTATTTATTTATTTTTAAATTTCATTACTAATTTTTCAATAAACTTTTCTTCACAAACGTTTATTAGTTTTGTTGAGGTTTATTCCTTCAACCCGATGGCCCAACACGTTCCTTTGGGCTTCGAATGGATATTTTAGTGATTAAGGTGTGTAACTTACACACCTTAAGTAAGTACTAAGTAAGGTGGGTTAAGATTTCTGTAGCAAGTGGGCCGATCTTATTAACTGAGATAATAAGGGTCCGTATAAAACACACTTCAACTACCTGCCCGGAGGCCGCTCGTCTAACTCAATGAGAAGAGCTAAGATAATTGCTAAATGCTAAGAAGAATAAGTTGTCAAACATTTACAATGAAATAAATGATACTATTTATACTTCTAAGAGGTAGGTAGATTTGTGGACGTGGAGGGCTGTGGATGGCTAGGTCCCCAACCACCAAATCTTCTGCATTAAATGCGCCTTCCTCCAGTATCTAGATTTCGTGCGTCTTTTGCAGGTCATTCAGCCATGGGCGTTAGACTGTCACTTGGCGTTTTGGTGGGCTAAGGTCACAGAGGCCGATCATCTTGCTGGAACAGACGAACGTCTCGAGGCACCTTGATCTAACATGGCTAACTCCCCCTTGTGGGCTGTGGGCTGTGTACTTTGGGGCCGAGCGTCTTGGACCTTCCCCCAGTTGGGTCTTGATGACCTTCATAAAGGGGGTAATGGGTTGACCCTTGGTTGGGTCATTAACCCAACAAGTTTATTAAAACTAAATAATATTTAAAATTTTAAAATCTTAAAATAATGAAATTCATGACAACTTTGGTCCTAGATTGATAATTTTCAATCATTTAAGTCCCAAATTGATAGTTTTCAATCACCCGGATCCTACACCGATACATTTCATGTTTTAGGTCCCGGATTGATAATCCATCTATCTTTCAGGTCCTGAACTGATAAATTTAATGAGTAATAATAGTATAATACATTAATACTCCATAGTCCCTAGTAAGCATGTGTTAGACCCCTAAGTTCTGAGGGTCTTTGGCGGGTCAAGTTAGCCTTGGCTTGACCGCGGCATTGGGTGTGACATCAAGGTTGTCCCTTAATTCGAGAGCATCGGGTGTTGATTGACCGCGGCATGCAAGGCAGGGCCTTGGGCAAGCGTGGGGCAAGGCAACGGAGATGGCTTTGAGGAGCTAAGGCAAGTGACAGTTAGCTCGTGGGTGGCTTGGTTTAGGTCGTGGCATGGAAGCTAGCATGAGTGGTCGCGACGTTTCGGGTTTACGCCGCGGCATGACTCAAGGCTGAAGGCGGTTGACGGTTATGGGGCGAACAGACGCGACGGTTCGGGTTTACGCCGCGGCATGAAGCAAACTGATGCACCAAGGAGCGAACCGGTGGCATTGGCTGTGCGGCTTCAACTGTTGCCCAACGAAGAGACGCGTCCTTTAGCTATGGCAGTTGGCTTGTAAGTCCAAAATTTCCCTGTGTAACAGCATGTATGATGAAGAAAGAATGACATAAATTTTAAAGAATTTTTCAAAAAAATTATTGAAATAAAATTTACTCCCTCCGTCCCGTTAGAAGGTTCCCACTTTCCTTTTTGGACGTCCCATTAGAAGGTTACTATTTCCATTTTAGGAAACAATTACAATCTTAAGTGACAAATTAGTCGTTAAATATTAAAAATAATACATTTATAACATCACAGTTATCAATACTAACACATTATAATATATACCTATTAAAATTATTTCTCAAAATATACCCGAAGTACTTTATTTAATTAACACCTAAACAATCGTGCCATTTTGCTATGGGAACCTTCTAGCGGGACGGAGGTAGTACTATTTACCAAAAGTTAAGTCTTATAGTCAATTAAGTATAAGAACATAAGTTATTTGACTAAAATACTATTATAATCACTATACTTAGGAGTTCATATTTTTATAAATAAACTTTATCTTAGTACTCCCTCCGTCCCGTTAGAAGGTTCCAACTTTTCTTTTTTAGACGTCCCGTTAGAAGGTTCTCATTTCCATTTTAGGAAACAATTAACAATCTTAAGTGACAAATTAGTCATTAAATATTAAAAATAATACATTTATAACATCACAGTTATCAATACCACCACATTATAATATATACTTATTAAAATTATTTCTCATAATATACTCGAAGTACTTTATTTAGTTATCACCTAAATAATCGTGTCGTTTTGCTATGGGGACCTTCCAACGGGACGGATGTAGTAATATATATGTAATTATTTCTAAATATTATTCGTGAAGTTTAGAAATATGACTTTTCAAAAACTTAACAAAAAAGTAACCACCCTCGAAATGAAATGATTGAAATATATCCTTAAACTATGCCCAACCTATCCTCCTGCACAGTGGCGGAGCCACCTATAGAGTTGTGGTGTCAATTGACACCATTGAAGTTTTTCATTTTCATATGTAGGTATACATAATTTTTAAAAAAAATTAAACTGATACCACTGAAAAAAATAATTTACATATAGATGTATGTAATCTTTCAAATATTTAAAATTGACATCGCCATTTAAACAATAGAAATTGCTCAATATAGGATCAAAACATCTCAAAGATAAAAAATAATATGTTTTATTACCCAAATAAGACTCAGGTATAGTAGTCTTTTTAAGAGAATAACTTGATTAAAACTTCTCAAATCATGAGTTATTGAGTCCTGTATTGGGAATAAAACATTGATAGTACTATTTATGAATTTTATCCATGTTTTTAGTCCTATGTAGGAAATTATCTCAAAAATAGTGGATGTCAATGTATATATTTTAAAGGAATTTTATCAATTCAGGACCTGAAAGATAGATGAATTATCAATCCAAGACCTGAAAGATGAAATGTACCAATATAGGACCCGAGTGATGAAAAACTATCAATTTAGGACCTCAATGATTGAAAATTATCAATCTAGGACCTAAGTTGTCATGAATTTTATTACTTTTTTAATTTTAAAAAATTTAAATTAAATTTAATTTTATTAAACTAATAAATTTTTGTCAAGAAAAGTTTATAAAAAATTAGCATGGGAATTAATAGAAAATCAAATAAATCAAAACCTATGAAATGTTAGGTCCTAGATTGATAGTTTTCCATCATTCGGGTCCTATATTGATACATTTCATTTTTTGATTCTTGAATTGATAAAATTGGTATTTTAAAGTTGGAACACTGACTTTACAAAATTGAAAATTCAAGCAAAAAAGAAAAATTTGGACGGCAGAAGTCTTACTCCAATGATCTAACTTCAAATCGATGTATGGAACATCGGAATCACAGAAGAACTGATTGCACAAGCGAATGAAAGATGCTTTGGTAAATGATATTGATAAGTCTGTATTTAGACACACATTTGATGCGTGTTGGGATTGGATTTTGATGGTTTTCCTAGCTTTAAGGTGTTGCAAGTCTCAATTTTAGCTCAAGTTATGTTTATCGGGCGTTGGTTCGAGTTTTGGTATTTTAGAGTTGAAATCAGGTTTTCGGAGCCCGGCATCGGCGTTTGATAAGTGATTGGGATCAGTTAAAGAAGCATTCGCGAGTGAATTCAGAGTTTTAAAGGCCACCGGGAGGTTCACGATGATATTTTGATGAAGAAAAAGCTATTGGATCGATCGCGCGGCCAAACGGGGACTTAAAGTGGAAGAAACCGAAGAAAATGAAGAAGAAAGGCCACGCACGGCCGTGCGTACAGGGACGCATGGCGTGCGTGCGTGGCAGTAGCGGCCAACTATCAGCAATAAGCAACGCACGGCCGTGCGTCCAAGGCGTTAAATTGAAAGTGCTCTCTGGCACCAACGCACGGACGTGCGTAGGGGAACGCACGCCGTGCGTTGCCTATTTTCACGCGCAGGTCCGTCGGACGCACGGACGCAACGCACGCCGTGCGTAGGTGCCGTGCGTTCAGTGAGTCTGTCCTTTTTCGACCCAAACTCATTATTTTCTATAAATAAGGCCTCCATACCTCGTTTTAAGGGTTACGAACGTTACGGAGAGGCCTAGGGACGAATTTAACACCATTTTTACGCTATTTCTTCCAAGAACCTGGGATTCTTTGTAAGTTCATCTTTTTAATTAATGACAATTTATTCTATTCATCTCAATTCTGTTGATTTTTCAATTATGAATTGTGAGTAGTTTAATTAGGGATTTGGGGTTGATGAAGAGGTTAATCATGATGTATGGTTAGATTCTTGTCGGTTTAATTGCATGAATGCCGTTTAATTTGTGTTTGAATAATTTAATTGATATCTCTTGTAACCTAGACTGCAGCTAGAATTACAATTGCATGTAGAATGAAATAAGAGAGATCTAATTTGTTCTAGGACACATTCACACACACTTAATCGTTCGCTAAGAGATTAGTAGCGATTAAGGGGCCGTAAGCTCGCTCGTCTTGGCAATAATTTAGGATCCTGTCGCATGAGAGATCAGTCTGGTCCCCTAAATTATTGTACTCTACACCGCGAGAGCGGTAAGAAGTAATGATTAGCTAGGCTCAATTAAATTAAATTCATGTAATTAGGCCTGATCTGCCAGAAATCTGGTTACCCCGGAATCAATCTCTGTTCCCCTCGTCGTTAATTGGGAAGAAACCAATCTTTTATTTTTATCGCTCATTAGCATTAGTTTTATTTTACTCAATCAACCAATCTCGCACAATTGCATTTTATTTTATTTATTTCTTTTTAATCGCTGAATTTAGTTAATCTTTAATTCCCTTTTGTCCGTCCCTGTGGAGACGATACTCGTACTTTCAACCACTTTTCTACAACTATTTTAAGTGCGAGAAAACACACATCAATTTTTGGCGCCGTTGCCGGGGACGGTGTCGGTTTTAAGGGTTAATTAATTTCAGCGAGATTTTTTTAGTTAGTTTTTTTTTTAGTTCTTCGTAGGATTTTTTCTGTGCTAACCTTTTATGTATTTTTCTAAGAGGCGTGAGATGAACTCATTCAGCCAAAATCCTGGAGGAATTCCTTACCCTCAAACCTCTATGGAATATTCACCATATATACACCATACCCTCCTTACACTCCTCCTCCTCCTCAATATTACTCAACTCATCAAAATTATTCTCCAACACCACAAAAATTTCCATCTTCATATTCTTACCCTCTTCCAAATACGCAATACTCCCAATCTCATTCTCCTAATCAATATCCTTATCCACAATATCCTCGGACAAAACCAGGCTCCATTATGGAATTCCTCATTCGAACTAAAAGTCCCGAGGAATTGGTTGATTGTTTTCCTAAAAATAGCATTTGTTCCTTCTGTGGAGGTGGTCACCATTCATGTCTTTGCCCCATTCCTCCATACGACCATCCTTACTGGGCAACTGCATACCCCACTTCTTCCTCCCCACAATTTACGGACACAAATGTTTCAGCCACTCCTACATACTTCCCGAGTAATGAGCCTCATAATCAACAAGAGGATCTAGAGGAGGCAGATTTAAAGAGGCTTTCTGACTTGGAAGAGATGGTCATACAATTCACGCGGACATCTTCAGCCAGAATGGATAATTTGAGTAATCAATTGGATCAGCTAATAAACGCCCTGTCTGAGGAGTCCGAGAGATACCATCATAGCGACACAAAAGCCCAACCAGAGGAGACTAATAGGGATGATCATGTGACTGAGTCAGACTGCGAAGGTGGGAATATGATGGATGATACACTTCCAGATATTTTTGAAGACCCACCTATGTTTGCACTTGAACAAGACGATAGTAGTGATGTCCACACAGAAACTCACCAGCCGTTTGATTTACCATTAGTCTCAACACCTGACGAGGAGGGCAAGGAGCAGGTCAGTCATGACGTTGATGCAGCCACTGAGGTAGGTTTGGGTATTGAAGATGAGTTGGGAATAGATGATTACAAGCTCCAAGAGAGTGGGGGTGAGATAGATGATGTTCATAATGAAGAAGTCTCGCTCCACAAGAAAGAATTCCCTTCTTGTACACATGCATCAGTCCACTCTTACATGGTTTCAGATTTGGATTTCTTTGATCCATTCCTTGGTGATGATATTTCTTTGTGTGTGGAGAATGATCACAACTGCTTGGAGGATATTAATAAGAAGAGTGACAAAACGAACTGGGATGCATTCATGGGGAGTGATACAGAGTCTGTAGGAGGGGTTGTGAATGTTCATGATATTTGTGGAGAAGAAAAAGACTTTTCTATGGTGCACTTCGATCACGGTGTTGCTCATAATCTTTGCTTTGAGACATCTTTCGAGCTTCCGGTGATACCTAGAGTAATCAAAGTTCTCACTCATGTTCCCTATCCACCTGAAGAGGATGAGAGTTTCATACTTCACTTCTGTGCTGATGAGGGTTATGAAAACCATGTGCTGCCTACGCATATTCGAGAATTTAAGAATATGCACCACCTAATGGCATTTGTTGAGGGGAAGCTGGAAACGTTGATTACTAGTGCACCATTACAGTCTTTGCTATTTGAGAGCTTACGAGGTATCGTCGGGCAAACGACATTAAAAATAGCGCTTCTTGGGAGGCAACCCAAGCTTATCTCTGCATTTTGTTTGTTTGTTTGTTTGTTTGTTTGTTTTCTTTTAGAACCCCCCCCCCCCCTCCCAAAAAAAAACCAAAAAAAAAAATCTGGGGTGTTTTTTGGGTTTGTTTTTGTGTTTGTGTGTTTTGTTTTTGCAGCTCAGGGTCTTGCTTTGGGGATGATGTGCCGAGGATCACTTGACTCAGTTTAGTTCTGCATCGACCAGCGCCTTAGGGAAGTTTCTGCGACTCTTTTAATCGCCTTTTTGTAATAATTGACTTGAGCTAAGTTGAGCACGCGTGGCCCTTTCCTCTTTACCCCCTTGTGCATAGTGAATTTTTGGTCATCGATGACGATGCCAAAGTTTAAGTGTGGGGGAGTGAATTGGGCATTCGGGCAGTAGTTGTTACATGTGATTTTTAGAGTTAGCATGCGCAGGTGTTAGTTGTATATTCATAAGGAAATTCATGTCAAAATTTTTGAATTTTTTTCTTTAAACTGTGTCTTTGTGAGCTTGCTAGCGTTTTGACTATGCTTTTAGAACATTCTTAAAGTATTTAGGCTCAAATTGCTTGCACGGTAATCTAGTTTTTGAAAGGATGAAGACATTAGTCACCCATTGAATTTTCCAATAAACATCCACCCCACCTGAAAGAACCCTTTAGGAGAAGTCATTTTGAGCCTGACTGTTCTTTGTTACCCAATTAATTGAGCTCCATAGCCAAATGACCCGTGTTCCTTACTCGTGAATATTTCTGACTTAGTCTTGATGTTTAGGGAATTAGGGGATTAATTTGCTAAGTTTAGGGAATTTTGTGTAGGAGCCATTTTTGGCACTGTTCCTATGCTCCAAATGGGGTAAGAGCAGTCATTTTTTAGGAATTTGATACTTTCGAGGATTGCATTGTAGACATGGATTCACTTTTAAATTAATGAACTTTAATTGCTATTTTTCCCTGGTGAGGCCGAGATTAGAATGGGGTAATGTCTAGTGAGAATCCGAAAGGTGAAAAATTAATATAGCTAGGCCTCTTACTTTGCGAAAAAGAGAATGAGAGCCCCGGTCAAAAAGCGTAAGATGAGACTTGGGTATCTTTCGAAAGAAATGACGTTCTCGTGTCAACATGACAAGGAAAACTAAACATAATTAATGAACCTGGAGGCTATTGAAATTTAGCTTTAGTCCTCCGTGTACTTCAAGTATACGTCAAAGCACAAATGTGCCGAGACGGTTTAGCTTAGTTGTACACCATGTCTACTCTTTGCATAGGTTTAAATGATTGTTCCTAAATTGTGGCTTACTGAGTTCCTTGTTCCTAAGAATAGCCCTGAAGTTCCTGAATGCATTGAGTCTTTGTTAGAATATTCCAATCTCTCAAAAGAAAGGGACTATTATTGTTTTCCATAAACCATTCATCACCACCTTCACAAGTCCTTCTAATCAATAGCTAGTTTATTTGTGTATGCTGTCATTACTTTAAGGATGTTGTGAATAATTCATCAAATAGTTTAGCTGGAGTACAAAGATGTAGTTTAGGGAAGAATTTTCTTGGTTTAGATTGTCTGTTCTGTGAATATCCCTTTAACTACGGGTGCATGCTAACATTTTGATTCCGTGTGGTGATTATCGTAAGTCCCGTTGTTCAGTTTGCTTGAGGACAAGCAAAAGCTTAAGTGTGGGGGAATCTGATAAGTCTGTATTTAGACACGCATTTGATGCGTGTTGGGATTGGATTTTGATGGTTTTCCTAGCTTTAAGGTGTTGCAAGTCTCAATTTTAGCTCAAGTTATGTTTACCGGGCGTTGGTTCGAGTTTTGGTATTTTAGGGTTGAAATCAGGTTTTCGGAGCCCGGCATCGGCGTTTGAGAAGTGATTGGGATCAGTTAAAGAAGCATTCGAGAGTGAATTCAGAGTTTTAAAGGCCACCGGGAGGTTCACGATGATATTTTGATGAAGAAAAAGCTATTGGATCGATCGCGGGGCCAAACGGGGACTTAAAATGGAAGAAACCGAAGAAAATGAAGAAGAAAGGCCACGCACGGCCGTGCGTACAGGGACGCACGGCGTGCGTGCGTGGCAGTAGCGGCCAACGATCAGCAATAAGCAACGCACGGCCGTGCGTCCGGGTACGCACGCCGTGCGTCCAAGGCGTTAAATTGAAAGTGCTCTCTGGCAGCAACACACGGACGTGCGTAGGGGAACGCACGCCGTGCGTTGCCTATTTTCACGCGCAGGTCCGTCGGATGCACGGACGCAACGCACGCCGTGCGTAGGTGCCGTGCGTTCAGTGAGTCTGTCCTTTTTCGACCCAAACTCATTATTTTCTATAAATAAGGCCTCCATACCTCGTTTTAAGGGTTACGAACATTACAGAGAGGCCTATGGACGAATTTAACACCGTTTTTACGCTATTTTCTTCCAAGAACCTGGGATTCTTTGTAACTTCATCTTTTTAATTAATGACAATTTATTCTATTCATCTCAATTCTGTTGATTTTTCAATTATGAATTGTGAGTAGTTTAATTAGGGATTTGGGGTTGATGAAGGGGTTAATCATGATGTATGGTTAGATTCTTGTCGGTTTAATTGCATGAATGCCGTTTAATTTGTGTTTGAATAATTTAATTGATATCTCTTGTAACCTAGACTGCAGCTAGAATTACAATTGCATGTAGAATGAAATAAGAGAGATCTAATTTGTTCTAGGACACATTCACACACACTTAATCGTTCGCTAAGAGATTAGTAGCGATTAAGGGGCCGTAAGCTCGCTCGTCTTGGCAATAATTTAGGATCCTGTCGCATGAGAGATCAGTCTGGTCCCCTAAATTATTGTACTCTACGCCGCGAGAGCGGTAAGAACTTAGTAATGATTAGCTAGGCTCAATTAAATTAAATTCATGTAATTAGGCCTGATCTGCCAGAAATCTGGTTACCCCGGAATCAATCTCTGTTCCCCTCGTCGTTAATTGGGAAGAAACCAATCTTTTATTTTTATCGCTCATTAGCATTAGTTTTATTTTACTCAATCAACCAATCTCGCACAATTGCATTTTATTTTATTTATTTCTTTTTAATCGCTGAATTTAGTTAATCTTTAATTCCCTTTTGTCCGTCCCTGTGGAGACGATACTCGTACTTTCAACCACTTTTCTACAACTATTTTAAGTGCGAGAAAACACACATCAGATATCTTAATTACTTTTATTGAAAAAGGTATATTTAAAAAGTTTAACAAACAAAAAATTGCACAAACATTTTCAACATATGAAATACGCGTTGTGGGTAGTTGTGATTTAGCACTTTAATTTTATAAATGACAATTTTTGCTATTTTAATTTATAGAGGTGTGAGGAATGATTTGGTTAGTCCAGACTTATGGGAACCGCTATCCGGCCAAGCCCGTTTGAGGAATCTCCGGATTGATTTTGTTGAAAAAATCTTGTGAGCATGTTCTTTATGAATTGTAACAACATATCCACACAATTTTATTTAATACTTCGACAAGGAAAACACTTAAATATATCATTGAAATATGGCGCCTTATATATATACATAAAGCGCCATATTTTTCGAAAATTTATTTGACTAACTTATCGATTGTTTGTTTTATGAAATTTTGTGGCGATGTTCTATATTTCATGAAGAACATGGTCTAAAACTTTCATAAAAAAATTCGACACAGAAGGCGCTCAAACGAACTTGGCCCGAGAAAAATCGTGTTAGTACAGACTAACAAGATCATTTCTATACCTTTATATATGTAAACATTATTATATTATATTAGTTTGCTCAATTGACACCGTGACATTACATCTTGGCTCCGCCACTGATATTTAGCCCACCACATTTCTATTCATATTGCAAATGTATTAAATATATTGTACAATTGTGTGCTATTGCTTACCATTATTTTGTGCTATCATTTCTTGGTTATTTGCAATTACATTTCATGTGTTACAATATTAAGTATTGAGTCACTCCATCACAATCATCAATAAACGTAAGATGCATACATGATACATCCCAAATGGATCAATGAACATAAGTATTGATAATTCTGGTTGAACAATACCAACGTTGAATGAAGCTGAAAGATGAATAGATTAAATTTAGAATAATTATTTAGGTACACCTTGGGTTACACCCAAGTGTACCCCCTCCCTTCTTTATTCATATGCACTCCCTCCCTCGCTCCTCCTCATCCTCCTCATTCTTCTTCTTCTTAATCCTTTTCTTCTCATCCTTCCATCACCTTCCATCATCATCTTCCATCACCATTTTCACCGGAAAATTTGCCAGAAACTCACCAAAGTATAAGAGGCGCATGACTTTTTGTTTGTATGGTACCAAATAATGATAAATCATGTTTGTAATGAAAGATGAAACGAAAAAACTAGTAACATTCTATGAACTTTCGCCATAGAGAACAAACGTATGTACACCAACACTGGTTTTCTTTTAGTGTCTGTGTACACAGAAAAAAAATGTTAAAAAGGTTAAGGTTAGATTGCATCGAGACAAATGTCTGTGTGCACTACTAGAAAAATGGTCTATAATGACACTAGATAAGTGTCACAGAAAGTGTTTGACACTAAAAAAGTGTCATAGAAGGTCGGGAATTGTGAAACTAAATTTAGTGTCACTGGTAAAGTGTCACTAATTTATGACACTAGTGTGTCATAAAAATTTATGACAAAATATTATCATTTCTTATTTTGACACATTACTATCAATTAAATTTATGATACATTGGTATCACATAATGTTGATTATATATAAATTATATATATATATATATATATATAATTATATGCACATGAAATATAAAATTAGTACTTGAAAAATCAAAATGACAATGTATGAAAAATCAAAAGGCACTTCTTTATTGAGAAAAAAGAATTATCATTTACAATTCAAGTGTCATACACATTCCGATACAAACTCAACTAAATCTATTATGAATTAATTTGAGATCCTCCAACTGCTTTAAGCTCCACCTATCATAGTTGTTTTTCATTCTTCAACATGAGACCATAATGCTTCATACTTGTTGGTGGCTTTTCAATACCTGAAAGAAATAAAATCAAGATATATTAGATAGCTACAATGAATAACGTTTATGTGAGAACGCCAAAATGTTGCTAAAAAATAACCTCTTACAGTAGATGAACTTCAAATATCATTGATATAGATTTCCATTTATGCAAGTCGGTATTGCCATATTTTAGAAGAAATTAGATGTATAAAAATCCCTTACCAAACTCTTTTAACTATGTTCTTGTCATAGCAAAAATCTGCCAGAAAGCTAACAAAATAGCATGTTTGAGTCCTTATTGCCATATTGTAAGGAAAATTGCAAAATTTAAATATAAGGTGTACAACAAAATCCAATATCTCGGATTACCTTATGTATTTACTGCATACTTCTTACCTGGGAAGGCTCTGTAATATACAAACGCATTACAGTAACAAAATCACACTTAAAAAAATGAAGTCATAGAGTTATCAACAAAATCGCAACCTAAGACTTCAGTAAAAGAAATAAATTAAATTATCAAGAAATACTAACAATTAAACTAAGCAATGGTAAGAGCTCAGCCAAATCATAATTTCTTAAGAGAAGTACCTTCCATCATATTTCTGAAGAATAGTGTTATTTGTACAGAGATATAGAGGCAATTCCCTTTCATATGCCATATTCATTGAAGCTTCAGCAAAAGCATGAATAGACTATGACATATAAACAAAACAATGTCTTACTAGTTCATGTATATACAACATCACGTCCAGTGGCGGATCCAGAAAAAGAAAGTATTGGGGGCAAGATAATAAAAGAAATACATCCAGACAAAAACTAAATAAAATACATTGGAGAGAATAGCAAAAATTTCTTATAAAGTATAAGATAATTTCATCTCTTAAAGATGATTGCTACACTTTCATTTGTGACCCTTTCAAGTATATATCTTTCAATAAAAAATTCACTTAAAAACTGATCACCACAGAAAAACACCATGTGACAGTTGTCGTGACAACTTGCAAAGTCAAAGCTAGTTCTTAAAGCCTTTATGTCAATGGATGTGAAAAATGTTTTCTTGTTTGCACCATGAGTCAGAGAAAGTTTTCAAGCTACGAAACCCTGGATGAGCTATCACATATTGTTAATGTAAACACTAGTTTCATGTTCAAGACTTGTGCGTTCCACATAACAAAAAAACATCGTGATAAAGCTCAACTATATTAATAATATTGTTAACCAAATAGTGTTAATTACATTAGCATGAGGTTAATTTTACATTAAGATAAGTGTTATTGACATTACGATATATTTTTTAAAATTTTAGAATGTCACTAAATTAAATTTGACCTGCTACTACACTACGTACTAAGACTTTTATAAATTTGGATAAGTTAATTTGTTTGTTTATTACATCTAGGTTAAAAACATCTTTAAAGTCTAGATAATTAAATTCTTCAAACTCCCTCAGTTCCTATATAAAAGCCCACATTCATTTTACACACAATTTAAGAAAGTGAGATTGTTTGGCACTGTTTTCACTGTTTTGTTTGCTAAAGACAGAAAGATAGCTTTTATTTAGTGACTACATGAAAAGGAAGGAGAGATTTTTATTTAGGGACGGTGAGAGAATAAAATAGACTTAAGAGGGATCCGGAGCCTCTACCTTACTTTAAAGTAAGGCAGAGTGTCTTGCTTCCTCCCGGTCGTCCGATCGACAATTCAACGGTCGGAGGTCTTGAGTTCCACTTTTTCGCCGATCTCGAGGTCGTGTTGGCCGCTCTCTTCCCGTCCAATGCGCAAGGCACCCTCCTAGTCGGGTAGAGGATCCCAATCGGACTTGAGACTTAAATAATACATCGACCCACTTCAATTCTTTAGTGTAAAAAGACTTAAGTCTAGATAATTAAATGCTTAGTACTGTTAGTAGCTGAATTACATTAGTCTTCGATGCCTTCTTGAATTCTTGCTGTTATGCTTTTGTGGATAAAGGTTATTTTTTGTCTTCCGCACTTCTGGAAACGTAATTGGTTCTGTCAAGAGTTTAAAAAATAATAATCGTTGCCTCAAACTTACACTCGGTTTGAATTTCTATGCTTTTAGAACTGGAATGAACAACTAGATTCTAGATCTATTGGGGGCAATCCATTTTTTTGATGGGGGCAAATGTGTGAAAATGGTTTTATTCCTAGTGGTTTATGCGAGACTACGAGACTTTTGTTGGGGGCAGCTGCCCCCCTATTTGTATATGTAGATCCGCCCCTGATCACGTCTGATGTTAGAAATATGAATTACAAAGAGCAATGAAATACTTGCCCATAATATAATGAAAGGAACTTCTGAAAATACGAACCATGGAGTAATGAAATGAAAGATGTATAGTACCATCTGTGGTGAAGCACCAGAAGCAATTTGAAAGTCAACAACAACAAACTGAAAAGGTTGATTTCAAATAACAGCTTATTGAAAAAGAGAAAATGAACAACTTATTGAAATAAGGACAAAACGATCAGACACAAAGGCAAACTAAAACTAGTAAAACAGAAGAGTGCCCAGACTCTGATCCAGATATACCAAAGAACGAGCAGCGGTGTTATACATTTCAGTTTGCTGTTCGTGACTTCCAAATTACTTCTGGTGTTTCACCACAGAAGCTCATGCTTATATTGAATTCAAAAAAAAAACATTTCCTTCAACATGCCTCCAGAAAACTGAAAAAAGAGTAGCGAAGAGAAACTAACTTTTAATGATTTCTAAAGGAATTAGCATTGAACTCTAGACTATAAGAGACTTTTAGTTCATAAAGAAACTTACTTTGTCTTTAACATATCCGAGGTTAGTAGATAGAGCCTGAAAAACTCAAAGAGGCCACATAAATTGAAACACTATTAGGATAAATGTTATAAGCATTTCATATATTAGCATAAACTTCAAAAGCATATATTCAACTAAAAATGTAGATACTAATAGCTTAAACGTAACAATACATAATAAACTTACATAACATTAAGGCCTAAAGTTTGAACGGCAATTCCAGCTGCAAAAGAAGAAGAAAGCATAAGTTCAACAAAATATTTTATTTAAGTTTCATCTTAATGAAACAAAGAGTCATCTATTGTGTACACGTGAAATACCCACTCCAAAAATATTCCAAGCTAAGGATGTAAATATTACTCAAAGAGATAGTTTAGGTATAATAGTAAAATCAGTATTATTCAATGACAAGAAGGTGTATCAATCAAAGGTATATCAACTAAAGAATGTGTGTTTGAGAAAGAATTAATCCAATAACTTAATATGAAAATGAAACACAGGGAGATGTACAAAGTAGAAAGTGGATACCCGAATAAACTAGTAAAATGGATACAAAACAGAACTTTCTGCCTTGCTAGTTATGGAAGCTATAATTGAGAAGTGGCTCACAACAAGATCAATGATTTAGACATATTATAGTATATCATATCAAATGTACTTACATGAACATATTGTATTTCATTAGGCAGATTAGTGCTTTCTCACCATCATTTTTATTGAGGCATTTTTTCAAATAGTTGATAGGCATTAAAAACTAAAAACTAAGAAATAAATTTATCTTTCCAACTGACAGAATCCCCAAACCCAACCACCTTCCGGAACAGCCAGCATCTGCTATCAGGATTCACACCATTCCCACCTCCTATCACAACTCGACAGCACCTGCAGAACCCAATTCCGACACCACATGCTGCATCTTCACCGACATTCTGGTTCAAAACTCTGAACCACTCATCCAGCTGAAACCTCCGACCAAATACAAGGGAATGCATTCTGTATCTTTCACACAGGAGGAAGTTATCAGCCTATCACCCTACTAAACACTCTATCACCCCCAAACAACCATACCACTAACGACCCAATCCCTAAACCAATTGATGGACCAGAAATGACTCACCCAGAAGAACAACCACATATCCTCCCAATACACAACTCAGGCTCCAACAACCACCCCATACCAGCAACAAAAATAAAAGCCAACAAAAAAATGCCCTAACACAAACCATCCCAATACTTACACTCTCCCAAACCGCTAAAGAGACCAGAGAAAAAATGAAACACACAAATGGTAGAAATGAACCAGCAAAGAATTGGACAGTCAAAGTGCTAATTAACATACTGAAATTGCAACACCCATTACCTATTTGCAATATAAAATGAGTATATATGAACCTTAGAGAGAAGACGCAGTAAGGAGCAGTAAGGCGGCCGGACGTAGTACAGAGACAGAGTACAGTGACGGACTAAATCAATCAAACTGTTGAAAGGTGCTCTGGACTAAATCGATCGAACTCAGGCGACGGAGTACGTCCTCTAGCTCTGGACGAAGAATTGGCCAGTTGAGAAGGATAGTAGCGATGAGTTCCGCGGCGGAGTAAGCCAAAGACGGAAATTGATCTGCGTTGAAGGTTGAGGGCCTGTTTGGATGGAGTGTTTGGAAGTGATAGTAATGGAAGTGTTAGTAAGTGTCAGTAAAGGCTCGGAAGGGAAGGGAAGTGTAAGTGTTAGACATAATTTTACCTTGTTTGGGAAAGTCAAATGAATGAAGTGTTAATAATGGAAGTGTTAATAATTTTACCTTGAGGCAAAAGAAACGAGTAAAGAGAATAGATGAAAAAACAAACCATCAGACCTGTGGGAAAGACATTCGAAGTGAAATGTCGAAGCATTTTATGTTTTTCGGGTAAATGAGAAGGGTAATAATTGTGCAACACCTCAAAACACTCCAAATCGGGGTGTTAATAAAATGGACAATTGAGGTGTTGGGAAGGTTATTATTAACACTTCCTAACCATTACTAACACTTCTTAACACCTCTGGATTTTTCTCCCAAACAAGTGTTAGCATCAACACTTACTAACACTTCCATTACTAACACTCTTCAACACTCAATCCAAACAGGCCTGAAGGTAGGGTTACGTTTGTGCGGCTCTAGAGCTATGGAAGAATGAATAGATCGATGGAAAAATATTTTAGTGGGATATGAAAAAATCTTGAAGTGTAATGCAAAAAAACCGAAGTGTTAGTTAAGTTCTAAGAAAATTAAAGCACACCCGACGCATTAAGTGTCACTATGTGATAGTGATGTTTTTTTGTTAGAAAGTAGTGACACTTCTAGGTCATTAGTAGTATTCTGTCAGAAAAGCGTCACCAACAAAAGTGTCACTATAAGCCTGTTTTTTACGAGTGGTGTACAGACGAAAATTGTATATGTACAGACATGATAGAGTATATGGCCCAGGAACCCCCGGCCCATAGACTCCTACTTTCCCCACAAAGGCCCATCGAGCCCAAGGAACATCTGAGGCCCAAATACAGCGGCCCAAGCCTCAAAGAAGCCCAAAGTACACACTGGGGTGCCTTCGGCCTCCTTGGCCGAAGGCTCCAAAACTCACAGGATAGCCTTTTTTGGGCATACGAAGCTACTGGGAGAAAAACGGCAGGAAACAGGAGCCTTCGGCACTGTTGAGCCATCGGCATCAGAGAAGCCTTCGGCTACAGAGAGCCCTCGGCTGCGTGAAGCCCTCGGCTGCATGAAGAGCCTTCGGCTAAACAGACTCAATCATCGAAGATTCCCTTTGGAGACAGCCAACTACCGCATTTAATGCGACGTCACATCCACCCACCGCATTCAATGCGGTGAACATGCCACTGCCGGTGCCACCCCGATTGATGTGACCCCTCGGCCGTTGGATTACTGACACGTGTACTCTCGTCGCATTTATTGCTGCTATAAATAGCAGCTCATTTCTCCTTGTAAACGATCCCAGATCCACATCTCAACACTCTGAGTTCATTTAATAAAATCAACTCTCTCTCCTCCTATTTTGCTCTGACTTCTCTCTAAGTTATTCCCGCAATAACCCCTCGGATAAGATACCCCGGGTAGACTATCCATCAAGACACTTTTTTGTTTACACAGATAATTAATGTCTGTGTACATTGACATTGGTTTCGGTGCAACCACTGATAGATCTGCAAAAAGGTACATCAATCAGCAAACAAAATTAATCCAAAGTGTCTATGTATATACTTTTGTTAAATTTTTGTGATTGAGCCGTGGGTGAGTGGAGGTGGAAAAGGGTGATGTGTGAAGAATGTGTGGGTGAGAGAGGAAGAGCATAGGCACGTGGACAAATGATGTCGCTTTTTATCATATGCTACATCCATCCTCTATCCTGTACGTGTGGATTGAGATGGAGATTGGAATTGGAGGCATGGATATATCCTGTCCTCACCACACATTTGCCGCATCCATTTTCTTTTCTGTTTCTTCTTCTTCTTCCCAGCTAGCCCCCCCATATCACAGCACATATAAAAAATAAACACTACGGATCCGAGTACGTACGTAATTATAAGATCGAATCATAAACAAATAGCATAGGTGGTGCAAACTATAGCGCGCAGGCCTGCCGGCTAGGAAGCTAGCTAGAAGCTTTCGATCGATCGATCAGCAATGGCTGCTGCAGCTCTTCCTTACTCAACAATCGCCCCCAAGTTCCGCTCCAAAACCTACCCCAAGGTCGATCCATCATCATTTCAACTCACTACCTAGCTGCTGCTTATGATTTGTTTCTTTGTTTTTGTTGTAAAACATCAATCAATCCCACTATATAAGATCGTTTCATGCAGGTGCCTGAGTTTTGTGGTCTCAAATCGAGTGGGTGTGTGACACTAGTTTCCGCTTCTTCTTTCTCCCGTCTTGTGGCTTCTCAACTCACTCCCAAAGTAAGGGATTATATATATATATAGCAATAGCATGGCAGTAAATGAGGGAAGGATCCATTTGTAAGCTGCTGAAAATGATGCATGACTCTCACACTGCGTGCTATACGCTTAATTAGCTTATATTGTATTTCAATAGATTGGGTGGGTGGGTAGCTGATCCGGATTTAATAATAATTTAATTGAAGGCCGGCGATGTGCAATTAGAGTGCAGGATCGCAGCAGCAGCAGCAGCAGGGTGGAGGAGTAGCGGTGGTTGCTGCCAAGCTTCAGGTTGCCATCAACGGCTTCGGACGCATCGGTAGGAACTTCCTGCGGTGCTGGCATGGCCGCAAAGACTCCCCGCTTGAGGTCGTCGTTGTCAACGATAGTGCCGGTGTCAAAAGTGTACGCCCCTCACTCCATACATCTCATCTCAAAACTTAATTCCCTACGGAGTATTATATTGTTTCTCTCATCTTCAATCCCTAAGACAAAATTATATGAATGAAAACTTATAAGCACGAATGATTGTTATGGCATTTTAGGAATGATAAAAGTGTTGGTGTAACACTAAAGCAATTTACACTTGTACATTTTATTTTAGTCATTGTACCATTCATCATTAAATTTAAATCTTCCCACAAACTTTTGAGTTTCCATTTAATTATTCTTAGATTGATTTGATTCCCATTTAATGTTCTAATTGTCTTTTTTCATTTTTTATTATGTATGTTACCTTATGCAAGAATTTCGAAAATCATTATTCTATTCTAATTATTTTAATTTGTCATTTCTAATTTAATTATTCATCTTATTTTTAGTGCTTATTTTTATTATTATATATATTTAAAAACTTTACCATTTCAAAAGTAGGTAGATTAAGAATAATGATAGAGAATATAAATTATTGAGAGTATGATGGGAAAATAGTGGAATAATGTGATACAATGAAGGATAAAGCCGAAAAAGTAGTTGTAATAGTGTTTTATTTTCAAAATTATTGAGGGTATGATGAGAATATTTAGAAGTTGGAAGATTTTTTCGTTAAGAACGAAAAAGGAAAGTGGGAATTTTTTTTTTTTGCCCGAAGCGGGGGTGGGTACCCCCCATGGTCCCTAACTCATCCACTGTCGATATCGTACTTCAGATGTTTAGTGCTATTGGATTCAAACATAAAAATGGCGTACATGTTCTAGCTAGGCCCTATAAACCTAATCATCCTGCCCACCTTTTCTTAGATTGTTTATTACCACATTATTGATATTACATTCTTATAGGGCGTTCCGGAACGATCCATGTCAGGCTTATGGGAAAAGAGATGCTCACGCCCCTTTTTAATCATCTGTTATGTGGGAAAATATGCATAAAACTAATCTTATGTGCAATTTCACATAACTTAATTAAATATATTAATTATTAACATTCACATTATGTTAATCTTGTTAAAATAACATTAGTCATTTTTCCCTCGCGCATCTGGCGTTATAGAACTAGTAAATAGATACGACTAAAACTCCCCAATGCCTTTGTTAGTTTTCTCTCTCAAAATAAGAGAAACAGTACCGAATTGATGAACAAACTCAACTGATTCCGGCCAACCAAATGTTCAAACCCAACCCCAGTTACAATTCCGAAAATTGTTAGTTATTCTGATTTAAATTCAAAGATCAAAAGCGATTTATATATGGATACAGGCGGCTCACTTGCTCAAATATGATACCATGTTGGGAACGTTCAAAGCCGACGTGAAGATAATTGACAACGAGACCATATCTGTTGATGGGAAGCATATCAAGGTTGTCTCTAATCGGGACCCTCTCAAGCTTCCCTGGGCTGATTTGGGCATTGACATTGTCATTGAGGGAACAGGTGTGTTTGTGGATGGTCCAGGAGCAGGAAAGCACATCCAAGCAGGTGCTAAGAAAGTCATAATCACTGCACCAGCTAAAGGTGCTGATATTCCAACCTATGTTGTTGGTGTTAATGAACAGGATTACTACCATGACGTCTCCAACATCATCAGGCAACTTTTTTCCATCCACCCCAATGTTTTTTCGACAAACTAATAATGATCAATTAACGGTTTCTTTCTTTCTTTGGTCTCTATTGCAGCAATGCGTCCTGCACTACTAATTGTTTGGCTCCTTTTGTTAAGGTCATGGATGAGGAACTTGGTACGTACTGACACTTAAGTATAGAAATTATAGAATAACTAACAAGAAATGTGTTTCCAGTTTTGTAATGGATATGGAAAACTATTCATTTTTAGGTTATGTTGGGAACATGGAAAATACCAGAGGAAAGTAGAGAAGCAAAAAAACACAAACTGAATAGTTCTTTTCCAAAAGCAAATGAGTTTGAACAAATATCAGAAATAAAACTATTGACCTTGAGCCAATTTTTTCTGTCACTTGCATAGTCAGATTTTATTTTCCTTCCAAATTTGTCTAGATCCAGGATCCTGTGTACTTTTCTCTATCAATCATATTAAAAGGACCCTAACACCCCCTGGCTCGAAGGAAATAATTTGTTAATGATCCCTCACAATTTGATCAGTGTCTCTGGTTTCGAAAATATATACCCCAACTCATCTCCATTCTTTTTCTGTAGGTATTGTTAAGGGAACAATGACAACAACTCACTCTTACACAGGAGATCAGGTATTAATAACATAACAAGAGTCCCTCCTAATAAAAGAACCACGGAGTACAATTACAATATAGAAAACCCAGATAATACTATTGAAAAGAAAGAAATATGTCATCAAGAGCTATTTTATTTCTTGTGTTTCATCTTAACTGGGAAAATGTAAACATAAATGATATAAGCTAAAAGTGAATATAATAATAGTATTATTTCAATTATTGTTCTGCCTCTACAAACGTGAGAGCATAGGTATATAAATACCCATATGGTCAACAAAGCAAGTCAACATAAAAGGAAATACTTAACCTAAATACAATATCCATATGATATACTAATAATGAGAATATAGCTACATAATCAGCCAAATATTTTGGCAAATAATATAATATCTCGTAATACCCCCCTCAAGTTGGAGCATGAGGATCAAGAATGCCTAACTTGCGAAGAAGAAAATGGAACTGAGTTTTTCCAAGAGCTTTAGTGAAGATATCGGCAAGCTGGACAGTAGTAGGAACGTAGCTCGGTGCAATAAGACCTTCTTTAATGGCATCACGAATGAAATGACAATCCATTTCAATGTGTTTAGTGCGCTCATGAAACACAGGATTACGCGCAATGTGCAGAGCAGATTGACTATCACAAAACAATGGAATAGCAGATGAGTGATTGACTCTAAGACTGACAAGCAAAGCTTTGAGCCATTTGAGCTCACATGTCGCAGCGGCCATAGCCCTATATTCAGCCTCGGCAGAAGAACGAGAGACAATTGATTGGTTTTTGGTCTTCTAGGAAACAGGGGAATGACCAAGAAATACAACCCATCCAGACAGAGAGCGACGGGTAAGAGGGCATGCGGCCCAGTCAGAATCACACCAACCTTTGAGAGTAAGATCAGTATCCGAACGAAGAAGAATGCCCTGACCTGGGGAACCCTTCAAATAGCGAACCACACGAAGAGCAGCATCCCAATGCTCCTGGCGAGGTGCCTGCATGAACTGAGACAAAATATGAACTGAATATACCAGATCTGGTCGGGTCACTGACAGATAAATAAGACGACCAAGTAGACGACGATATGGCTCAGGATCCAAAAGAAGAGGACCCGATGCTTTAGCCAAAGAGTGATTCTATTCAATGGGAAAAGCTGTAGGCTTGGCGCCCAATAGTCCTGTTTCAGATAAAATATCCATAGTGTATTTCCTTTGAGTAAGGAAAAGGCCAGATGGGCTACGAGCCACCTCAATGCCCAGAAAATACCGTAGAGTCCCCAAATCCTTCATGTGAAAACAATCGCTGAGATATGATTTAAAATGAAGGATAGCCTCATGATCATTGCCCGAGATAATCAGGTCGTCGACGTAAACTAGTACATTTAACTGAATTGAATCCCGGGTATGAGTAAAAAGAGAGTAATCCGCATATGATTGAAGAAAACCATAGCCCTTCAGTGCCCCAACCAATTTGGCAAACCAGCAGCATGGAGCCTGTTTTAAACCATAAAGAGATTTATGCAAACGACATACAAGAGAAGGATCAAAAGCGGCGTACCGTTGAGGAACCTGCATATAGACTTCTTCATCCAAATCACCATGTAAGAAGGCATTGTGAACATCCATTTGATGGAGTTCCCAATTTTTAGAGACAGCAACGGCGAGAAAAGCACGCACAGTGACCATTTTGGCCACAGGAGCAAACGCTTCATTGTAATCAAGGCCAGCAACCTGGCGGTTGCCAAAAATAACAAGGCGTGCTTTTAGACGCTCGATGCTACCATCGGAGTGATATTTAATTTTATATACCCAACGACTGCCCAAAGCCCGCTTTCCAGGTGGTAGAGGCTGCATAGTCCAAGTTTTATTTTCTTCAAGAGCACAGATTTCAGCACGCATAGCGTCACGCCACCCTGCGTCATTGACGGCTTCACTAAAAGAAGAAGGTTCAGTGCCAACGCACAAAGCTGCCAAAAAATGACGATATCGAGGAGAAAAATTATCACAATTGACATCGTGAGCTATAGGGAACGGAGTACCTGGGGCGGTCGATGGATTAAGCAGAACGGGGAATGGACTTTCTTGAATAATGGTGTGAGTTGCATAATCCTTGAGTTTGACAGAGGGAATCTTGACGCGCTTACCACGTCCCAAATCGGAATCAAGAGAAGTAGAGTCCGGAGCTGGGTAGAAGATGCTAAAGATGCATCAGGCAAAACTGGCGGAGTAGGCAGTGAGGGCGCAAGAGGTGGGTATTCCCAGATTCTTCCGGAACCATGTCAGCCTCAGTGTGAAAAGGAAATTGATCTTCAAAAAATTTAACGTCACGAGAGACAAAGTATTCATGGGTCTCGAGATCATATACCCGCCATCCCTTTATAATATTACGAGATATTATATTATAAGCCCAAGGTGTATCCCACAAAAACACATTTTCTGCTACGACTGAGAAATTTATCTTTGGTAGAGCGGAGATTGTGAGCAAAACATAAGCAACCAAACACACAAAGAGCATCATAGTCTGCACTCTTCCCAAACAAAAACTCAAAAGGGGTTTTGTGCCCAAGAATGGTAGACGGAGTACGATTAATAAGGTGTGCCGCTGTCAGCACACACTCCCCCCAAAATTGAATAGGCAGGTGTGCCTGAAAACGCAAAGCACGCGCAACATTAAGAATGTGCCGATGCTTGCGTTCAACTCGCCCATTTTGTTGAGGCGTGGCAACACATGAGGTATGAAAAACAATTCCTGAAGTACGAAAATATTCTCGGAGACAATTAAATTCTGTCCCATTGTCACTTTGAACCATTTTGATTTTGTGAGAAAATTGTCGTTCCACCATAGCAAAAAATGTCATAAACATAGAAAATACTTCAGTTTTGTCAACAAGGAGATAAACCCAGACAGCTCGAGAGTAATCATCAACAATAGTTTAGAAACTTCTAGCACCACAAGAAGATGGGGTATTATAAGGTCCCCATAAATCACAATGTATAAGTTCAAAAATACGAGTAGATTTGGTTGTACTAATAGGAAAAGAATCTCTACTATGCTTAGCCCGAAAACAAACTTCACAAGGCTGAGAAACAAAATTGTGAGAACCACTCACAGGAGGCAACCACCTCATTATCGCCTCAGAAGGATGCCCTAATCGTTGATGCCAGACGTCTCCAATATCTAACTCCTTGCGAACGCCAAAAACATGATTTTCTGGAAGATCTTGAAAGTAGTAAAGTCCATTCCTCCGTTCACCCGTCCCAATCAGCCTCCTCGAGTGCCGGTCCTGTATAGTACAAATGTCAGAAGTGAATTGAACAAAGCAATCAATATCCTCTGTAAGTTGAGAAACAGATACAAGACTACAGTTCAATTTGGGAACAAATAACACATGTGTAAGACGTAGAGTGTCAGATAATTGAACTGTTCCTGCTTTAGCCGCTTTCACCTTTTGCCCGTTTGGTAAACTAACAGAACAAGTACTTATCTCTTTAATATTTCTTAAACACCCAAGATCACCCGTCACGTGATTGGTTGCGCCAGTATCAATTATCCAAGACGAAGTATCAAACTTACCAGAAAAACGATCATTCAATGTGTGCGGTTTACCAAACGCAGCAATAAGTGCTTTCCACTGTTCGGGTGAAAAACTGGGAAGACCCTGTCCATCTCCCTGATGTATTTGGTTAGTTCCGTTCCCTTCATCAACTGTCTCCACGCGGGCACTGGAAGACGTCCCTTCCAAAAGTGTTGCGTGAGCCCTTACTCCTCTCCCACGCCCTGCTACTGTTCCGCCACGCCGACCCGTGCCTCTGCCCCGTCCTCCGGGTTTAAAATCAGTCCTCGGTCTATCACCCCACCAGTCTGGGTAACCAATTATTTCAAAACAATTGGAAATATCATGTCCGGATACTTTGCAATGGCTGCACACAGTACCGGGTTTGTCCGCTTTGTTGCTTTTGATTTTATCTCGCCCATCTGTGCGCACAGCGAAGCCCATAACGTCGGCTTTATCGTCTCGAGTCTGCCCCATTCCCTGTACCCTTTCTTCTTGACTTACTTGCTGGTAGGCACGGTTCAGAGTAGGGAGCGGTGTTTGAGTGAGGAGCTGCGAACGAACTGCACCAAAGTGTTCTGGGTATAGTCCCATAAGAAATTGATGGAATCTTTGAGATTCACGGCGCTTCTCCAACTGTTTGGTTAAATCACAGGTGCAACCTTCGCATTTACACACAATTAAGGGTTCAAAGTTATTCAATTCATCCCAAAGGATTTTCAATTTTCCTTAGTATGTCCCAACACCCATTCCCTTTGTTTGTTCGCACCGAGCAAGGTCCGTTTTCACCTGGTGCACTCTTGGACCGTCAACCATGGAAAATCTTTGCTTCAAATCATTCCACAGAAGGCGAGCATCCTCGTAGTTGGACAGAGCGTGTTTCAAATCAGCCGAAATAACATTCAATAACCAGGAAACAATCATCGAATGTAAGGTCATCCAGTCCTCCTCCGTCCATGGTGGCTTCGGTTTCAGAACGCTACCATCGACGAAGCAATATTTCCTTCTCGCCCACAGCGCCAGACGGACAGAATTTGACCACTCTTCGTAATTGTCGCCATTCAACCGCACTGGCGTGATAAAATCGCCCGGTCGGTCTTGTGGTCCCAGAAAAAACGGAGAGGAATGGTCTCTCTTCTCCTCCGTCTCTGCAGCTTCGGTTTCCACCGTGGTTGTGGCACGACAGCCTTCTCAATTTGGGAGCTCTGATACCATGATATAAGCTAAAAGTGAATATAATAATAGTATTATTTCAATTATTGTTCTGCCTCTACAAACGTGAGAGCATAGGTATATAAATACCCATATGGTCAACAAAGCAAGTCAACATAAAAGGAAATACTTAACCTAAATACAATATCCGTATGATATACTAATAATGAGAATATAGCTACATAATCAGCCAAATATTTTGGCAAATAATATAATATCTCGTAATAATAAATAAAATATGATTGATATTTAAATGATCCTACATATGTTTTGATTCCTAATGAATGAACAAGCGATAACGAACAAAAACAACAACATCCAAGTCTTGATCCCAAAAGAAACAAGCGATAACGAACAAACGTAGAAAATAAATCTATGGAGTATGAACTACTTTTTTAAATATTTCCATATGTATGTGTATATGTATGTATGTATATATATATATATATATATATTGCCTATATGCTGGTTACAAGCCCCCTTTTTTTCAATCCAAAGGAGTTGGGTAAAGAAGTGTTTGGTTTGACTGTGTGTACACATACGTACATGGATGCAGAGGCTTCTAGATGCATCTCACAGGGACTTGAGAAGAGCGAGAGCGGCAGCACTGAACATAGTGCCGACGAGTACTGGTGCAGCCAAGGCAGTGTCTCTGGTGCTGCCGAGGCTGAAAGGCAAGCTAAATGGAATCGCTCTCCGGGTCCCAACCCCTAACGTCTCGGTCGTTGACCTGGTCGTGAACGTGGAGAAGAAAGGGGTGACGGCGGAAGACGTGAACGGAGCATTCAGAAAGGCAGCGGAGGGTCCCCTGAAGGGAATTTTGGACGTTTGTGACCTGCCCCTCGTCTCGGCTGACTTCCGAAGTACCGACGTGTCCTCCACCATCGATGCCTCGTTGACTATGGTGATGGGTGATGATATGGTCAAAGTTGTGGCATGGTATGACAATGAGTGGGGATACAGGTACGTACATACTGCAACCTCTTAATTTTATAGGTATCTAGCTAGCTGTTCAACATGTTACATGTGGGACCTCTCCCTCTCCAAACAATGAATTAAAATGTGGGGCTGCGTCATTTGCGTGCTTAAAATATGGTGTGGCATATTTTGCAGCCAACGGGTGGTGGATTTGGCACATCTAGTGGCAAGGAAGTGGCCGGGCAGGGCTGCTGCTGCTGCTGCAAGTGAAGACCCCTTGGACGATTTCTGCAAGACCAACCCCAGTGACGAGGAATGCAAAGTCTATGAAGCTTAAATCCATCACTCCCCTTGTCTTTATTTATTTAAAAAAATATGCAAAAACCACTATTGAATTTGGATTATGGAAGGAATGGGGTATTCTTCATTCCTTTTGTATTTATACTTGCAAGTCTAGTTTCCATTCAACACATATTATTATGAGCTGTAGAAGCTTTCCTTTATTATCTTTGAGCTGATCTATTGTACATATACTAGTATACTGCCACACGCTCACCGTATATGTACGTTTTTCATTTTTGAAGTAGGCCTATCTCTACTATCTACGGAGAAGTATATATGCCGCAGCATGTTACGTAGTACAACTCAAGGTTTCCTTTTCATTATTACAATTTTATAATATATACGGAGTATATATACACAAATGTTTCTGTCAGGTGTATCTGATAAGAGCCGCCGTCCGGGCGTCCGGCCACCACGTTTTGAGGTAGTTTCCGGTGAAATTTTTTTATGAAACTTTTTTAACATGTTCTTCATCAAGTCTAGTATATTCATACCAAATTTCAGCAAAAAATTCAATCGAGAAGATAGTCAAATGATTTGTGTAAGATAACTGCGTTTTATATGTATATAACGGGCGCAGTTAACTTCCAAAAATCATTTGAGTACCTTCCCGATTGAAATTTTAGCTAAAATTTGGTATGGATAAACTATTGATGAAGAACATGCTCAAAAAATTCCACCGGGAACCACCTCAAAACGTGGTGGCCGGACGGCGGCTCCGGCCAGGTATACCTGACTGGTTAGGTATACCTGACCGAAAGATTACTATATACTCCCTCTGTTCTTTTTTAAATGCAACATTGAACTTTTTTCACTATTCACATATTCTATTTTGACTCATTTTGTTTATTAATGTATTATAAATTAAATTTAAAAAAATTGTTAAATTCCTCTTATTTTAAATTTTCAAAATCTTATTTTTTTAATCTTTTTAATAAGGAATGAAAGATATTAATGGTCAAACTTGTGCATTGCCAAACGTGAAAAGTGGACCGTTGCATTTAAAAAACAGCGAAGGAAGTATATATATAGGGGATGGTTCAAATACAAAGAGGTGTTCCCATGAAAAGTGAGATTTAATCTCATGCATTCATTTTCAGATCTAATGGCTCAAATTGAGCCAAAAGTGAACTAAATTTGATCAAAAACGCGGTGACAATTTTGTAATTAAAGTGAAGTTTTTTGTCACCGCGAAAAGTGCAACAGAAACACGCAAAAGTGCAACGCGGCAAGGAAAAAGTGCAAATGTTCGCACTTTGCACGAGAGAACATCTTTTTATTTGATATCTGGGGATGGTTCAAATACAAAGAGGTGTTCCCATGCAAAGTGAGAATTAATTTCGTGCATTCATTTTCAGATCTAATGGCTCAAAATGAGCCAAAAGTAAACTAAATTTGAACAAAAACGCAGTGGCAATTTCGTAATTAAAAGTGAAGCGTATAGCACGCGGTGGAAAACTGTCAAATAAGTTCATCTACTTTTATCAAAAAGTCAATTGAGTCCTTCTACTTCAAAATGATTCAATTGAGTCCACAAAGTCCTAAAAATAGCCAAATTAGCTTATTAACCGGTAATGAACCGGTAACCAACCGCACACCTACGTGGAAGTCCACTTAGAATTATTTTACTGTTTTCTGTTTGTTTTACGGGGGTGTCCCCAATGTGGATTTTAATGGATTTTAAAAGATTTTAGAATTTCATCACAATCTGGGTGTCCTCAATTTGGAGTTCAATAGATTCAATTAAAATATGGGTGTTCTCAATATTTTCATGGATTTCAATTATTATTTGTTATAATGGATTTTAAAGGTTTCTAGTGGATTTCTATGCATAAAACATTCCATCCAAAATATCTTCTAACCCCTTGGGATTTCAAAATCCATCTCATCGTTCGTTACATACGCATAACAGCTCTCCCGTGGAGAAGCAAAACAAATTAACAAACGGACTTTCCAGAGCTTACTTGTAAAATAATCTGTCACTCTCCAGAGCTTACCTGCACAACAAGCGGACTCTCCACAGTGGTCCACTATATCATATCATTGCATTGTCCATGCTTGAAAGGAATCTGTCACTCTAATGCTTGATGGGTTATGCTCTCTAATCAGAGTGGTCCACTAAAATGCGTAGCTGATTATGAATCTCTTGGCTCTTGCGAAAGACATAAATGCTTGATGGGTATTGACGTATTGTTCGATATGCCAAGACTTGTGAGGATGACACCGGCAACCTAGATCCGCCGCCCCTTTTCTTCTTCGGCTGTGGAAGCTGTATTGCTAAAACCTAATGTACGGACTGTTGAGAATCAAACAGGATTTCAATTTCAAATTACACGGATTGTATACAATTCCATTAGAATTTCGTTGACTCTATACAATTCCATAAAAATACACAAAAATCTTAATCCTTTAAAATCCATTAAAATCGGGACACACTTTTTCTCTCCCTACCAACCCTGCGACCATATCCACCCGCACTACCCTTTCCTCCATTTCCGCCGGGCGCCGCCCTGACTATCATATCCACCGCTTCCTCCACCTCTGACCCATAGAACCAGTCGTCACGCTCTTTTTCCTCTGTCCTCTCCCACCGTCCTGTCCGTCCACTGCCGCGAGAAGATGATGCCAGACTGCTGGAATTCCAGAACAACTACTCTGGGATGTTCAAAGCTCTGGAGAAAGAATTCACCGATAACGGTAAGATCGGATTGAATGAGCCAACAATCAGGCGGCTTTCAATTTCTTGTCATGTTCACTCTATGTCTCTATGGCATCAATTCTGCATCGATGAAGCGTCGGATGCGTCAAGGTCATCGGAAAATGGGTACTGTTCAATCTCCATCCTGTTTTCTGTATTAAGCCTCATACGACAGCCAACCCCTGCCTGGCCACCTCATCCCTATTATCCGGAAAGAGGGTTTAATACATCAAACCCCCTCGTGATATAGATATTTAGCGCGTTAAACTCCTGTGATTTGAAAAATGCATCAAACTCTTTTGTGTTTTAATTAATCATGTACAAAACCTCTTTTATGAATAAATTTAACGATTTGGAAATCACTTTTCCTAATATTTTGATTGAATATGCAAGTAAATATGTCAAAATCTCTAAATCATATAAAAATGTTAATCAATTTTCTTTCATTTGACAATTGAATCTATTCATAAAAGGGGTTCTGTGCATAATTAATGAAAACACAGGGGGGTTTGATGAATTTTACCGAGTAAAAGAGACCCAAAAGTGAAAGGAGCAGAGGCCTGGACTCTGGAGTTGTACGATACTATGGAGAGGGGAGGGGAAGAAAGAAAGAGAAAAGCAAATATGTAGTAGAAAAGAAAAAGTAAAAAAATGGAAAACTCTAAAAAAAATTACTGGCTCATTACCGGTGAAAAGGCCAATTTGGCTATTTTTTAACACTTTGTGGACTGAATTGATTCACTTTGAAATATATGAACTTGATTAACTCTTTAGTAAAAGTAGATGGACTTATTTGACAGTTTTCCCATATATATATAACACTTAAACATTGAAGGATAGTTTGTGCTAGTTAGGGGTGGACAAGGTCTCGAGTCTCGACCCCGGGACCGGATATCATGATCGTGAATTGTGATATCCAGTTCCAGGTTGGGGGAAAGCACCGGATAGGCCGGGTACCGGTCCCGCTTGCTCATTTTCGAGATCGTGACTGACTGGTCCGGTCCTGATTCTGTCCCTATGTGTATTTCTTTTGCTTTCCCCCTTTTCCTATTGGTAAGTTAATATAGTTGTTAGTTGTTGGGGGACATTGGAGTCTCTTGGGGCTCTTAATTAGATCGTTGTAGAGGTAGGGGGTTTAAAATAAATTTCTACAAATGCCTCTTAATTTTCTCGTTTTCCTATAGGGTAATCTCGTCTTTAACTTATTTAATATTATTCATACTAGTATCTCACCTGTGCGTTGCACGGGAGGTTATTTTCGATTTTAATGTGCAAGTGAGAAGGTCCATCGATGCATCGGATTTGAACTCAAACTTAACTTAGACCTATGTCTTTCAAAAGGTCCGAGTCCACAAATAATATATTTAATTAATTTTTATTTTTATTTAGGATTTTATTTAATTGAGGACTCAAAAGATATCTTTACTGTTAATCAAGTGCATGAAAGATAAAAATATATCAATTTGGGGGCAGATTGAAATAAAATTGCCAGGCAAAGACCTAATAAATCATAAATAATGATTCATTATTATAAATTTCGATGCATATTCGATGCCATTTTTCCTTCATTTGCAATGAATCCAAGGACTCACTATTTTTTGGTTTGGGAATATGATGGAATAAAACAAAATGTCTCACTAAACTGTCTGGGTTTCTTTGTTATGAAGCAGCAGTCAGTCTATGCAATTTTCGACGCAATTTTCACCATGGGTCATCCGGAAACAGTCTCTTTGTACTGTAATACAGAGGTAAGGCTGCGTACATCCGACCCCCTACCCCACCGTAAGTGGGAGCCTTTGCGACACTGGGGTAATGATGAAGAAAAGAATTGGATGCCATGTCTTATATATTACTTAAAATAAATAAAAAATCATTTGATTTGTATTAGACCCAATGACAAAGTGTGGGTTTTTAAATTTAACAAAATGTCTATCTGGATACAAATCAAGCCACAATTCTATATATAACATGACATTTGGAAGTGCTACACTTGTTCTTGTCCTAATTAGTTAAAAGAAAAAATCACCGGTGAAGACCAAACATGGTATTCTCTGATGTATGTCTCTGTTTTCCAATACAAACACGATTTAGTCAAGATAAAAGATTAATCCGACATCAATGAATAATGCCTCAAGATCCGTGTTGGATCGATTCACCCCTTTTGACAAACTTCCCAATGGGTCACCTATCCTTGGGTTTTCTTACCCCGAGCTCACTTAACTGCAGAGTTCTGTGATTAAATAGCAGTCATATCTTTCTTAAAACCAATTGATAATAAGGAAGTGAACACCCTCTATTTAACCCATTACTCTATAGTCACTAAGTCAAGGTAGATTCATGTGGGGCACCCACCACAGTTTACTACGGCAGTGCATAGCCCCAATACTGAGCACTGGATGGACATGAGGGGCCGCACCACATCGCGGTGACAACAGGTTGGCGGTTAAGCCCTGAATCAAAGGGTGGTGTTGATCCCCATAAGACCAACAACGCAAATAAAAAACAAAAAGTAACAGTAATATTGGACTTATTGTAATACATCTAACATGTATCAATCTCCAAGTAATATTTCACTCTAAGAAATTAAGTAAAAATGTTTAGACACATTAACACTTTGACAGTACAATCAGGACAACAAATAGGACTGGGAAATACATGCATTGAATCATTCACAATACATTAATTAATATATACACACTTATATGAACAATGATTTTCCTGATAAAGAATCCGACCTCTATTGGAATTTGACTAATATAGAGCTGAATATTGATTTTGTTCCCATCAATGGCTGACTTTACTAAAAACAATATGAAAACAAAAAGCAGATATCACAGTTTAGGTTGTCTAGAATATCTTACATGGATTGATAGAAATATAAGTGGATTCATAAAAATAAGGTAAATAAGGTAAATTTAGGATATATGCATAAAAATAAAAATCATATGCTTGAGCATATAAATAAGGTAAATATAGGATTCATAAAAATAAGGGAAGAAAATTCAAGGGATTAGAGAACTTTGATTTTTGTTGATTCATGAGCAAAGTATTAAGTGGTAAAGCTTTTCTAAAGTATATCATGTTCTATCAATCTCTAAGTAATATTTCACTTTCTAAGAAGTTAAGTAAAAATGTTTAGACACATTAACACTTTGACAGTATAGTCAGGACAACAAATAGGACTTGAAAATACATGCATTGAAATCATTCACTACGCTGCACTCATTTGTAATGACTCTAGATTTGATCTTGGGTTAATAGGCCAAATTTTCAGTGACAACTTAACCTATGTGAAAGTGAAATGGTTGCAATAAAATACAGAGTAATTAAAAAAAAATGTGAATATATAGAGTTAAATGGGCAACTTGTAGTTATTTAGTACTTAAGCACACTGGATATGTGGCCAGGGCCGTGTCTAGGGAAGGGCAGGCCTGAGGGGAAAACTAAAATGGGCTTATATTCAAAGGAAAAAATGCAACCGTAAAAGAAACTTATTTATTTTTCTTGCCTTTCTGTTAAGATCCGGGGTTCCATCCTAAAAGGTCAACCTGATAGGAGGAGTAGCCCATGTGTTAATATAGCACTTTATTCATCCAAATGTTTCCGGTGTGGGACATTTAACACCCCTCCTCACGACCAGACACTTCGTCTGGATCGTGCAATCATTCATTTTTTTTTTCATCGGTCCGTTTTTTTATCCGGCCGTTTTTTATAATCGTGTCATCATTTTTCATAAGGGGCCCCACACCATGGATCGATTTGGCTCTGATACCATGTTAAGATCCGGGGTTCCATCCTAAAAGGTCAACCTGATAGGAGGAGTAGCCCATGTGTTAATATAGCACTTTATTCATCCAAATGTTTCCGGTGTGGGACATTTAACACTTTCAGTTGCATAATCGCTTATTACAGGAGAAGTATGGTCATATGGTCCGTGTGAAAAGAGGTAATTTGCACAAAAAGAAGTAATTAGGATGGTTTTACTTGGACCGTAATTTGCTAGTATGGTCTGATCTGGTCTGTTTAAATCTGGTCTGATCTGGTCTATTTAAACGTGGTCTGATCTGATCTAGTAAACGTCTGGTCTCTGTGGACTTTAGAACTACGGAAATCAAGTCTGGTTGTTCTGATCTGTTTAAATCTGATCTGATCTGATCTGGTCTATTTAAAGCTAATCTGGGATTGAAAACAATCCAGATAAAAATACTCTTAGAGAAGAAAAGAATTAGAAAACCCTTAAATTGATACTCCTTCTGTCCCATTTTATTAGATATCTTTACTATTCACTCGGCCAACACAAATCACTTTTAATCGCTTACTTTATATATCAAAATTTTATGAAATTTGAATTATTTTTTGCAGATTTTGTAGCAGTTTTAAGTTTGAATATGTAATTTTCTTTTTCTAAAAATAATTAGGAAAAGTATGAAAAAGGTACTTGTGGTTGGGCCCGTTTTCAGATAGGGTCATGTGTTTCATTTTTTATCAAAGTGGTTCATGTGTTTGAATTCCGTTATCAAAAGAGGGTCACGCCGTTAAAAACGCCTGAAAAAAACCGTTAAAAGTAACTCCGATTTTCAAAAGTGCCCGGAAAATTAAAAGAAAAATACTGAAAGGTGTGCCTCGTCAAGATGACCTCCAAACCACCTCCGCCTATGGATTTTTCAGATATGTTTGAATTATTTTTTAAAAATGATTTCGCTAATATCACTTTTCCGGTGGAATTTTCGGTGACAAGTGTGGCTGGAAAAAAAAAAGATAGCCTAGCGGTCGTGTTATTGAGGCGCACCTACCGGTATTTTTCTTTAAATTTTTCGGGCACTTTTGAAAATCAGAGTTACTTTTAACGGTCTTTTTTAGACGTTTTTAACGGCATGACCCACTTGTGATAACAAAATTCAAACACATGAACCACTTTGATAAAGAATGAACACATGACCCTATATGAAAACGGACATAACCACAAGTATCTTTTTCGTACTTTCCCCAAAATAATTTGAGTGTAGACAGGGATCCGTTTGCTTTATCGTCGGTCAAACATCGTCAACCAAAAAGTATCTTATAATTTGGGACGGAGGGAGTAATTGGAATGCACCTTATACACTTAATATTTATTATGATGTCTTGGGAAATGTCCGTTGTGGCCTTTGTGGCTTGTGATAACTGTTAGTTTTCCCATAGATAAGGCTTGATTTTTCAATCATTTACAATTGAGTTGAGAATTGAGATATTCTAAAAACGAATAGACCCTACTAAAGAATACTCCTGACCGTAGTAATACTAATACATAGACACTAGTAAAATGAGGCCTTAATTTTTTTGGGGCCTGAGGCAAAGGTCTCAGCAGCCTCAAAGGTTCCACGGGCCTGTATGTGGCAATGATTTAGTACATAGATTTTGAGAGATTGCTCCGATGGTTTAGTACTTCAACGTATTATATTACTACCAGTAAAATTACCACCACTAAGATGTACTCCCTCAGTCACATTTTATAAGATACATTTCCTATTCACGTGGTCAGCACAAATCGCTCTTAATATCTTACTTTCATTTCATTTTCATTTACCCCAGTGCCGCAAAGGCTCCCACCTACGGTGGGGTAAGGGGGGGTCGGATGTACGCAGTCTTACCCCTGTACTAAAGCACAGAGAGGCTGTTTCCGGATGACCCATAGTGAAAATCGCAATCAAAATTGCATGAACTGACTGCTGCTTCATAACAAAGAAGCGCAGACAGTTTAGTGAGCCATTTTGCTTTATTCCATCATATTCTCAAGCCAAAAAATAATGAATCTTTGGCTCCATTGCAAATGATGGAAAATTAATATCTTACTTTATATATCAAAATTTTATGAAATTTGAATTATTTTTTCAGGTTTTGTAGCGATTTTAATATAGTTTCTGAATATGTAAATTTTATTTTCTAAAACTAATTTGAGTGTTGACAAAGATCAATTTGCTTTATCGTCAGTCAAACATCGTAAACCGTAAAGTGCCTTATAATTTGGAACGGAGGGAGTATTCAAATTCCTAATATTTGATTTGATGTAGCCATGTAGGTGATATATAAGTAGAAAGGGAAATTAATGTTCGGGAGAGTGGAAATAAACCACCCAAACGTTAAAAAGAGCATCTGAATGGTTATCATACGTGTCCAATACCTCTGTTAGTAATATATGGTTCGTGAATAATACAATAATACGTACGTTCGTGTATAATACGATACAATTATATAAAATACGACTTAATATATGTTTCATACGTTCGTGAAATATATAAAGATACGGACGTGTTTTAAACATTTCACAATTTAAAAATACGGCATAAAATATGTGTCTTATATACTAAATTAATGATAGAAATAAAGAGTTATTTAACATTTGCACCACATTCTTCAACAATTTAAAATGTATGGAATAGTTTTTTCATATATACGGATTTGAATGCATAGGTACAATTAGTAATAAAAATGGCATGACCTATTTGAGTAGAAGTAGAGAGATATTATTAGAGAATAATTGATATCAGTGTTGTGAATAGCGGCGCAATAGCGCACAATAGCGGAAAAGCGGAGCGGCAGACCTGTTAGGCGCTACAAGGAGGGGTCTCGCATAGCGTTTGAGAGTTGCGGTCATAGCGCCCGCTATCGCAGCGGTGCGCAGGAGAGAATAGCGGCCGCTAACACGACGCTTTTTATGGTGAAGAGTACTGCGCTAAATTTTAGCGTTAAAATTTTTAAGCGCAGACATAAGGGGGTAAATTAGACTTTTAAAACAAAATATTAACCTAGTTAAAACCCTCAGACGTAAGTTAAAGGCTACAAAAAGCTCAAACCGAAGCCAGCTTTTTGAAAATAGTCCGCCGCACCTCTGCGATGGCTCTAACGACCATCATCTATTTCTTCTGCTCTAAATTTTTTGACTGTTAATTTATCAAGGCTTAAACTTTTATACTAGAACCTTAATTTTGACTCAATGTTTTGATTTAAGATGTTTTAATTAGTAATAGCAACTTATGTTTTGCTCATGAAAGTATGAAACTAAGGGAGTGTTTGCAATTGCTTCAACTTTAAAAAAATGATTTTTTAAAGTGATTTTGGGAAAAGTGATTAATAGTAAAAGTTGGTAGTGTTTGAGAAAAAAGTGATTCTAAAAAAGTAAAAGTTGGTAGTATTTGGTAAAATAAGTGCTTTTTGTGTAATAGAAAAAGTGAAAAGCAGTTTAAAGCACCCTTCTACCTGCTTCCAGCTTTTAGATTTTAAGTGATTAATTTAAGCAGAAGCTGTCATTTGAAAACACTCTTTTCAACTTTTTTTAAGCCAAAAGCTGAAAAGCGCTTTTTTTAAGCAACCGCAAACACTCCCCAAAGAGTATTTCTAAGTAATTTAGGTGGGTGAACCTAGGGGTGGGCGCGGTCCGGTCCGGTCCAATATTTGGCCGAACCCGTACCCGTACCGTTACTATTCAAACGGTTCGGTTCGGTTCGGTCTTAGACCTAAACCCGTTCGGTACGGTTTCATTTTGAAACGGGACGGTACGGTACCATGCCATACCAATACCAAACAATGCCACTTTTTCCAAGTGTTTAAGAGACAATTAAAGTTTAGTCGTCCTCCAAAAATCTACACAATTTATCAATTTTCATACTCGTTCCATCCCAAATTGACATGCAAAGTCAATATTTTTTGGTCAACCAATGTTAGAGTTAAATTCTCTTCATTGATAATTAATTCAATTTGTAATAATTAAAATAAACATATTCAGAAACTACATTGAAATTTCTTCAAAGTTGCAAGCTCCAAATTAAATATAATTAAAAATTGACATTCTAGTTAAGTGAATAAAATGAATCTGTTTGACAAAAACAGGTTAATTTTGCAAATCAATTTGGGACGAAGGTAGTATTACATAATTAATAAATTTCAGATAAATTATAGTAGTACAAATTTAAATGATTAAACCATACATCGGTCCGATTCCAGGCTTCCTATGAACTAGCAAAGACGGTGAAAATGTAAAGGCACTAGTCAAAATAATGGTATAAATGTAAATTTAAATAATTAAATCATACTTCGGTCTAGTTCGGTCCGGTTTCGGTTTTCATTTTATGAGAACCGGTCATGGCATTGTTTAGAATCGGCACGGTTCGGTTCGGGACAAAAAAATTGAGATCCGTTTCAAACCCCGTTTTTCGGTCCGGTACCATGCCGGTTCGGTATTTTTGCCCACCCCTAGGTGAACCATCTAGTTTCAATAGTCTCTTTGCAGACCTTAGATGTACCTTAGTCCTTAGCACAGTTAAAGCATATGCTTCCAGTAAGGCAAAGAGTATTTTTTTTATATGTATTTATTACATGTGCTTCTAGAAGTTACTTATCTATTAAATTTGAAAGTAGTCTAAATAGCGGTTATCCCGCTATCCGCTATACCGCTATAGCATTTTTGGGGCTCGCCGCTACGCTCCGCTATCCGGGATTGACAACACTGGTTGATATTACTGTGATCGTGAGTTTGGTTAGCCGCCACAACAGTTTTCGATCTCTTTGGAGTCTTGGTATGGGTGGAGAACAAAAGTAATACAGTAGTAGTACAACAGTAATATCGAAACGGATTACGAATTTAAGAAGCTAATTTATTAAATGTAATGACTATTAAACCATTAACGAACATATAAGTCATTAAGTTTTTTAAGCAATATAAATAATATTTAGCAGCTAGACATTTTGTTTTAGTTGTATCATTGCATTAGGCTTTCATTTAATGGTGTGTGTTTTGGAATAAAATATGTATCAATACATAAAGTACGTGTATTATACATATTATTCTTAAAGTACGTGAGTTTTTCAGAATTTTCTGAAAAAATTCATAAACGAGAGTATAATACGTGAATAAAATACGTATCAATACGTACGGTACGTGTATTATACATTTTATCCTTAAAGTACGTGAATTTTTCAGAACTTTTGGAAAATTTCATAAACGGGAGTATTATACGTGAATTATACGTTTGAGTGTATCATACGCGAATTATACGCGAATAAAAAAAGCGCTTTTCAGCTTTTGGCTTAAAAAAGCGCTTAAAATCTCTTTTCAATTGTCCAAATTGTTGTAAATGTGGTCCTTTAAGGGGTGAAATGTACTCTCACCCACATTGTATATTTCACCCCTCAAAGGGACCACATTTACAACATTTAGGACAATTGAGGGACGACATTTACAAACTTGGGAATACGAGTCCGACATTTCATTTTCGTGACTATTTCAGGGACTAAATGAATACGTATAAATCGGTGGGAAAATTAATTTATTGACGACATAGAGGGTTGTGGTTAGCCTAGTAATCAGATTCATTCCAATGTTATGCATGCATGTTGACATTTATAATATACAATTTATTTTAAAAGAAATTATTGCAAACTGGAATCAGAACTTGGTAGAAACCTGTTGAGTTTACAACACAATATAATAAATATAGATATAATTTTGTATGAACAAGCTATTTTAATGTGGAAACCCGAAAGTAGGGATGGATTCCGGTCGGGCCACTCGGCCCGTGGACCGGCCTGGCCCGCTACTGTGCGGGACCGAGACCGGCCCGTTACTGTGCGGGACCGGGACCGGCCCGGTTCTCGGGTCCGGGTCGGGCCTAGGCCCGGGGGGGCGGGTCCGGTCTCGGGTCTTACATTTGGCGAACCGGCCCGGCCGGGTCGGGCCCGGGTCCGGGCTAAATTGATATATTTTTTTTTTCATTTTTTGGGGTTCCACCCGGGTTGGGATTGATGGTTAGGAGAGGTTTGGGGGGGGGTTAGGAAAGCAAATAAAAAACGGAGGTCCGGCCCGGATCCGGACCGGATCTGGACCGGACCCGGTGGCTACCCGAGCCGGTCCTGGGTCTACCAATTCTGAACCGCCGGTGTTAGGAAGATTGTATTAGATTGTATTAGTTAAATACTGTAAATAGCCTAGTCAATAACCGATTGTACTGTTAGGCAGTTACAGTTTGTTATAGTCTATCTGACCAGTCTGTTGGTTAGTTGACTTCTATAAATACTTGTACTCTTTCCCTTAATCAATAAGATTTCACTTTCTCCTTTTCCTATTATGGTATCAGAGCTCGAGCTCTAGCTCGATCCTTCCATCCATGACGAACTCAAGTTCGAGTTCTGTTTCTTCTCAAACTTCTGGAAATATCACAGTTCTGATAACTTTCAATCATCCTCTTCCAATTAAGCTTGATTCAAATAACTTTCTTCTGTGGAAACACCATGTTAGATCTGTAATTCGTGCTCATAAACTTCTCAAATTTGTTGAGAAACCTGAAATTCCTGAAAAGTTCATCGCAGGTGAAGAAGGAGGCACGAAGGTTGAGAACGATGCCTATGTCACTTGGGAGCAGCACGATCAGATGCTATTTTCATGGCTTTTAGCATCTCTCTCTGAATCTCTTCATACTCGAGTGATACACTGTCAACATTCGTATCAGCTGTGGAATGAAATTGACAAAATTTTTCAGGCAAACATTATCGCCAGAGCAAGACAACTTAAATCTGAGCTATATTCAACTGGTAAAGGTGATCGATCAATCTCAGAATATCTTCTCAGGATTCAGAACATTGTTGATAACTTGATGAACATTGGTGAACCTATATCCACAAAGGATCATATAAACGTCATTCTCGAAGGACTTCCAGAAGATTATGAGTCACTGGTTTCTTCTGTTTCATCCAGGAGCATCATGGATCCTGTAACCATCACAGAGCTCGAATCCCTACTTCTAGCGAAAGAGCTACGACTAAAGAAATTGCGTGAATCTTCTCAGCAAACCTTATTTTCTGCGAATATTGCTCGTGCGGAAGTTTCGACTCCTAATTCCGAAGCCACTAATCCAACAATTTCAGAAACCTCTTCAGCAAACGTTGCTCAATTCCAAAATCAAACCTCTAATCCTCCCTACATGGGACGTGGTCGTGGAGGATTTACCAGAGGACGTGGAGGTCGCTTTGGTGGTCGGAATTCTACTATATGTCAAGTTTGTGGAAAATCTGGCCACAATGCCCTAAATTGCTATCATAGGTACAATCCTGCTTATGCTGCACCTGTTTCAAACTACACTAATCCTTTTCCTACATCTTCCAATCCTTGGAATCAACATTCTGCCTATCCTCATCAACCAGCTACATACCCTAATCAAACTCAATTTCCCCAACAAACTATTAATTCACCCTATCCAAATCCCTATCCACATCACCAGCATTATCCACCGCCTCACTCCAGATTTAATAACCCTACTTTGGAAGCCTCTAACTGGAATCAGCAATCATCCAATCCTACACCAAGTGCAGCTGTAGCAACTGTGCATTCTTCCATACTTGGATCAGGCCCTTCACCTCAACAATGGTACCCCGACTCTGGAGCAACACATCATGTTACTTCAGACCCTCTAAACCTTCAGCACAGTGAGCCGTTTGCAACAACTGAGAAGCTTTTTATGGGCAATGGCCAAGGTTTGGATATAAAGTCTATTGGTCACTCTTCCTTTCCCTCACCCTTTCACTCTTCTCAACATCTAACACTAAACAACATTCTGCATGTTCCTTCCATTAACAAAAACCTTTTGAGAGTTAGTCAATTTGCAAAAGACAATAATGTATTCTTTGAATTCTATCCTCATGAGTGCTTTGTAAAATCACAGGTTTCTAAACAGGTTCTTTTACATGGCACTCTTGGTGAAGATGGTCTTTACAAGTTCAAACAGTTTCCAGCTCTTGGTTCTATTCAGTCCAGTCTTGTCTTTAAGTCTACAAATATGTCTTCTTATAATTCTACTTGTAATAAATCTTCTTATAATTCTACTTGTAATAAATCTCAGCCTTGTAATCCTGTTGTTGATTGTACTCTGTGGCATTTGAGGCTTGGTCATCCTCACTTTGAAGCACTCAAATCTATACTTAAACATTGTAATGTTCCATCTATCAATAAAAATACTGTTGAGTTCTGTTCTGCATGCTGTTTAGGGAAATCACACAGATTGCCATCACATACCTCTGTTTCAGAATATCACTCACCCTTTGATTTAATTTTTACTGATCTTTGGGGTCCAGCACCCATCCTGTCCTATGATGGTTACTCTTATTATATTTCATTCATAGATGCCTGTACTAAGTACACTTGGATTTACTTTCTCAAAAAGAAGTCTGATGCACTCATAGCATTTCAGAACTTCTATCAACATGTGCTCACTCAATTCTCTGTGTCAATTAAATCTATCCAGTCTGACTGGGGAGGAGAGTTTAGGTCCTTTACTCAGTTCCTAACACAAAAAGGCATCACACATAGACTAATTTGTCCACACACACACCATCAAAATGGTGTAGTTGAAAGGAAACATCGTACTATAGTTGAAAAGGGCCTTTCTCTCCTTGCTCATTCCTCATTACCATTCAAATTTTGGGATGCCGCCTTTGCCACTGCTGTCCATCTTATTAACAGAACTCCATCTAAATCCATCAATAATTTCAGCCCTTATTTCAAATTGTTTGGATCTCAACCAGATTATTTCTTCCTTAAAGTCTTTGGTTGTTCATGCTATCCATTTATAAGACCTTACAACAAGCACAAGATGGACTTCCATTCTGAAGAATGTGTCTTCTTAGGCTACTCCTCTCAGCATAAAGGTTATAAATGCCTCTCAAAATCTGGAAAAGTTTACATCTCTAAAGATGTCATCTTTCATGAGTCAAAGTTTCCATACTCAATTCTCTTTCCATCTACCAATTCCAATTCTGTAACCAATTCATCATTAATTACTGCTCCCCTTACTGTACTCCCCTTTTCCACTACCTCATATTCACATAATTCTCAATCCACTAAAAACTGTGATTCTCAAAGTACTTCCATTGCTTCATCTATTCCTATCTCACCTCCTCTTCATCAATTCACTCAACCTAATCTGTCTTCCTCTCCAACAAATTCCTTATCCTCAACATCCTCACCATCTCCCTCTCCTATAACTAATACTCATCCCATGACTACACGAGCCAAATCAGGAATTGTGAAACCAAGACTACATCCAACCTTGCTATTAGCCAATACTGAGCCTCACTCAGTCAAGCAAGCACTTGCTTCTCCTGAATGGTTTGCAGCTATGAAGTCAGAATATGATGCTCTAATCAACAACAAAACATGGTCTCTAGTCTCCTTGCCACCAGACAAACAGGCAGTAGGTTGCAAATGGGTTTTTAGAATCAAGGAAAACTCAGATGGTTCACTAAACAAGTATAAAGCCAGACTAGTTGCTAAAGGGTTTCACCAGAGATTTGGGTTTGACTTTGGAAAAACTTTTTCTCCAGTAGTTAAATCAATAACTATCAGAACTCTACTTACTCTTGCTGTCTCACACAATTGGACTATTCAACAGCTGGATATAAATAATGCCTTTCTAAATGGGGAACTAGAGGAAGAGGTATACATGACACAGCCCCCAGGTTTTCAGAATAAAGATACCTCTCTTGTCTGTAAACTTCATAAGTCCCTTTATGGACTTAAACAAGCTCCAAGAGCTTGGTTTCAAAAACTGACTTCAGTCCTATACAGTTCTGGCTTCACACAGAGCAAATGTGATCCTTCCTTACTCATCTCTGTGTCTTCTGGAATCCAAATATACATTCTGATATATGTTGATGACATTTTGGTCATTGGAAACAACCCTACAGTAATCCAGCAACTCATTCATAAACTGAACTCCTCATTTTCTCTTAAACATCTAGGAGACATTGACTTCTTTCTAGGCATTGAGGTCAAGAAATTACCTGATGGGAGTCTTCATCTGTCCCAAGGCAAATATGTGCGAGATCTGCTTCAGCAAGTGGGCATGATAGATTCCAAAGGTGTGAAAACACCTATGCTTAGCACCTGCAAACTTTCCCATCAGGGTAGTGATCCTCTGCCAGATCCTTCATCCTACAGATCTATTGTTGGAACATTACAATATGCCACCTTAACCAGACCAGAGATTAGTTTTGCTGTCAACAAAGTATGTCAGTTTATGGCAACACCTTTGGAAGATCACTTGAAAGCTGTTAAACATATATTAAGATACCTCTCTGGAACCATCACTCATGGAATTGTCATCAAACCTCTGTCTTTAACCACCTCATCTCTTCCTATATCAGCCTTTTGTGATGCAGATTGGGCCTTAGACCCAACTGATAGAAGATCTACCTCTGGATCCTGTATTTTCCTTGGCTCCAATATCATCTCTTGGTGGTCCAAGAAACAAGCACGTGTGGCCAGATCATCAACAGAAGCTGAGTACAGGAGCCTTGCAGACACTGCAGCAGAACTGTTGTGGATCCAGTTCTTGCTGAAAGAACTCCAAGTTCCTTTTGATACTCCCAGAATCTATTGTGACAATTTAAACACAGTCCAACTAGCTCACAATCCTGTACTTCATTCAAGGATCAAACATATGGAGATAGATTTGTTCTTTGTAAGGGAAAAAGTACAATCCAAACAGCTTGCAATCTATCACATTCCAGCCCCTCAACAACTTGCTGACATATTAACTAAGCCGTTATCTGCAGCTACCTTCCTGGAACTTAGACCCAAACTTAGTGTGATTGATTTTCCAAATCAATCACCCTAATTTTGAGGGGGGAATGTTAGGAAGATTGTATTAGATTGTATTAGTTAAATACTGTAAATAGCCTAGTCAATAACCGATTGTACTGTTAGGCAGTTACAGTTTGTTATAGTCTATCTGACCAGTCTGTTGGTTAGTTGACTTCTATAAATACTTGTACTCTTTCCCTTAATCAATAAGATTTCACTTTCTCCTTTTCCTATTAGCCGGCCTGCCCGGGCCTAGGCCCGACACGGACCTGGCCCGAGTCCACGCCTGCCTGAAAGGGAGATTATTACTATTGGACTTTTTGAGCTAATGTACAAGTCCCTCTCATTCTTATTAGGCTCTCCTCACCGTTTACATAGTACAAGTATTGACCAACCCCTAACATGGAGGGAAAATCTCCTATTTATAGGGAAAGAGGGGAATGATGCAAAGCTACCCTAATGGGCCGCGTGGGCTAAAGGGGACCGGGTCAGTCGAAATGGGCTTCATTGATTGGGCTTCATCTTGGACCCCTAAACAGTAGTAGGTCGGGATAATATACATCAACATAACCAAAATAACCTGCAACGTCTAGAGTCCACCTCGGGGCTCAGACTGGCTGGTCCTGGTCTCCTGGACCATAACCAACTTGAAACAGGACTGTGGCCAACTGGCCATCCGTAGTGCTATAGACAATGTGATAAAAAAAATTGTAGCACACAGAGAGAAACAATCATCAAACAAAGACCAAATATCAACTTTTTCCATATACACAAACTATGTTAGTTATCATTCATTTTCTGTAGATTCTAAGCCCATATAGTTGTATACAGAATGATGTCCTCTTTAGGACAAGACTAGAAATGCAACATAAATAGAGAATTTATCTGTGACTTTTGTGAATAACCAACCAACAATACAAAAGGGAAAATGACAATTTCAGTCCTCTGGTTATACCTTGGCATACTTTTGGTCTTGGAAAAATAATCCTCTCCATTTCCAGTCTCTGAATTGTTCAGTTCACAAATAGAGCTCTTGTAGCCCAACACACTCTGAACACTAGAGGATGAGGACGGACAAAACCACTTGGGAGAGTGAATATATATAGACGTTAATTATGCTCAGATTGATAGAAGTGTAGCTGGGGGGCTAAAAGTGTTGGGGTCCGGCCTCCACTTGCATCGTTAATGCGGTTTGAATGTCCACTGTTCTCCATAGAGTGGCTCTGTTGTTGTGCATCAATTTTTCTCCTCTTCTTGTCCCTTTTTGAGGGATCAGATTTCTCATCAATAAGTGATATCAGCCTTCGCAAGTTTCTAGAATGCGAACTGCCAGAGCCATCTCCAACCGATTCGGCGCGAGCAATTCGGCGGAACTTGAGAATGATTTGGCAGCAATATATGAGTAGTGCAATGACACAAGCTGCACCACAAATGACGAATAGACCCCAAAAGCTCTTGAGATGAAGACGGTCTGAATCAATCTCGGTTCCATCCGAATCGCAGCCAGCTCGGAGCAACCACTTGTCATGAATCCTCTGCAGCTCCCCATTCTCAGACAGTGTTAAAATTGCTGTAGACATGTCGGTGGCCAAGGGCGAGTCCCGCGGGAAAGCCTTGCATTAACAAGAACAACAACAACAACAACAACACTCGTTACAAATTACCAATCAAAATATTCCAAGAAAACAATTCAGAAGTACCATTTTTAATAATGAAAATGAAAATTCAAGTGACCTGTAATCATTTACATTGTCGAGACTTAGGATGTTTTTACTTGGACTGTAATTTGATGGTCTGGTCTGGTCTGATCTGGTTTGGTCTGAACTGGTCTGGTTTTGTTTCTTTGTATTTGTATAACTATCCAAGTCTGGTCTGGTCTGATCTGGTCTGGGACAAATTACAGTCCAAGTAAAAACATCCTTACTAGTATTTATCATATGTTTCTAGTGAAAGAAAAGACTGAAGAAAGCCAATGATCCGTTGAGGGTCATTGGAGGGGTTGAGTGGGGGGGGGGATTCCTATAAATACCATTCCTAGTTTTCCTAGATTTTGAAATCTTCAATTCTCTCCTATTCATCAATCTATACTATCTCTATTATATTATCATATTCTAGAATATATTTCTCATTATTCATGGAACTATCCATGACCTCTTGCAATTTTAAGTTTTTAACCACTACTCTTTCATACGCCTGAGCAGACATTCTAGAGCTGGTTCCGAAAAAACATTCTCTCTCCCTCGTTAGGCGATTAGTGTTTTTCGAGTAACCTTGGTGGCGCCCGTCGTTTTATTGTCGGGGCGCAGGAAAGGAGAGTGGTCTTGGGATTGCTCTCGCCAGGAGAAGAAGAAGCAGTGGTCGTGATGGAACCCCGGGGGGAACCAGCAGCGGCGGAAGAGAAAGAGGTTGACGGCAAGGAGATCCCATTCGAGGAGATGATGAAGAATCTCAAGTTGACTGCTGCGGAGGCAGCAGGTTAGTGGATGACGATGAAGAGGAGGCTGAAAAACCTATGTGGGCGCTGGCGGGGAAGATCCTATCAGAACCAAAAGCTTTTCACGTCAATACGATCTCCAGTGCCCTTCGCCCAGTGTGGGGGAACCCTAAGGGGTTGGTCTTCCGGGATGGTGGAAGAAATATGTTCATTGCAGAATTGGAGTCCGAGAGGGATCGTGATCGCATCTGGGAGAGATCCCCATGGATGGTGAACAAATGTGCAGTCGTGTTGGAAAATTTTCATCACAGAAGTCGTCCTTCGGAGATGAAGTTTGACAAACTGTTGATTTGGGTACGTGTTATTGATCTCCCGTTTAATAAATTGAATGAGATTTGGGGGAAGAAGATTGCCAGCAAGGTTGGAGAATTTGTCAAGTTAGACATCAATAAAGATGGCCTTGTTAGTGCTCAGTATTTGCGTGCGAGAGTCTTCATCAAGGTGAGAGAACCACTCATGAGGTGGGTGGGACTGGATTCAAAGAAAATGGAGAAGACTTTCTGGTATTCTGTCCAATATGAGTTCCTGCCTTATTTTTGTTTCTCTTGTGGTGTTCTTGGGCACTCTGAAACTGTATGTCCGACGCCGGCAGAGAGGAATGAGGATGGAAACCTGCCATGGGGTCCCTTTCTAAGGGCCCCAAATGGCTTGAAGAAAAAGAAAGGCCCCCCTTTTGCTGAGGGTGGCTATGATGATTTCCATAATGAGTATCGGAAGGATCAAGCTGGGGCTGATAATCAAGAGCATGTTAGTGGAGATCCAGTTGATAAACCCCCCTTCCGAGCTCCCAGGGGTGACCGTGGAAGAGGGAGAAACCAGAACATGCGAGGTGGTAAGATGCCAGTCTACAGGAAATTGATAAATCTCACCAGTTGAACCAAGCCAGGGGGAAATCCCAGTGATAAAAACATTAGCAGGGATATGGTTATGTTCGAACGGCAGATCACGGGATCCAAGCGCGAGGAAGCTGAGTTGAGAAGTAGAAAAGAGGGTTTAACCCCGGATGCTAAGAAGAAGAAAGTAACAACTGAAAACCAAAACTCATCGGCGTTGGCTGTTAAGCAGCCACGCCGGGTCCAATGAGTTGTTTGAGTGTGAACTGTCGGGGACTTGGGAACGACCCGGCAGTTCGAGAGCTTCGCGCTTTTGTGAAGCAAATGGACCCTGCCTTGCTTTTCGTTATGAAGACGAAGATCGAAGGTAAAAGAGTGGAGAAATTGAAGAACACCTTTGGCTTTGGCGGAGGTTTTGCAGTTGATAGTGTTGGTTCGAGTGGGGGCATTGGACTCTATTGGTCGTCAGCAGTTTCAGTTGAGGTGAAGAGTTGCAATAAGTACCACATCGACGCTATTGTTCAGTATAAAGATAATTTAACTCCTAAATGGAGGTTTACAGGGATATATGGAGATCCTAGAAGAGAAAATAGACATCATACATGGACTCTAATGAGGAGATTCAAGGGGCTCCAAAATCTGCCGTGGTTATGCGTTGGTGATTTCAATGAAACCATGTATAACACGGAGCATTTTAGTGAGCATACTAGAGAAGAGTGGCAGATGAGAGCCTTTCGAGAAGCGATTGAAGACTGTGAGTTGCAGGATTTGGGTTTCTCAGGTCAGCCATTCACTTGGGATAATAGGCAAGATGGGAGGGCCAATGTTAAGGCTCGGTTAGATAGAGCTCTTGGGACAGAAGACCTCCGTTAAATGTTCCAGGTCCTTAGAGTAAAACATGTTAACATGGTTCAATCGGATCATTGTATGCTGACAATTGAAATGAAAAAGTATATGCAGCATCAATTAAACAAGGGTCGCAACTTCAAGTATGAAAACGTGTGGCAAACTCATGCGGACTATGATAAAGTGGTAAATGATCTGTGGGCAAATGCAAACAAAGGTACAGGCCTAAGTGATTTTGCTAACTCTTTGATGAGTGTGCAGTCTGGCTTGGAGTCCTGGGGAACGACGACTTTTGGAAATTTTAAAAAGAAACTCCAAAATATGAGAAAAGAGCTTGACCAAGTTAGGAAGACTTCAGTGGGTCATGGCCCATCTGGAGAGGAAAGGAAGATCATGGAGAAAATAAATGTAGTCCTCTATCAGGAAGAAATTTGGATCAAGCAGAGATCAAGAGTAAATTGGTTAAAGTCAGGGGATCGAAACACGGCCTACTTCCATGCTCATGCGGCACAAAGAAAAAGAATCAATGGTATAAGTAGGTTACATCGTGAGGATGGTTCTGTGTGTGACAACGCAGATGATATTAAAAATGAAGTTCAGAGTTTTTATTCTGATTTGTATACTTCTAAAGGCTTTCCGAACTTCCAAGGAGTGCTAAATTTGGTAGAAGAGAAAGTTACCTTAGAAGATAGAGTGTTGCTTGAAGAAGACTTTACGGCTGATGATGTCAAAAAAGCTCTCTTTCAAATGCATCCTTCTAAAGCTCCCGGAGTGGATGGATTTACAGCTGGTTTTTATCAGCATCACTGGAATCTCTTTGGGGATGATCTATGCAAGGCAGTTCTTAGTTTTCTTAATGGGGGGGAGATACCAGAGAAACTGAATGACACAGCGATTACTCTCATCCCAAAAGTTAGAAACCCTCAATCTATCAAGCAATACCGGCCGATCTCACTTTGCAATGTGCTCTACAAGATTGGTACAAAAACAATTGCAAACAAGATGAGACCAGTGTTGGAGTATACTATCAGTCAAGAGCAGAGTGCTTTTGTCCCAGGGAGACTTATTCAAGATAATGCACTGGTGGCTTTTGAGAGTATTCACTCTATGAAGAGAAAGAAGAAAGGGAAGAAAGGCCATTGCGCTATTAAATTAGACATGATGAAAGCATATGATCGGGTTGAATGGCCCTTTCTTGAAGCAATGATGTTGAAACTAGGATTTCCTGTACGGCTAGTTCAATTGATCATGAAGTGTATATCTACTGTCAGATTCTCAGTCAAGGTGAATGGAGGTTTGTTGGAACCTTTTTACCCCACACGTGGAATTAGGCAGGGAGATCCAATTTCACCATTCCTTTTCCTTTTTTGTGGAGAAGGTTTGACTACTCTGTTACACAAGTATAATACTGGTTTTGTGGATAGGGGGGTGAGAGTCTGCAATAGATCACCCTGGGTATCACATCTCCTTTTTGCAGACAATAGTCTCATCTTCGTCAATGCAAATGGTGCTAGTGCCGGAAGGCTAAATGAGATTCTGCAGATTTATGATGAAGCTTCTGGCCAGAGAGTTAATAAAGAGAAAAGTGCAAAATATTTTTTAGTCCAGGTACTTCCGAAGATCATCGTCTTGTAGTCAAGACTAATCTGAACATTCAAGTTGAGGCTTTTAGTGAAAAGTATCTGGGACTGCCAACTGCGGTCGGTAAGTTAACAAGTGATGCGTTTGAGTTTATTGCTGACAACGCAAGGAGCAAGGTGAATGGCTGGGCGGAGAAAAACTTGTCATATCCAGGGAAGGAAATCCTGATAAAATCTGTCATCCAAGCCATGCCGACCTATAGCATGAGTTGTTTCCTTTTGTCAAAAGGATCTTGTCAGAAACTTACATCTATTTCTGGGAGATTTTGGTGGAGGGGCAATCTTGATAAACGATCTATGCACTAGATGGCATGGGATAAAATGTCAGTTCCCAAGAGCAAAGGTGGAATGGGATTCAGAGATATGCACAAGTTTAACATTGCTCTTCTTGGAAAACAGGTGTGGAGATTACTTACTAATCCAACATCGCTATGTGCTCAAGTCCTGCTGGGCAGATACTGCCATAATCAGAACTTGATGGAAGCATCTGCGCCAAGAGCGGCGTCGAAGACTTGGCGAGCTATATTGGCGGGAAGAGAAGCGATGAATGTTGGGCTTATTAAGAGAGTGGGCTCGGGAGAGAGCATTTCCATTTGGAATGATAACTGAATCCCTAAGTCGCACTCAATGAAACCAATGGGTCAAAAAGAGGACACTGAGCTGGCAAAAGTCAGTGAACTCATTACAAGTGAGCACAAGTGGAATGCCGCTGTGATCAACAAGCTCTTCTTTGCTCCGGACGCGGAGGAGATTCTGAAAATTCCGTTAAGGAACAGTTGGGGGGATGACTGGCTTGCTTGGTCGAAAGAAAATAGTGGGATGTACTCGGTTTGATCTGCTTATAAGGCATTGATGGATCGAGAGGAAACGACTCAAACAATCAGTACAGAAGATAATGCTACCTCATCTGAAAATGATGCTGATGTTTGGAGAAGGTTGTGGAAGCTTTGTGTAGTACCTAAAGTGCGTGTCTTTTGGTGGAGAGTTCTTCGAGGAATTTTACCTGATTACTGGACTCTGTCACGACGGCATGTCATGGAGAACAGCACTTGTGGTATCTGCAAAGCAACTTCTGAAAGCATGATGCATGCTCTAATTGAGTGTAGTCATGCAAAACAGTTTTGGAGTGCAGCCAGAGAGATTCTTCTTCTGAAACTTCCGAGGCTCCACCCTTCGACTTGGACAAGGGACATTCTATGTGATCCTAGATATACCCCTAATGAGCGGGCTCAAATCACTACGGTGATGTATCACATATGGACCTCCAGAAATAATATAACACACGGAGACAGTGGGTTTAATCCATCCAAAACCATGGAGGCCATCTATGAAACGTTGCAAATCCTAGACTTCCCCAGGAAGCAAGAAAACACTATGCTGCCGCGCCAGACTTGCAAATGGAAGAGACCACCAGAGGGTTTTGTGAAAATTAATTTGGATGGGGCGATCCATGTTGAGGAGGGTCGGGCAGCAACTGGAGTTGTGGCTAGAGATTATATCTCCTTCCTTGGTGCTTCTACCAAGGTTTATGATGGGGTTTCTAATCCTTTGATTGCGGAGGCTCTGGCCTCGCGTGATGCCTGTGCCTTTGGTGTTCACAAAGGTTTTGACAGGGTTATTCTGGAAACGGACTGTCAAGTTCTACTGAAGCATTGGAATGAAAGAAAGTGTGATCGTTCTGTGATCAAACCTATCTTAGATGAGATTAGTGAGTTGGGAAGTGTTTTTTCTTCGTTTCAATTTGTGTTTGTGCGTCGCGAGGCAAACCAGGGGGCTCACTGCTGTGCAAAGTATGCAGTGATTAACGGTGAGTCTGTTACCTGGGATGCTGAGCCACCAGCTTGCTTAGTTCACAGCCTGAGGGCTGATTGTAATTATGTCTTTCGGTGATTAATAAAGCTTGTGGTTTCTTTCAAAAAAAACCACTACTCTTTCATTAAGAAAGATTCCAATAACTTTTGTTATGTACAATGTCTTCATTACCAGAAAACTTAATCCCGTTTGATGATTCTGTTTTTCGGCTTATCAAACTTATCAGTCAACTATTTCACCAAACACATAATTTTTTATTTCGCGCGCTGAATTGTGCAATAATAAGAAAAAGTAAGGTTGAATTTACTTTTATGGGTATTGGCTGAAGTTACTATAGAGGATCATTTTAGTTGTTTTTCATATAATTTTTCTTTATTTTAAAAATAAATTTTTTCACAAATAAGCTAAATTAGTCGATCCAGCAGAATCAGCCAATACAACCGATTTGGGTATTATCAAACGGGCTCTTTGTGTTGCAACTTTCGTGATGAAGCACCCAAGACTCAACAAGTCGCGCGTCCATTCGCCACAATATTCGTTGTTTTAGTTTTCAAATACGTAGTACTCCGTATTATTTACCAGACTTGACTTGATCAAGCATCAGACCATTCACTTGATTAAACCGTATCAGACCAAGCAAAAGCGGCAATACAAAACCATACCACCAGTGGCCTAGTCGGAAATAATTTGAGTATGGGACAATGCACATTTTTTTTATATTTTTTTACGGAATATTCCTAATAGAAAATATAACATTTTTAAAATTTAGGATCAGGGACTAGCTAGCTATACCCCTGCTTACAATCAAGATTAGACCCGATTAAATCAAACTTAAAATTGCAAGTCAAGGAAAGATGTCCTAAATGTTTAAAGAAACTCATGGCCTCATGCTTGATTACCCCCACACTTTTTTTACTCAGCTTTCTAACTTATTATAGTATATGTTCTATGTTAAGGTCAACATCTTTCAATTAGGATGAGATTCGAATCTGTGACCTGCTCCTTCGAATGTCACACACATGTTATTGAATCACAAGGTACTTACACCCATCACACACTTTAGCCACCTAATTTCACTTAGATCGCAGACCCTGAGTCCCCGACTAATCTCGTAATTTGGCGCTTGCTCTCTCCGTATTCCCACTTTCCTTTTTGTGAAGTACTCCCTCCGTCCCAAAATTGTTGGCCAATGTTGACTTGCACGTGGATTAATAAAGTAAAAACTGTGTGGTTGAAATTTGTGCATAGGAGAAAGAATTAACTTTAGCCACATATTCTTTACTTTAAATGGAAATGACAACTTTTTGGGACGGCCAAAAAAGAAAATTTGGCCAACCATTTTGGGACAGAGGAAGTATTTTTTTTTTGTTACACTTTTCTTTTTTTTGGTAAGATTTCCCTTTAAAAATATTCACTTACCCTTTTTCCTACTTCTCATATTCTCTATCATACTTTTCCACTCTCTTTCATAGTTTTCCCACATTATCCATTACCTTACTATTTTTCTTTTAAGCATTGTCAAAAAAAAAACAGGGAGACCGTATTAATGAATAATACCTCCGTTCTTTTTTAATTGCAACACTTTCACTTTTCACATTTGCCGATGCACAATTTTGATCACTAATATATACTACTTCTGTCCCAAAAAGGTTTGTTTTAACAACTTTTATGAAATTATTTTAAATAAGGAACATTTTGATATAATTCTCATATTCCAAATAATTTCATTTTTAAAAACATCATTGGTCAAAGTTGATTGTCATTTACCAAGAAAAGTCAATTTGGCGAACTTTTTCGGAATGGAGGGAATATTATTTTCTAATTTTAAGAATTTTGTTTTTGGCAAACAATTGTAAGAATTTTAAAAAATCACATTTGGAAAGTTTAACATGAGAAGCATATAATTATATTTTTTTAAAAAATTAAAAATATAATTCATTTATAAATAAAATGCAGTCAAAGTAGAGCATGTGAATATTGTAAAATATCTAATGTTGAAAAGAACTACTCCTTTCGTCCCAAATTATTTTGCAAAGTCAACATTTTTTAGTTAACCAATAATAGAAGTCAATGCTCCGTATCGATAATTAATTCAACTTTTAATAATTAAAATTTACATATTCAGAAACTATATTAAAACCTCTTCAAAGATGCAAACCCCAAATTAGAATATAATTAAAAATTGACATCCTAATTAATTAAGCCAATAAAATGAAAATGTTTGACCAAGAAAAGTCAAATTTGCAAATCAATTTGGGACGAAGGTAGTATATAAACTAAATACCATATTGGAACAGAAAATTGCAGTGAGAGAGATACTCACAAAACCCCAACCGCTTTTGGTGAATTCTTGGCCAAGAATCCTGAATTTACATTGGCTTGACAAGAAGCTTTCAACATAAGGGCGTTCATCCACCACCGCAGAAACACCCCCTTCTGCGGCGGGTCCCTTCTCAAGTGCAGCAGCATATGCTTCAGGTGATCCCAGCGGGACAAGCCTGGACTTGTGTATCCCAATTTCATCAACCAAATAACGCTCAGCAAAAGAACCAGTTTGGTATCCTATGGGATCGTCCCCTTCCTTCAAACTCTCAATTCCCTTTATGGGAGAATATAGCTGCTGCACCGTGAGAATGGAGGTCAAGCTTGCAGTGTAACTGGAGTTGATTATCAAGACCACAAAGAGCCATATGATTAGGACCGCACGGCCAAGGGTACTCACAGTATTTTCTCCTGCATATTCCAGTGCAATCAATATTTCAAAACCTGCCCTTTGAGATGCACAATATATGATTCAAACCTAAAAGATCTAATGGTGGAGGAGTATGTTGTGGACGCATTACTCAGATTTATATATCAGCGGCGTCACAAACGGAAGGAAACCATGGCTAACAGTTTGCTGGCAGCTATAAAATGTACCAAATACTCATTTTCACCATCACTTTCCTTTTAGTATTGAGTCTCTTTTAATAGCTATATCAGAGTATTCAGCTTAATTCATACAAGCACTTTTAGATGAATTATTTCAAACATAAAACTTTTATTTTCATCTCTCTGTAGTTTGTATACTAATCATCCGAATAAGCGTAGAAGATCTTCCTCTATTCTGTTTGTTTAATTTCGGCCTTGGATAAGATCCTGCAGATTGTACCCTAATGCCTTATTTAGATTTGTATATTTTACTAATGTGATGCCTACTTACAAGATATTTACTCTTTACAGTGTGGCCCATTTTTAGCCTTACAAAATGCTCATTTGAGTTGGGGAGTTGGGCTTTTAGATTTATCAGATATGGGGTGACTTTAACACGAAAGAGAAAAATATAAAAGAGAGTTAGACTTACTATGGGCAAAGAACATGGTTGAAAGGCTAAACCTGCATATGGACAAATAAGGTATCATTAGAAAAGGTAATATACAAGGATACACATGAGTGATATATTTATGATGATGAGGGTAATGTGCTCCATGCATGCACTGCATTGTTTTATATTGGCAAGTTTCAGGATATCTTAACAAAAGAAAACTCTGGTATTTTATTGAAATATGAGAAGAGTACAGAGGTCTAGAACTGACCACACAATGGTTATAAGCTGCTTTTGTGGGGGGCCACGAAACTCGTCATTAATCCGGTGCTCTAAGATCCATACAACTGTCCCAACGACAATGAAAAAAAAGGCAGTTACAGCCCACATCTGTGCAGAAAACGGTCTTAAAAAAGCCCAAGCTCCCGTGTTTAGCTTCTTGAATGGGGCCACAACAAGAAGTCCTGATGCAACGTATGGCTGTGTGAAATCCACAACTCTTGTCCGGTTTGTCACGATGGCAATGTCTCCAATAGCTCCATCAAAATCCTACCAAATCACACACAAGATTTAGAAAGATTGTCATTTAAGGACCTGTTTGGATGGCCTTAATTGACTGAAATAGCTGGATTTTGTGAAAGGAAAATCGTTTGGTAAGGCAAAGCCTGAAAGTTTTAAACCACGGGGCTGCATTTTGATATTTTAACATATGCTTTTTTTTGGAATACAAGTGTGTGTACACACTTATTTTTGGGAAAATTACCCTAAATAGGACTAAAAACGTTTGTGTGTTCCAAAATGGGGATGTCATGTTATTATTCTCTAAACAGGAGTAGTTACTGTCATGTTTTGTCAGTACCAAACTATAAACATAGCAGTATTTTCCAAGCTTGCCAGTAATTACTCCTATTTAGAGAATAAAATCATGAGAGTCCTATTTTGAAATTCTCAAACGTTTTTACTTCTATTTCGAGAATTTTCCCTTATTTTTTGGGAGCCATAGCACTGTCGCTGATTTCAGCCAAATAAGCAAATCATGAGTGTGTTATGAAGTTTTTTTAAATCATGAGCACTTACTCGTTTAAGGATTTACAGTGCTATTTTGAAGAAGAAGCACCAATCTGCTGCTTTCTTAAATAATCATTAAAAAATGCTTGTTTGGAACTGTAAAAAAGGACTTTGGTTCATTATCCTGCCAAATGCTTAATGTTAAAAAGTAGAAGTGTTTTCCTTCCCCTAAGAAGAGAAAAAGCTTGCCCCTTGAAAATCAATCCCAAACACTCTCTGATGCATTTTTTGTTAGAACGGAATATGAGAAGGGAGGGAGAGAGAAAGAAAGCAGAGAGAGAGAGAGAGAGAGAGAGAGAGAGTTGGCCGTTTGGACAGAGGAGAGAGGAAGAGAAGAAAACGACTGGGGGGGGGGGGGGGGGAATTCATTTTGGTTTCTCTGCTGTGATGACAGAAGAGAAACAGAAGAAAAATCTATTATTGTTGTTTTTGTCCATGTCATTTTAGTTACCTTGAAAGTCATCTTATATACTATTCATGTCAAAAATCACATCCCTTTTCTCTTGTACGGACTACGAAGCAGTATTTGTGTTTTTTCCCGGCACTTCTCTACTAGTAAATTTCTCTCACTAACCAAACAAAGAATGAACGTAATATATAGCTAAGCAATGCAGAATGTGAAAGTGGTATGTAACAGAAACAAATTTAGTTACATACTTACCCCGGCTGACACTAAACGCACCAACTCAGAGTAGTTCGGGTTCTCAATCCCATTCCCGAATGGCATAAACTGATACGGAACGGGGTAGGGCAACAAGCTTACTGCCGCAATAAAAACGTCTATTGAGAAGCCTTTGAAGGTGTTATTATTATTGTTACTGCTCCCTCTGGTGACTTGAGATACGAATTCCCGATAACTCACCCTTATGGGCACCCCGATCTTCAGTTGCTTGCCATTATTGGGAAAAACCCATCCACGTGGCTTCCTGCTCGACTGCCCAGGCCAAATCATATCCTGGAGTTTCTGGTTCTCCCTTGAATTATTAGGTGGCTTTGAGTAAAGTGTCTCGGGAGGGGAGGTTGACAAGCCAGAGTAATTAGACCAGTAACCGATACATCTGCTACCCGACCCAATCACGTTTATGATGTCGTAGGAAGGGAAAAGGAGCGTTTTGTCTTTGGTGAACTTTATCCTCCCTGTTAAACCAATGAAATCACTGCCCAGTATTTTTTCCACCAAGCGCGGGCCCCCGTCGAACACACTCAATGCTTCCAGGTGGAGATGACTGCTGCTCCGCCGCCCTTCCAGCTCGAGTTTGGAGAAGGAGATAACCCCGCCACTGCCTTGGCTTAAGAAGGACTCAAGGGCGTGCGCAACCAACCAAACGCTGTCGTAAGCGTAAAGGGCGTAGGAATTTATCCCCCCCACGCCCTCGGTCATGTTCTTCCACCTCACTGAAAATGCCCTCCTCCTCTCCGAATCTTCAGTGTGTTGACGCAGAGCGATCACTCCTTGCATCATGTCCATTTTTTCCGGGGGAAGTGGGCGGGTAGATGAGGAATCTAATGCCGTTGACAGCCAATCGGTTGCTATCCAAACGTAACCTTCATTCATCATTCCAAGATAATGGGCGACTGAGAAAACCGCAAATCCTGAATCCGGGTTGGCATGGAGGACTATAACCCTAGACTCCAGTAATGCGATCTGGACCATGATATCCATCAACACGGCCCGGTTTGTAGCAGCGTCTGGCGGGATTCCGGCTTTGAAGGTGAGCTTGCAGCGTTTGGCGGAGAGGGCGTCACCCAACGCCGCCACACCGTTTCTCCCATAGTCGTCGTCGATGAAAACAGCAATGACCTCCCGCCAACCATAATGGTCAATTATGTCGGCGACGGCCTTCATCTGGTAGAGGTCGCTCTGCGTCGTCCTGATGAAGTAAGGGAACTGGAGAGATGCGAGGGTGGGGTCCGTGGCAGCGAAGGATAAGAGCGGGACTTGAAGTTGGTTTGCAATGTGTGAGATGGTGTGGGCGATGACTGAAGATTGTGGACCTATGATGGCTACAATTTCCGTCTCCATGAATTCCAAAGCTGCATGCCAAACCACCACAATATATAATCAAATGCTCGGAATCATGCATGCATTCATCAACCACTTGTAAGAACAACTTAAGAAAATGCAGCATCCAGTCAATTCATTGCATCTTTCCAAAGAAACAAGTGTTTGGTTGGTATTGTCAATTTCAATCAAATAATAACCAAAACCAGCAGCCAGCTGCTGCTTTAATTATTCTGCTCATAAGCAAAATAAGCTCAAGAACAAATTTTACAACTTTTGACAGACACAACATTTGCTTTGGAACAAATTTTGAATTTCACTAAAAAAACAACACAATCTCCTTCATGTTGTTTGGCCTAACTTGCATCCTAAGAAACTACCCCACTCCATCTTGTGAATCCTTCATGTTGTTTGGTCAATAAAATCAAACGGTCTTCTCTTCCAACACTACCCTCAAAACAAAAGGCCTTTACAAATACATGTTGTAGTAACCAAACTCAAGAAACACTTCAACATATATCGAGAAACAGGATTATCAAAGATCCAACGGGGCTTTTATGTAGTTTTGGATATTAATTATATAGTATACACTCCATATATGCCATCAAGCTCCCTATAGGGCAAGCCGTTATTTCAATATTATTGTACTTCCTTCGTCCCAAATTGAATTGCAATTTACGTTGGTTGTTTGACAATAAAGCGAAATCATCGGATAGTTAAATCAGTTTTAGTAATTAAAATTTATATATTCGGAAACTATATTGCAGTGTTCTCTAAAGGCACGAAGTCTAGATTAGAATTAAAAAAATTGATATAAACAAGTAAATAAAGTGAAACTATGTTGATCAAGAAAGGTTGAATTTGCATAGCATTTTGGGACGGATGGGGTATATGGTATCACTATATCGGCGGCTTGGTTCCTAAAACCCTACCGCTGATGCTATGTTGACAGCTCGTTCTCTTGATTCGACTATGGCGTCTACTACAGCGGTGCAACCTCTTGGGCCTGCTACTTCTTCCTCGTTGGTGATCCCAGCATACTCCTCTTCTCCTATAACCATGGTACTCGCAACAATCATGCAGGAGCAGCCCACACCCAGTATTTCAATCTTGATGTTGTCTCCATCTCTATCATCAACGGTACCTCTATCGGGCTCACATCAACTATTCACTATGTTGGAGGAGCCCTTCGTGTGGTCTCCGACAGTCAGTGGGTGTTCATGTGGATCCCTTTGAACATGAGTGGCTCCACCACTGCCGACAGTTGGAGCTCCTCAGCTTATTATCTTTGCTGCTCTTTTCAAGACTGCACAATCTAGCCACGTTCCTCAATTCTGAGGCCTTACTTTCTCAAGACAGCCGGGAATTCTCCCCTTGGACATGGCTCGTACACAACACCTTTCAAGTTTTTCTCCGACTCCTTCATATTTAGCTTTCTAAATGTCACAGCTGCCTTTTTCTACTCTCGATGTGACCAATATAGTCACCATAATCTTTGTGATAAAGAAATTGCCCTGAGTTGTACATAAACTTGTGTAATATTCTCATGGTCACTCTTCTCCTTCTAGTTGTGGTTATGCTCGCGGTGGTGGAGGTCAAAGAGGTGACGGTCCAGGCTTTTGAGGGGCACGTGCTAGAGGACACCGTGATAGCGGTTGTGGGTATGGCTAGTGGACCCCATTGTGGTTATGGCACCTGTCAGTATGATGCTGCTCCTGGACAGTAGGCTACGGGCCAGCATGTTCTTGATGTTTGGCAACTGATTCTTTTCTATCTTGGTCATAAATATTATGTTTGCTTTATTCATGACTTTTTCCGCATTACTTGGGTTCACTCCATGCGCCACAAATTTGAAGTTTTACTCATTTTTGTAATTTCCAAATATTTGTTGCCAGGGAAAAAAATATCCCCAAGACGATGGTGGGGTGAATATGATCATTTTTCTTTCCGTGAACTTTCTCAAATATGCTTTGAAGTTTTGACGTTAATACTACTAAATGGAAACTCATGCACAAAAAAGAAACTTATTGTAAATATTTTCAAATGGGAGACCTATGTGACTTTAATACTCCCTCCCCAATTACAGTTTCACGCCCAACCATTTAGAGTTTTTTGACCAGTTATAGTTACTCGGTTCAACTAGTTATCATTACCCGACCCGACTAGTTACAGTTATCCGACTAGACCAGTTACAGTTATCCTCACCGATAGTGACCACCGCTAGGCACCACCACTACTCACCGCTGTCGGTGACCCGCCGTCGGCCAGCACCGCCGGTGACCCATCGCCGCGCTCCATTGACCAATTGCCCCGTCAGCGACACCCCGCCCTTGCATCTCTGTGACGGCCAGTCTCCCCGGTCCCCTCTACGGCTTCCCCCCAGGCAGAATGTTTAATAATAGTGACACAATCGAGGCATGCCCCGAGTGATATAATAGTTAAACTCCAAATTTATACCCCCTCGTCCCGTTAAGATTGTCTCTATCTTTTTTTTTGTCTGTGCCACTAAGATGGTTTCATCAAACTTGGTAAAGCTTGTGTGGTTTTAAATCATTCTTACTTTATTTTTAATTTATCAATTCAATATTGACCATATAAACTCACCTTTCTTAATAATCACACCTTCTCATCTCTCAATGTTAGTGATACAGAGGTAGTATTTTTTAACATCAGAATGTTTGACTTTTTAAATCATACTCCTTCCATCCAGTATAAGGTTCTCACTTTCCTTTGTTTGGACGTTCCAACCTGTTGGGTTCCTTCCTTAATAAAATATTCTAGAACACTATAAAGTTTTCTATAGAATCCAGGGATTCTCTAGAACATTTTGAAGAAATGTGAAGTTCTCTAGATCCTTAAAAAAAATTAAAGAAGCTTGTGAATACTTCTTGTAAGACTCTAAAAGTGTAGTGATGTATCAGAAAAGTTCTAAGGAAGCTTTGAGAAGACTGATATAAATAGGGGTGAGACTCATCATTCATATGAGAAAGCCTTGTGAGAGCTTCCATGAGTGATGAGCGAGAGAGCCTAGAGAAGAGCTCTTGAGTGAGTGAGTGTCTCTTTGAGAGGAGAATGAGAGTGAAGTAGTCACATGCACAAGAGAGCTTCCTTGTAAAATCTCTTGTACGTTTAAATTGTATAATACAAAGTGATATTGTCAGATTGAGTAGTTTGTGGGTGAGTGTACAAGAATCATATGAGCTTGTGATCCTGGATGAGACCGAGAGTCGTGTTTTTCCAAACACAACTATAGGTTTTCATTCCTATTTAAGGAAATAATTAGCACTCTTATATGATAAATCATTTATCAAATAATAAGAATAATACATATATAACATCACCATTATCAATCATAAATGACCTCATTATATTATATATCCATCAAAAATATTTCTCAAAATGTAATCGAATTACTAACTATTATCTAAATAACCGAGTCATTTTTCCATTAGAACCCTAGATCGGGACAGAAGTAAGAGTTTTTTTGTTGTACTTTCTCTTTTCTTATAGTATATATTCTGTTAAATGTCAACATCCTTACACTTTCTCTTTTCTCATAGTATTTATTCTGTTAAATGCCAACATCTTTGACTAGGATGAGTTTTGAACAGTGACTTCCTCTTTGGGAGTGTCACAATGATTCCATCGAACTACAAAGTGTTTGGCACAAAAGTAATTGTTATTCATTAAAAAAGTGTTGGCAAAGAAATGATATGAAATAATAAAAACAAGTGTTTAATTAAAAAGTGTGGTAGATGAAAATATTAACGATGTTGAATTACAAGAAAATGGATTGATATTTAAATTTATGGACGGATTGCAACAGCCCTTATGTAGGACAAAAAGTCATGTCGGGCCCACCTAGACAAGTTCCTGGCTCCCCTGATTAGGGTTGTAAATGAATCAAATAATTTGTGCTCGATTCGCGATTCAAATTCGTACAAGATGATTCGAATTCGGAAAATTCAAATACAAATAAGAATATTAAATTTGATTTGAGTTGTTATCAAATACAAATAAAAATATCGGTGTATTCGATTTGAATATTAATCAAATATATTCGATTAATAACAATGGCAATATTAATATCAATATTAATATTAATAGTAATAACACTATAATAACTTTTAAAAGATACCAATACCCTCAAAGTGTAGCCCATATATACATTTTTGCATATAGATTCCAAGCTCATTTGTAATAAACCAGAATATAAATACGAATACAAATCATTTTTTGGTTCAAATGTCTTTCAAATACAATACAAATAATTATGTATTTGATTTGAAGAATACAATTAGAGTTGTTTGACTTTGATATATACAATTATCAACTTATTTCACACATTACAAGTATAATTTCTCATATGTGTGTGTTAGTCTTTATTTCAAAAAGTTTGAAATAGATTTATATTTATTAATCATAAAACTGATTCACTTTAGTATATTGTGCACCATCTAAAAATGCATTGATCCATTAAAATTAAATTCTAAAAACACATATTAAGTCATAGCATGCATTTACAACATAAAAAATATGGAGTATAAGAAAAGTTATTTTAAAGTGATATTTGATTAATATTTACTTATGCTCAAATCGATTCGATATTCGTATGTGATTCGTTAACTATTCGTATGGTTAAACAAATATAAATACAAATCGAAATTAATGTTCGTTTCATATTTGAATTCGAATTCGTATTCGAAAAAATTAAACAAATACAAATACAAAATCTCATTATTCGACTCGATCTGATTCGTTTACAACCCTACCCCTAATTAGTAAGCAACAGAGCCGTCTTTTGACAAGTTCAACATGTTCACGGGAACCGGGTCCACCATTTCTGGGGGCCCTAATTTTTTTTTCGTTTAGTAATATTATTATATACTCCACCATTTTATCTTTAGAAATACAGTTAATAATAATAATAATAATATAAATAAATAAAAAGGGTTATACAATAGAATCGGTAGAGAGAATGAGAAGAGAAGGGAAGGGGTACGAACCAGAGAGCATGCCAAGGAAGCCACTGCAATTGGAGCTTTGGAACTTGACGGCGAGGCGGGTCCCACGCAGCAGGCCGGGGTACGAATTCACATCTTTAACAGCCTCCTGGATTGCAATCTTGGCAGCTCTGCCGATGGTGGACTCAAAGACGAAAATAGCCCCAACGTTGACCACCGCAGGCCGCCGCCGCCTTGAGGAAGACGCAGATCCATTATTATTATTATTATTATCCAGCAGCCCCCTTGAACACACCACCCCCCCAAGCAGCAATACTACTGCCCCCCATGTTATGAACACCACCCCAGTTGTTCCTTTCATTCAATTTCTAGCTAGCTTTTCCAGTACATAAATATCTGGCCGGCCGGCCGGTGTGATGATTAAATCTGAGCAAAACCAGGTAGACCCGAAAAAAGAAGAAGCTAGGCTAGGCTAGGCTAGGTAGGTGATTTAAATAATACGCACGTATGTAACTGATGGAATGGTAGCTTAGCTTGGAAAACAGAGAAGGAATACTCATTTCAGAAGCAAGCTAAGAAATCGAGTGCACGTGCGCTGCAGAGCCCATAGCCATAGCTAAGAGGATCGGAATCAGATTCTTCCTTCCCTTAATGAATGAATGAATGAATAGAGGACGACGACAGAAGCTACCTGAATGGAATGGAAGGGAGGGGCGGGGCTACTTCTACCTAACGCGCACTAGAGACGGAGGTAATGAATGAATTGAATAATGGGTGGTCCCTCCAGATGTCTCCTCTCTTCTGTCTTTTTCCTCGCTTTAATTATTTCATTCGTACGGACTCACAATGAAATAAATAAAAAAAAGAGATATTTATCCTAGACATCGTCTTTGGTATCACGAAAATCGGCTACTTTGGTTGATTTTGCTGAAATTTATGAAATTCTGGTTGAAGTGGCTGCATCGGGTGATTCTGCTGATTTAAAAAAATATATTTTCAAAATATGTTTCATTATAAAATAAAGAAAAAAATATATGTAAAAAAATTAATATGATCATCTACACTAACTTCAGCCAATACAACCAGAAAAGTAACTTCAACCTTACTTTTTCTGCTTATTACACAATTCAGCGTGCGAAAGCAAAAGTTACGTGTTTGGTGAAAAAGTTGGCTGATAAGCCTAATAAGCCGAAAAACAGTGTTGTCAAATGGCCTCTAAAACTCAATGAATTTCCCAATCTATGACTTAATCAGTTTTTTTCTTAAAATAACAATAAAATTTGAAATATTTAATTGAAATTCGAATTAATTAAATAATAAATAATTTTTAGGGACAAATATACCCTTTGATTATAACTATAAACCCTTAATCTCCTACTCTTTCAAAAAACCCTAGCTACAGACTACAGCTCACGAATAACCTCTGCCGCCCACCTACGTAACCGCCCTCATCGAGACTCTACCCGCCGCCGGCCACCGTCGTCGTCTGACCTGGGAGCACAGCTGCCGCTTTCCACAGATCTTTGGCCTGGGACTATCGCCCAAACTGGGTGCCAAAGAGGTGACGACGACTGACTTCTTGTCTCTGATTTCCCACCATCCAAAGATAGCCTAGATTTGCGTGACGGATTTGATGTAGATGGATGGGGTGGGGTCGAATTTAGGATATGTGTTTGACGAAGACGAAGAACGTCGTCAATTTGGCGTTGGTGGTATTTGCGGAACACAGTGGTTCTTAATTGACGGCGCTGTCCGTCCTGAAGGAGAAGAGACGGACGATAAAGGCTCCTTTGTTGCGTACATATGATGCGCCCTCAGGCCCCAGCATAGGAGACGTGTTCCTATTTACGGCATTGAACATGGCAAAATGTTCAAAATATTATATATGGCAATATTATTCATTGAGTATGGAAAGTAAATATTACTCTGTATTATTCATGGCAGTGAATGCATGCATTGAGAAAGTCTGTTGTGCAATGATTATGACCAGTAGGGCATTAAGAAAGAGCAGTAATGTTGCCATGAAATCCAATATACTTAATCATTGAGTATGGGAAGTAAATATTACTCTGTATTATTCATGGCAGTGAATGCATGCATTGAGAAAGTCTGTTGTGCAGTGATTATGACCATTAGGGCAGTAACAAAGAGCAGTAATGTTGGGATAATATGCCGGGCCCAGTGCCATCAGCCCGTTATCCCCGAGCTTTGGCCCCACTAGGCCCAAGACGCAGTCTCACGAGCGGGAATCGCCCCTTGCTCATTTACTTATTTATCGGGCCGGTTCGCCCATTAGCTTGGACATGTATTATGTATTTGGGCCAAGCCCACGTAGATTAGACTTTGGACTTGTGATGGATGCCTATAAATAGGCCATCACCCCCCATGTATTCGGTACGCTATTTTACTATACTGAAATGTTGTCGAATTCTCGACCCGGGGTTATTTTCTACCAACATTGGTGCTTTCATTGAGAGTCCACTCTCATTTTTCGGTAGGAAATTGGGGAGAATTTGGCAAAATTCAAGTGAGATTCTAAAAAAAAATCAATAATCGTCACAATTCTAAAAAGAGCCAGAGTTCAACCAGAAAATCATTCCAGCAATTGGGATTGCAAAAAAAAACGTAGAATCTATCCACAGGAGCAAGCATAGCCTAGATGAAACTCCATCGATGCTGCAGATCTAGGCGTAACCAGAGCACAGGCGGCCAGGTCCTCCACCTCCTCCGCGGAACCATAGCCGGCAGCTCCCTCCGCCGACTCCTTCACGGAACCCCCGTCACAGCTCGCCCTTCGAGTCTTGTGAACCCCGACGAGCTTTTCGCCATTAATGGAGAGATCGAAAGCTTCTGGTTGGCGCTCGTAGTTCGCCCCTCCGCCTCAGTCCAAGCGCAGCCGGACGGTGGCTATTTCTCTCTCCATTACCGCACGGTCGCCACCGCTTGATATCGCAAACCCTTTTCGGAGATCGGAGCTCCTCTCTGCCCCTTGGCAGCAACAACGCCCGGAGGAAATAGCAGTTCTTAATGCCCAGGGTCCTTCTCCGGTCATACTATCCATCTGGCCAAGAGCTTTTTACTTGTGCTTATGTTCCATAGCAGGTGCCAAGGGATGAGTACGGCTGAAACATCCCAGCCAGCGAGCGACTTCTAACCAGTAGCCCAGCATGTGATTGACTTCTTCTCCTGGAAAGGCTTAATTTTGACCTAGTCAAAATTGGCCTAAGGAGTCCCAATATGATTTTACGAAGCATCCTGATAGGATTTAGTGAATTCAGCTAAATGGACCTCACCCATTTAACAAAGGACAACCATCAAACAATAAAAATATACATTTGAAATTTCTATTAAAGTTTCTAAAATTGCAGGTTGATTATCTGTGCCAACTGGTCAGGGTTGCGGAGCACCATCGCGAGATCGTGCACGCTCAGAGCTATCACCCCAGATTCTTGTATGCTCGGTGCCCATGAACCACGCTCGTACGCTTAGAGCATGATGGACCCCTAAAGGAGTACGTGTCCCGGCAGGTTGAGTAGCCACGAAGGAGGCCCTCCCGGAAACTCTCGTGCCGGGAAGGAGGGGACGATTTGCCTCATCACTCCCGTCGACTGGGTAGGCGGGCTGGTTTCCCGGAAGACATATCAGTACAGACGTACCAGCACAGACTGATTTTGAATGGAGTACGTGTCCCGGCAAGTTAAGCAGCCAAGAAGGAGGCCCTCCCAGTAACGCTCGTTCCGGGAAGGAGGGAACAATTCGTTTCATCATTCCTGTCGACTGGGTAGACGGCTGGCTCCCCGGGAGACGTACCAGCAATGGCATACCAGCGCAGACGGATTTTGAACGGAGTACGTGTCTCAGCAAGTTGAGCAGCCAAGAAGGAGGCCCTCCCGGTAAAGCTCGTTCCGGGAAGGAGGGAACAATTTGTCTCATCACTCTCGCCAACCGGGTAGACGACTGGCTCGTCGGGGGGCGTACCAGTAAAGATGTTCTAGCACAGACAGATCTCGAATGGAGTATGTGTCCCGCCAAGTTGGGTAGGCATGGTAACCAGGAAGGACGACTCGTCATATCACTCCCATTGACCGGGCAGGCGGACAACCTTCCCGGATGGACGCCATGCTAAATCTCGACCTCACGCACAGAAGAGGGTTGCAGAGTCTTCTGCGCAAGTTCAGCTTCGCGCTGGACACCTGATGCAGTGGAACATCTGAGGCTAAGGTTACATGAGTTGAGGAGAAGGGTCGTCGAGGGAGAGCCGTACGTGTCCGACCTCCACGTCCCAGAACCATCTACTGGCACAATGATGAAGCACTGCTGTCAAAAGGGCATAGACTTTGCAACGTAGAGTTGTTGCTCGAGGTCCTGGAAGTATCATTGCTAAAGGGGTACAAACTTTGCAACGCGGAGCTGTTCGTGAAGGTCCACGAGTACCGTTGCTAAGGGGTTACAAACCTTGCAACGCGGCAGCAGCCAGGAAGGAGGCCTTCCCGGCAACACTCGTCCTGGGAAGGAAGGATGTACTGTTACTAAAGGGGAACAAACCTTGCAACGCGTGCTGTTACCCGAAATCCTGGAAGTATCATTGTTAAAGGGGTACAAATCTTGCAACGTGGAGCTGTTCGTGAAGGTCCAGGAATGCTGTTGCTAAGGGGTTACAAACCTTGCAACGCAGTGGCAGCCAAAAAGGAGGCCTTCCCGGCAACACTCGTCCTGGGAAGGAAGCACCGTTGCTAAAGGGGTACAGACCTTGCAACGCGGGCTGTTACCCGAAGTCCTGGAACCACCGTTGCTAAAGGGGTACAGACCTTGCAACGCGGCGACAACCAGGAAGGAGGCCCTCCCGACAACACTCGTCCTGGGAAGGAAGGAAGCACCGTTGCCAAGGGGTACAGACCTTGCAATGGTCAGCTGTTGCTCGAAGTCCTGGAATCATCGTTGATAAATGGGTACAGACCTCGCAACGTGAAGCCATTCTACAAGGGCGTGCAGACTGCCAGGCTAGGGTAGAAGACGCCAAGCAAAGGAAGAAAGTGAAGAGTTTGGGCTGGGATTCAAACCCCAGGCATAGCAGGGAAACAAGGAACCTCAACCAATGGGCTGAACTGCCAAAGTTTTCGTCTGTTGACGTGCGGCGCCATCATGTGCCAGCGTTATCACGTGCCGGCGCCGCCGCGCGGCGCTGCCACTCTGTGCCGCCGCCGCAGTGTGCTGCCACCTTGTGTCGCCGTTGCTTGGTTATCTTTCTCAAGACTGATTCCTGGCGTTGATGTCGTTACCTCACGATCGGGCTCCCCGTTCCCTTAAGGGACGACGATCGTCGTGATCATGTTCCGGGTCGGCTCCTCAGCGCTGACATCGTGACTGCACGATCGGGGCCCCCGTTCCCTTTCGGGATGACGACCGACGTATTCATGTCTGGGAAGGTCATCATGACTGCACGATCGGGCACGCGAGGAATCAGGTGATGATGTTAACAGAAGATCTCTGGAATCAAGTGTCAAATCCTGGAGACTCTAGGGGTAAAATTGGGTCACGGTCATAACATGCAATCTGCCGTGATCGCCTTAGAGGTGAGCCCTATCGTGCTCCGCGCATGAAGCCGATACAACTTCATACTGGGATGCAAACGTTCCGGGAAGCCACCGCATTCTAGAAGCTTTGACTCAAGGGTTCTAGAGGTTAACGCCACAAGAACAGGTACATAAGCGTTGAAGTCACGTTATTCTTGTGGACATGGAGACACTCCCCGGATAATACGAAGACGCCCTATGACGCATAGATTCACAAAGACGTGAAAGCATCATTGTCAAAGGGGTACAAACCTTACAACACGAAGTTGTTACTTGAAGGCCTGGAAGCAAGGAGGCCCTCCCGTCTGGTGACGTGAAGCAAGGAAGCATCGTCGCCAATGGGGAACAAACCTGGCAACGCGAAGTTATTGCATGTCCAGCTTCAGAAAAGGAGCTCAAGGTCCATGTCGTTAACAACAACGGTATAAAGTACGAGGAGGGTTAGCTCTGTATTGAACCCACCTTTAAGTCGAAGAAATCCATGTCAACCCCAAGAGACTGGAGCGGAAGATCAAGATCAATGCAGAGCTCCCGATCAGTCTTGTTAGTTGAAGATCATGACGAGGAACCTTGCAGATCAAGTGTAAATTGCAGGATGCTTGGTTAAATCTTAAGAGCGGAGCATCCCAAGCTTGTAGGCCAAGTACGGAGCGCCGGGAACCCTCTCTAATCCTAAGAGCGCAGAGCTGCAAGCCCGTTGATGAAGTGTGGATTGGAGATTAGCTCTCTCAGATTCTATGAATTAATCATCACAAATTATAGATCAAGTGCAGAACCGAAGCAACTCCTCAAGTTCTCAGATTCTTTCATCACTTAAAAAAAATCGTTTTCCAGTCTGGAATTTAATGAGGTCCGACCTCACTTGGATTAAACGGACGGCGGCTAAAAAAAACAAAAAAAAAAACAAAACAAAAACAAAAAAAAAAAGAAAAACAAAAAAAAAGAGAAAAAAAGAGTGTATATATATCACGCCCCGCTCTCGGTGTTTAGTCGACCACGGCTCGGCTCTCGGGCAAGGAAATGATCATACTACTTTCTAAGTCCGGGGTTAGCTGCTCGGTCAGGGCAATTGTAGGACCGGCTTCCGGGTCGAAAAGGTATGCGTGAGGTCGCGCCCCGAGCCCCTCCCGTACATCCGTAGTCTAGCATTGCTGTCTAAACAGCTCGCATGCACGTATGATCCAATCAACAATGCGACAACTATATGACCGGTCTTCGGACCGAAGGAATGCGAAAGGTCGTGCTCCGAGCCCCTTTCGTACATCCGTTGTCTGACGTTGGTAGGCTTAGCAGCCCGCATACGCGCTTGACAGGATCAACGGTGCGGGTCCGTTCTGGTCTGATCATGCAGGGCCTTGCCCTTACGTTTGGCCGACTTCAGTTCGACTTTCATAAACGGAACAACAAAAAATTTTCCGGGGTATGAAACTAGCTGTACAAGTCAAGGTGGTGTAAGACCGACCTCCGGGTCGAAGGTATGCGAGAGGTCGCGCCCCGAGCCCCTCTCGTACATCCGTTGTCCAATCACTGGCCAAACTGCTTGCACAACTCGTTGGTCCAAGACCGACAGTGTGCGGGTCAGCCCCGCCTTACCTAGCAGGGCGCGGTCAAGGTTGACCTTGTCAACTTTCCGCCCCTCGCGGTCTAGGTGGGGAGCCAGATCCCCGATAAGTTGTCCAAGTATTCTTGAATGAAAAACGACTAAAGAAATTTGAATGTACGAACGGTGCATACATACAAGCTCAAGCGATTAATCAATCACGGAGAATAAGTCCGAGATCAACATTACCCATCTTTGCCGCCTCATCACGGTTAGTCTGCGTATCATGCCGGCCACAACTAAAAGAGAACAAGACATCTTTTTGTGCCAATTGCAACCCTCCTTGATCTGAAGCCAATGACGAACTTGTTCTGCATGGATAACCTATGTCTGGGAAGAAACGGGCTTCGTGAATTCCTGGGAAGCTTTGAACGCTGCAATTGCTTGCTGCCTTGCATCCTCAGCCCGGGAAGAAAGAAGCTTAGAGAACTCCTAAGAAGCTTTGAATGCCGCAATTGTTTGTTGCCCTGCATCCGCGAACGACGTCTCTAGTTGTTTATACTCGACTTCAGCTGGTCACACTTCTATTGGAGATCAATCAGGGCTCTCTTATCCTCTTCATTGCATGCGACAAGTATCCTCAGGACTGCCTCCGCTCCATATGCATGCTGTCGAGCCTGGGTAGCCTGAAGATGGGCTTAATAAGCCTGACGCTAGAGCTCTGTATGCTGATCTTTCATAGCATGGAGCAATGCGGCCGGATCCATCAGTCCCTGTAGAGAAAAACGATCAGATGACATGAAAAGTGGTTTAGCATCTCTCTTTGCAGCCAAGGCAGCAAGTTCGCTTCTTCGACCTGGCACATCTGCAAAGAAACGAACAAGGTGGTACTCTATGAAGCAGGGAAGCTGCATGCTTCTCCCCGGCATCAGGAAGGGAAGCTGTGTGATTCTCCCAACCGACTGTACCTGCTAGAAAACAAGCGAAGTAAGCTGGAGCTATACGGGTATGATTGCCTTCCCTAACCCGACCTAAGAAGCAGTTCATACCCTTTCTCTTCCTGGCAAGTCTATCTTCACAAGGCGGGGAAGCTGCGCCATTTCCTGCAACACTGGACGAAGAAGCCCTGCGTTTCTCTCTAACATTGACTGGGCCGACATCCGATTTTGAAGGCCGGGGGTTAGCATCCTGCGCAGCTAAGCGTGGACATACTCCGGACGCCGATCCTCGACCTAAGAAGTGACAAGCTCTGAAAAGTTTATGGAGGCCTTGAACATGATAATTACCTCACCTACTACATCATCGACGTTGGGACATGCTCCGGAGGTTGGGCCTCGAGCCTACAGCTTGCAAAACTCTGAAGTCATTGGGAAGGATCTAACATCACTCTTTTTCCCTGCATCTCTTTCTTGACCTGCATCAGGGAGCCATCCAATCACAGCTCTCTTGATCTGACCTTGGCGGGATGACGATGATGACCACTGCTTCAGATTCATGATTGGCCAATGAGTCGTCGTCTACGTTAGCACCGACTCAACACCATCATTCTTGCCTCAAGACCGGTCAAATCCTCCTTCACTTGGATGATGACCGCTGCTTTGATTTCATCACGACCAGACTAAATGTCATCATTTTGATTCTATAATCGGGCCAGCCCGCCGTCCACAGGGACGATGACTATTTCTTCATCGCAAGCTTGGGAAGGTGAGTGCTTCTCCCCAGCATAAGGCAAAGAAGCCATTAGCATCTACCCGACATTAGGCAGGGAAGGTGCATGCTTCTACCCAGCATCAGTCGGAGAAGCTGGGCTTCTCCCCAGCATCACGCAGAGAAGCTCTTAGCATCTCCCGACATTAGGCAGGGAAGGTGCATGCTTCACCCCGACATCATGCAGAAAAGCTGAGGATCTCCCCGGCATCATGCACAGAAGCTGAGCATCTCCCCGACATCAGAGAAAGAAGTTCTTGGCATCTCCCAGACATTGGGCAGGGAAAGTGCGTGCTACTCCCCAGCATCAGGCAGAGAAGCTCTGAGCATCTCCCCAGGACCAGGCAAAGAAATTACACATTTCTCCCCGACATTAGATGGACCTGCATTAGATGTCAAGACTGAGACTTAGCATCCTTGGTCGCGTCTAGGGTAGCAAGTGCGCTTCTCGGACTTGCCATTCCTCCAAGGAAACAAAGGTCAGGGCAGGGCAGGGCAACAAATGTGTTTCTCCGACCTTCCATACCTACGAGGAAATGAGGGTCAAGACAGGACGACAAATGCGCTTCTCCGACCTGCCATACCTTTGAGGAAACGAACAAAGAGAGCGGAGATTCTACCGGTTGGGTTATCTCCCCTTACCCGGCCTGGGGAGCAGTTTATACCTTTGCTCTTTTCGGCAAGTTGTTCTTCGCAGAGAAAGCAATCTCCCTGCTTTTCCCCATAACCCGACGGAGAAGCTCCGTGCTTCTTCCTTGCATGAGTCAGACCTCCATCAGATGTCGAAGGCCAAAACTTAACACCTTGCATTGCAGCTAAAGCAGCGAGAGCATCTCTTTTATCTGCCATGTTTGTAACAGGTAATAATAGCAATCAACAGGGACTACTTATCATGGTGGACTACTCACTACATCTATCCCGAGAACATCAGACGAGCACTGCTCACAGGTGAAGACCGGTCTTTGCTATCCCCCTCAGTGGATGGCGACCGTTGCATCTGCACACAATGGCCTGAGAGCTCACCCTTTAGCTCCATTTTGGGCACATTCAAAGAAGAGACCTCTCCACCGGAACAAAACCCTAGGCTGCTAATCGGACAAACAAGACCCCGAGCTGCTGATCAGAAGAACAAGACCTTGGGAGGCTAATCGGATAAACAAGACCTAAAACTACTACCCAGACGAAGGAAACCTTATCCTCTCGCAAGCAGCGGGGATCAATGTGCACAGATGTGCAACCGCCCTTTCCCGAGCATACCTCGGCTCGCCATTCCCGGAAAACAAGTATGTGACTGGCCTCTCTTGGTCATACCTTGGCTCGGCATCACCAGCAGACAATTTTGCGGGTAGTCTCTCCCGAGCGTGCATTGGCTCGACTGCCAGCACTGGAAAGCAGATGAGCGACTGGCCTTCCCGAAACCTATCTCGGCTTACCAGTAAAGCAGACGCTCAATCAAGAACCAATGAGACTGACCTTCCTCTGTTTTATTTTGAGGTGCTGGTGTACTCTTTTTCCTTCACTGGGATTTTTTCCCACCGGGTTTTTTCCTAGTAAGGTTTTAACGAGGCATCCCCTCATCATGAACAAAGGAAGAGGTCTTCCCGGTTGGAGCAAAGAAGACCCCGGGCAGCTGGCCAGATAACCAGGACCCCAGGATGCTACCTAGAAAAGGAGGGTCTCATCCTTGCGCAACACTGTGGGATCACAGCGGACGGTTACATGACTAACCTTTCCAGGCACACCGCAGATCGTCATCATCAACAATCATCTGTGTAACTAGCTAGCTTGGCAACCGGGCCGATTTCAAAGCAGCTCAACTACTCCCTTTTAGCCGAGTCTACTACTCGACTAAGGGAGTGGGGGACTCGTGTTGGGATAATATGCCGGGCCCAGTGCCATCAGCCCGTTATCCCCGAGCTTTGGCCCCACTAGGCCCAAGACGCAGTCTCACGAGCGGGAATCGCCCCTTGCTCATTTACTTATTTATCGGGCCGGTTCGCACATTAGCTTGGACATGTATTATGTATTTGGGCCAAGCCCACGTAGATTAGACTTTGGACTTGTGATGGATGCCTATAAATAGGCCATCACCCCCCATGTATTCGGTATGCTATTTTACTATACTGAAATGCTGTCGAATTCTCGACCCGGGGTTATTTTCTACCAACAAGTAATGTTGCCATGAAATCCCATATACTTAATTAGTCGTAAAATTATAAAAAAAAAAATCTACAAAATAAAAAATGAAATCTATAAATAAATTTCTAAAATGAATGAGAAGAGAATTATTTTTGGCGAAAGTGTTGTGATTGTCTTAGGATGTGCAGTAATGGTGTGCAATAATGTTGTGCATTAATGTGCATAAATTTTAATTGGCCGAAATTAGTGCAAAATGCACATATTTTAAATAAGGATATTTTCGTCATTCAACATATAAATATAAACGTGATTATCTTTTATTTTTGGATTTTCAGTCATACAAATGTCAAAAAACTAAGTTAGTCATATTTAGGGAAACTCAATGAGTTTTAGTCATAACCTAGAAAATTTCCCATTAAAAAAATGGGATTTAAAAGACCTCATCTTCTATTCCATTGTATCCAATAAAACAAAGAGCTCACCACTCACTTTTGGAATTTGGTCATTACTACGCCGACGACTTGTCCATTGTATTGTAAATTCTATTTTAATTTGACATAATCTTACTATCTTATAAAATTTCTAAGAGAGTTACATGGGCATGTTTCCGTTAAAGCAGTGCGGACGGAACTCCCTTTACGCTGGAAATAAACTAATCGCTGCTTCCCGTTAAGAGACCCGCGTCTTCAACTCCTTCTGTGGCCAGAGAATACCTGGCACTGTTTGCTACTGTTGGAGTCTGCGGCTGAGCTTCTCCAGTGGTATAATATTTATTTCGGACGCTTGGCCAGCCATACCTAAAGCTCTTCGATTTTCTTGGTTTTCTCTTTCCTCTCTCTACGCCTGTGAGTCACCTTCTTTACTTCCCTTTTTCCTGCTCGTTTGTGTGCGTTTCTTGGTACTATGAGGCTGAGACAGTTGTGTGTTTCTTGGAATTATTGGTTTTGTGAGGTGAGCCATTACACGGTTTTGTTGGAGTTTTTTCGTTTGTTTCTTGTTGGTGTTTGGTCCTAAGGTTGTTCTCTTCTCCTATTGCCATGTTTGTGTTCTGGGGTTGCCCTTGCGTTGTGTTTTTTGTTTTCTGTTGTTTGGGTACTGTCTGACTTGCTGGGATTTTTTGGGTCAGGGGTCCATTAGGTTTTGTGCTTCTATGGTTGAGTTTGTAATTGTTTGGCAGGGCCTGGGGGTATTGTGTTCATTCGGTTGGGTTTGAATTGCTGTTGTTGCGGTATTTTTTATGCTATGGTTGTGGAGGGGTGGGATGTTGTGGTGCTTTCCATTGTTTGGTGTGCTGTGAACTGTCTTCTCTCCATGTTTGGTTGTTGTCCTCCCCCCCTGTGTGGGTAGAGGAATGTATGTTCATGGGTTGTGGTGGTGTGCTGTTGTCCTCAATAATGGTGCTCATGTATATCTATTTTGATTTGTTCGCATGTGCTTGGGAAGTTTGTTTTGCAACCACAATCTCCTGCTTTGCCATTCTTGTAAGTGTTCTGGAATGCTTGTTTAGAGTTTCGAATTTTTATGTCCCACAACTGTTTTTTTGTATGATTTTCCTGGATTGAGTTGTTGTTTTTAATTATGTTGTGGGGTTTAGTTTTATTTTGGGGCGTGGCTTTGTTCATGCTGCGACATGTGTCTTGTTTTATTTGGTATGCATGTTGGATTCCTGTGTGGGCGCGACAATTAGTTTAGCGTTTGTTAGAGTGGGTATTCCGAGTGTTTACTGTAGTAGTGACTCTTCGAGCTTATTTGTTTTGTTCATGGGTGAGTAGCACATTTGTCGATGCCCGCCTATGGTGGGTGTGGCAGCATTGTGCCTTTGGATGAGCAGCGAGCGCGGCGAAATAAACGTCGGCGCTTATCAAGAAATGCCTCAAATGCAGACTATGGTGACATCGAACAATCGCTTCCAATTCATACTGCCTGATGTGATTCTGAAATTCCAGGTGGGTGGCTTGTGCAGTGACCGGGCTAAACTTGCAAGTGTACAAGTGCCGATATAGTAATAAATTCCGGTAAAATACCGGGTCGAATCCACAGGCAAACGTTGTTTAGCTTAGTCGAGAGTAGATAACTTTGAATAAAGAAATGAGTAAAGCGGAGGGATTTTGATTTGTGTGTTGTTGTGAAAACAACTTGGTTCTTCTCTTTAATTTTCAGGGATATAACTTAAAATAATTCGATTTTAAGATGAATGATAGCAACAACTAAGGTTTCGGGAATCACTTAAATGCTTTAATAGGGTTGAATATTAGTTCTTTGCCAATAATTATGAATACGATGTCGCTAATATATTCTCAACTTCGGTTAAGGCAGCGAGAGCGTGGTTTTCGTTACGTGTAAGTCCCATTACGGCTTACATTCATCTACCGAAAACCCCGTTGAATATCAAGACATCACACCCGTATCATATAATACCGAATATATTTCTATTCTCGGTAACATACTACCTCTGTCCCAAATTGATTTGCAAATTTGACTTTTCTTGGTCAAACAGTTTCATTTTGTTCACTTAATTAGGATGTCAATTTTTAATTATATTCTAATTTGGAGTTTACAACTTTGAAGAGATTTTAATGTAGTTTATGAATATGTAAATTTTAATTATTAAAAATTGAATTAAATAGCCATACGGAGCATTGACTTTTATTATTGGTTGTTGACAAAAAAATGTTGACTTTGCAAAACAAATTGGGACGGAGGGAGTATATGTTTATCCTTTAATGTTCATAGTTTAGACTTCAACGTTAATTGCAAGTATAAACTAAATTTAACGTACTTCTATGTTGTACACCATAGTCATAAACAATCAAAATGTAAAGGATAAATCACAATTTATTGGTTTAGAACTTTTATCAAACACCTAGTGGGCATAGAAGTTCATCCCTAGTCTTAGCTAAGAAATTAGCCTCTAATGCTCATATTAATCACAATACAATATTGAAATGTAATGGAACTTGAAATTACAAAGGAAATAATACCTAAACACCAATGATTTCGGAGGTTGAAGTTTCCTCCTCAAGAACTTGAAGAAAATACCAAGAAAAAAATATAAAAGCTAGGAATTACTCTATGGAATGAGATGTCTTTGCTTGATGGATTGAGGGCTTTATATAGGCCAAAGAATGACATCTTTTAGTTTATTCAAGCCCAACAATCAGGTATGGAGGAGATATTTGATCAAATATGAGGAAGATGTAGTTTTCTAATCAAGAAATCTCTTGCACGTAGTTGTGTTTGTAGCAGAAATCGGGCCAACCGGCGCCGGTTATAGGATGTCTGGCGCCGGTTGAAAACAGGAGCGAAAAAAAAAACAAACGACCGGCGCCAGTTCCTGCGCCAAAATATGTACTTCGTTTCTCTTTCTCTTTTTCTGTCCGAAATTGACCCGGAAGTGCCGGTTTTCGACCCCTTTTGACTTTTGACCCTACTTTTGTTGCTCCAAACCGTATTTCATGTTTCTGCTCATTCGGGAATATTTACCTGTTTTTGGTTCATATTTTGTACAGATAAATATAATTACCTATGTAAAACATAAGTAATTATTGCGCTTATCATGCAGTATTGCTGGTTTTGCGTAAATTCCCCTTCAAATCGACTTTTGTTATGGGCTCTGACATTTTTCCCTTTACCTTGTTGACAAAATTACCAAACTTGAATCCCATTGTGTATAACCTGTCTTGCTTCCCTGCCTTTGTTTACCCTTATTTGTTGTGTATTCATCCCATATATTGTAAACCTTAATTCATTATTCTCTGGCTATCACCCAATGTTTCCCTGTGACTCCATGTGACGTTGAATGTTTGGTCTTCATTCTTGCTGCCATGTGTGACACGTTGTCTTTTGCGTATGGTGGCGTGTTCTGTGCTGACATCTGTTGCTCGGATGTGGGTTTGGTGTGCATCGCAACCTGCCTTACCTGTCGCGATCCAAAACTTATCTTACATGTCCATGCGTTTGCGTTGCCTTATTATGTGGTTCGCTAAAGTGGGGGGTTCTGATGGTAGTGACTATATTGATACCACTGGTGAAAGCACTTCTGCACCTTCTCCCGCCTGTGAAACCTACAGACTGAAATCGGTACCCGACTGTTCGCATTGTAGTGCTGAAAGACTCCAGTATGAACCCTTTACCAGTTGTTGCAGCCGAGGTGAGGTTGTTCTAACATCAACTGAAATGCCTCCTCAATTGCGGCAGTTATTCACAGCCCACGACCCTTTGGCTAAGCACTTCCAAGCATGTGTGCGGACGTACAACAACACTTTCGCATTCACGTCGATTGGAATTCACAACTACGACAAACAGTTGTGCCGGCGCAACAAGGGGATATATACATTCACGGTCCAGGGACAGATAAACCATTTCATCAACGACTTACTTCCTGATGGCCGAGCTGCGGGTTGTGTGGCAGCCACTCACATCTCTTCGTTGCCATTCTCTTCCTTGCGAACACATGCACCACCCACCTTCTTGAAGTGGGGGGACACCATAGTACTTGGCCTCAAAATTTGGGCTTCGGCGGTGTACTCCACATCTTCATTTGTAAGGTCGATGCCAAAACTCCTGAAAATCATTGTGAGTAAAGGAGGATAAATAAAAAATTTATCACCTCTTTTAGTCTTGACGACACCCCTCATTTCCGTCATGATGAGAGGAGCCAAAGGAATACCCTCGATTTCTCCAAGTCCGTTTATCATCGTGTACATAAGATATAGGTCCAACCGCCGAATCACATGGGTGTCACTAGCTCGTGGCAAGATGTTGAAGCTAAGAAGGTATGCGATTAGTCTCTCTCATGGTTCAAGAACACGCGCCCCAAGATCTGCACCGAACTCATATTCGTTCATTACATCCACCTCCTTGTGAGCAGGCTCGGTGAGCACCACTACAGAGTTCATTTCAACTGGGAGACCGACGTTGGGGATAGAAAGCAAGTTGCATAATCATTGTTTGCTAATAGTGATTTTTGTGTCTTTAATCGTGCTCACAATATCCCCAAACGGGTCCATTTTCCTCTCGATGTTGGCATAGAACTCCCGTACAAGCGTCGGGTAGAATGCCCCAGTCAAAGTGAGCATGACAGCCCATCCCAATTTGTCAAAAGCGTCTGAGAGTCGATAAAGAGCTTCGATCTCAGGATGCACAGTCTTTTCAATCACAATTTTCCACTTCCTCCTTTGGTCGTACCAAGCTTCATTCTCCGGAGAGGTGAAACGTGGTACGGATGAAGAGGAAGAAGTCGCATCATTTCGTCGTTTAGGAGCCATTAAACCTGCACAATTAGTTCAACGCATACATAGAACACCATATTTTTCATCAACCCAAGGTAAAATTTCAAAAATTTCTTCAATTTTCCCCAAATTTCATGTTCATTTAAGAATTCTTGCAACAATCATGTTTAGAAGATTATATATCAACAACAATTCATATCAATAAATCTTTAAACGTCAATTGTAAAAAGGAATTCATCAATGAACAAGAAATTTGAAATTAGGGTTCTTGCGAAATTTTTTCAAGATTTTCCCCTAATCTTGAACCTTAATCTCACAAATTTGGAACAAACATTCAAGACTTATAGACATCTATTTTGCCAAAATTTGTAAAAGAGAAAAGATTTCAAGAATTAGGGAAATTTGAGTTTAGAGCCAAAATACCTTGAATTGATGCTCAAAGAGCGATGAAGAAGCTTTTAGAGATGATGCTTGATGCAAAAACGACGCTTTTGGGGGTGATTTTAGCTTGGGGTGGCGGCTTTGGGGCGGTGGCCGGTGGTCGAGCTCTCAAAATATGGGAGAGTTTTTGAAGATGGTCTGTTTTTCCATGATCTGGGACTGTTTTTAATCGCAGAGACCAGCGCCGGTTATAGGGGGTCCGGCGACGGATGTTCCATTTGTTGCGCCCCGGAGCTTCTGTTTCGGACCGGGGCCGGTTGTCTCTGACCGGGGCCGGTCGTTCCGTATTTTTTTTTATCAATTATAAATAAAATGAGTATGTTTATGTAAGTAAACATATTTTACTTATAATTGATTTTGAACCAATTATAAATAAAAATGAATATGTGCATAATTAAACATATTTATTTATAATTGATTTTTTTGTGTTGGGTTGCCTCCCAATTAGCGCTCGATTTAACGTCGTAGGCCGGACGCAACGTACCTTTATTCTCCCAATTGGCATGCGGTGGTTGCTGAAGTGATACGGTACTCCATGTATAGCTTGAGTCGGTGACCATTTACAAGAAATGGTGTTTGGTTACCGTTTTTAATCATCATTGACCCGTATGGTCGTACCTCGGTGATTGTGAAAGGTCCCGACCATTAGGACTTTAGTTTTCCGAGAAATAGGCGAAGTCTAGAATTGAAGAGTAGTATTTTTTGCCCAACATAGAAATCCCTCCGGTTGATGTTTTTTATCATGCCAAGCTTTGGCCTTTTCCTTGTAGATGCGGGAGTTCTCATATGCATCTCTCTGAATTTCTTCAAGTTCCGTCATTTGGAACATCCTCCTTTTCGTTGAGAGTGTAAGATCAAGATTTAGCTTGGAGAGTGCACATTGTGCTTTGTGCTCAAGTTCTACGGGAAGGTGGCATGATTTTCCATAGACAAGCCGGTATGGTGACATACCCAACGGGGTTTTGTAAGCCGTCTGATATGCCCATAGCGCATCATCTAACTTTAACGCCCAATCTTTTCTAGAGATGACGACTGTTTTCTCTAGAATTGATTTAATCTCTCGGTTGGACACTTCAACTTGCCCATTGGTTTGTGGATGATAGGCTGCCCCGGTTCGGAAATTGCACCCATATTTCTTTAGCAAGCTAGAAAAATGGGTACTCTTGAAATGTGTGCCATTATCACTTATGATGGTACGGGGCACACCAAACCGTGAGAAAATGCTTTTCTTCACGAACTCCCCCACACTTTTGTTAGTGTTGTCGGGTAGAGCTATTGCCTCTACCCACTTGGAGACGTAGTCCACTGCTACAAGGATATAGCCTTTCCCATATGAGTTAGGGAAAGGCCCCATGAAGTCCAATCCCCATACATCAAAGAGTTCTACCACAAGGATCATATTTTGAGGCATTTCATTCCTCCGGCTAAGATTTCCGGTTCTAGAACATTTGACACTGGTCACAAGATTTCACATAACTCCTTGCATCTTTGAATAATGTTGGCCAGAAAAGACCACATTGGAGGACCTTCGCCGCTGTCCGATCCAGACCATGGTGGCCACCACAAGGAAGGTTGTGGCAATGGTTCAAAACGGACATAATCTCCTCATTATGCATCTTCTAATAATCCCGTCGGCACAATGTTTGAAGAGATATGGTTCATCCCAATAGTAATGCTTCACATCACTTAGGAATTTTTTCCTTTGATGGAAAGTTAGTGATGGAGGAATAATTTCTTTTGCAAGAAAATTAATGAAATCAGTGAACCATGGTAGTTGTACCTCTTTGATTGCCATGATTTGCTCATATGGGAAATCATCTCTTATCTCCTCCTCCTTGGGGTTGGGGGTGCCTTCAAGTCGTGAAAGATGATCTGCCACAAGGTTTTCACCCCCCTTCTTGTCTCGGATTTCAAGGTCAAATTCTTGGAGTAGTAAAACCCAACGAATTAACCTTGGTTTGACATCCTTCTTGTTCATGAGATATTTGATGGCTGAGTGATCGGTGTACACAATCACTTTTTGGCCAATGAGGTAAGATCGGAATTTGTCAAAAGCACAAATGACGGCTAGAATTCTTTTTCGGTGGTGGCATAATTGAGCTCCGCGTCATGGAGTAACCTCAATGCATAGTATATGACATGAAGTTTCTTTTCTTTTCTTTGCCCAAGTACCACACCAATAGCATGATCACTAGCATCACACATCAATTCGAATGTAAGAAACCAATCTGGTGATGTGATGATAATAGGGGTCGTGGTGAGAGCTTCCTTTAAAGTGTTGAATGCTTTGAGCCGAGTTGGAGTGATTTCAAAAGGGACATCCTTGGCTAATAAATCAAATAGAGGTTTAACAATTTTTGAGAAATCTTTGATAAATCGCCGGCATGCCCTATAAAACTTCGGATAGCTTTCACCAAATGTGGAGGAGATAACTTCTTTATGACTTCAATTTTTGCTTGGTCGACTTCAATGCCATTGGGAGAAATTTTGTGCCCCAAGACAATCCCCCCGGTTACCATGAAATGACATTTTTCCCAATTGAGAGCCAAATCGGTTTCTTCACACCGAGTTAATACTTTCTCAAGGGAAAGTAAGCATGAGTCAAAAGAATTCCCAAAAAAAGAAAAATCATCGATCCATGAATACCTCCATGAAGTCTCCCACCATATCCGCGAAAATTGCCATGACACATCTTTGAAATGTTCTGGGGGCGTTGCATAACCCGAACGACATCCTTCTATAGGCAAATGTGCCAAAAGGACATGTGAATGTTGTCTTTTCTTGGTCCTCGGGAGAGATAGCTATTTGAAAATATCCGGAGAACCCATCCAAGAAACAAAAGAATTCATTACCCGCGACACGCTCCAACATTTCATCCATGAATGGAAGGGGAAAGTGGTCCTTCCTTGTGCCGGAGTTCAGTTTCCGGTAGTCTATGCACATCCTCCAACCGGTGATCATTCTAGTAGGAATTAATTCATTCTTACTATTGGCCACCACCGTGATTCCACCCTTCTCTGGAACGACTTGAACGAGGCTTACAAATTTACTATCCGAAATGGGGTAAATTATGCCATAGTCAAGGAGTTTGAGAACTTCCTTTTTAACTACCTCCTTCATGTTGGGGTTTAGCCGCCTTTGATGCTCCACCGTGGGTTTGTGATTTTCCTCCATAAAAATCCGGCGCATACAAAGAGAAGGGCTAATACCCTTAATATCCTCCAAGGACCATGCCATAGATGTTTTGTGGTCCTTCAATACCCGGAGTAATTTTTCTTCTTGAAGAGATGTGAGTGAAGAAGAAATTATTACCGGGAAAGTTGAGTTATCTCCAAGAAATGCATATTTGAGATGCTCCGGTAGAGTTTTCAAAGATGGTTTTGGTGGAACCTCAAGAGATGGTTTTAATGCGGACTTACTTGTTCCAAGATCTTCAAATTTTTGTCGGAATTGTTTGAAAGGAGCTCCGGCTTGCAAGTACATAACTTCTTCAAGAAGTTCATGGCTTTCTTCTTTTTAATTGCATCCTAACATGATGCAAGTCTCCAAGGGATCTTCATGGATTATTTTCCCAAAACACTCTTTAGCCAATGTGTCAAGAATATCAATGCTAAAACAAGAGGGATCATTGATAAGTGTGATTTGTTCATATATTTTCACTCACTTTTTATAGTGTTTCTTGTTAAACTCAGGGCAAATTGACACATTTTTCTGCGTTTTTATTGCATTTTTGTTAATGTTTGAAATTAGCGATGAAATTTACATTTTTAGTGATTTGTGCTTAGTTGAAGTGTTTGGGTTGTTTTTGTGTTTGTTTTTCACTTGTGTGATTTATATTTTGTAGTTTGTCAAATTTTGTTTTTCAATGCTCTTTTATTATTAATGCAATAAACAAATGAGCAAATGAGGCACATTAATTAATCAAAAGAAAAAAACTGCAGCTACGCTGCGTGAAGAAAAAGAAAACAAACAAAAAAATTAAAGAAAATGAAAAAGAAACAAAAAGAAAAGAAAATGAGATAAGATGGAGAGTTGCCAACAAAAAAACAGGAGGGTGTGGTCGTGTGGAGTCCCATCTTTTGGACTATCAAAGAAAAGAACAAAAAGGGCAGCTTCAAGGAAAGAAAAAAAAGAGAGCAGGACTAGATAGGCAACCAACTGCAATCACTCAGCCCGGGGGTAGCCGCAAGTAGCTCTGGACAGAGATGCGAACAATTCAGTCCAGACCCTCAGCTCTCAGCCGCAAAGGAGTTTCACTCAGCGGCAAGAACTCCAGAAAAACGCAGCAGATATCAGATGCAATCGGAGGTTAATGTGAGATGTCAACTGCTAAGAAGTTATGGTGTGTATTCAATTTCAGTCCTAAATGTTCTATGCTTGATTTGTCTTTAGATATAAACTTCAATAAGCTTCAAGTTTTAATCCCTGTATTATTTCAAACTCCGAATTTATGTTTATTTGGATAATTGAGTTGTTAATGATGTTTATTTACTGTTTAATTTCATCTACAAATTACTCTAGCTCTTTTATTAATTGTCTTAGTTTCGTGGTGAATATGTTAGGCTAGAACTCAATGGGGTTTGGATTTGGATAAAATTAAGGTTAATGGGTGTTCTTGAGTATTGAATTGAATTTAGGAGTTTTCTTCAATTTTTAAGACTAGTTGTTTGAAATGAAATCGAATGAGTAATTTGTGAAATTGATCACTTCACTTTTGAATTTTTAGAAGATTAATTCTTGCTTGTCTATGAGTAAAGAATTAATTTAGCTAACATTTCACACACCCTAAACTAAGCCTAGAAATAGGACATGTTAGGGAATTAAAAATAAATTCTTGTCTATGAGAATTAATGTTACTATTCTTAGATTGGAGAAAATACCCAAATTTATTTATAATCAAAGACACCCAAGATCCTTAATTTCAAATCTAAACCCCACTTTTAATTAGTTAATTTATTGTTACTAGTCACATTGAATTTACTTTTTAGCATTTTATTTTCGAAACCTTTTCATCCACATGGTTGCTAGTTAAGTAAAATTAGTTAAATTTCTCTCCCAAATTATTTTGCATGTTCACTAGTTTTATTTTACTCAATAATGCCATTTAATTAAATTCTCCGTTACTACTTTTATTGTTTATTTTTATTTGGTTAATCATTATCACAATCTAATCGTTTGAGAAAGCTTGCAACGACTCGTACTAACCGGTGACCGATATTGAAACCAACACTTCCCTCCGCCACTCCTCAGAGACACGATACTCGGGGATAAAATTTTTTCCATCCGGAAAGGTTAAACTCCGTTTTACTACAACGCCGCGAAAGCGGTTATCAAATGGCGCCGTTGCCGGGGAGTGGCACGGTTGTAAGTTGGTTTTTATTATTGGCATAGGCGAACCCGAGTTAGTGAGACTTTCTCCTTTATTTTCTGTTTTTTTTGTGTGTTGTTTTCTCAAGTTTGCAGGATCAATTTGTAAAATCTCTCTTTCAAACATGGCAAGTTGCTATCATTTGCTCTCTATCCTGAAAGAACATTGAGAGGGCCTGGACAGAAAATTCATCAGGATGAGGGAAGGCGAGAGCAGAACAGTGCTTGAAACATTGACCTTGGACTTTTCCGAGGAAGATAGCATCATCGTTCCGCCAATCGATGTCACTGATTTTGAAATTAATCCTGATATTATTCAAGTGATATCGATTAATCAATTTGGCGGTTTAAAACATGAAGATCCCAGGGTGCATATGTTGTGGTTTAATAGAACGTGTCAAACATTCCGGATCAGTGGAGTCTCAATTGACACCGTGAAGCTTATCTTATTCCCATTCTCTCTTCGGGATAAGGCTATTCGGTGGTTGAATTCTTTTTCACCAGGTCACTTCACCACCTGGAATGCTCTTCACCGGACATTTATGCATGAGTATTTTCCTCCATCAACGGTTGCCAAAATCAGAGCATCAATTCAAAATTTCAGCCAGGCTCCGGTGGAATCCCTGAGTGAGGCTTGGGATCGATATAAAGGCCTACGGAGAAAGTGTCCTACACATTTCATGAATGCTTATGACTTGATGTTCTATTTCTATTATGGACTTCAAGTTGTAAGTAAGAGAGAGTTGGACTGTTATTCAAAGGTGGGTTCTTTTCTGGACATGATACCGGAAGAGAGTGAAACACTCGTGGAGAATGTGGTATCAAATGCTAAGAACTGGTACTACGAGACAGAATCTTCTTCCAAGACTACACTTCAAGGCACCGATCAAATTTCAGCCCTCACAACAATAATTGACAACCTGGCAACTCAAGTGAAGAATCTCAACTCACGACCAAGTCGGGTCAACAAGCAGAATCATGTTGTGGCAGTTCAGGAAGGTTTGGAGACTAGCACGGAGGCACCCATAATTGATGAAGAATTCACAGATGAGAGATGGACCTCCACTGAAAAACAAAGCTCAGTGGAACTACAGAATGAAACTGGAGAGATCTTTGAGCCAATTTCAGAGAAGGTGGAAGTGGGTGACATTTTGTGCAAAAGTAAAGTTGAAAAGGGAGAAATTCTGACATTATGTCTTGCTGAATTTGATGAAGCATCTCACGGAGAGGAGGAATCCGAAATGATCACAGTTGCATCTTGTGAAAAATTTAAAAAGAGAACTTCTGAGAAGATGAATGAAATTGAGGAGCTCCTTGATCTATTGTTGGAGACTTTGGATGTGGAAGTTGATGAAGAAGATGCACATGTTGAGGAAGAAACAAGCATGGAGGAGTCCATTGACTTTCTTCTTGATGTGCTTGAAACTAGTACATGGCTCAAAACAGTCCAGATTGAAGGAGATCTGGAGAATGAGGACGACTTTCCTTATTTTATTTTGCCACCTGAAAATGAGAAAGATGCACAGGCCTTTGTTCTTGCTTGTGAGTTTTTTATGAAACAGAGGTGGTACACAAGAAGAGTCCTGAGGGTCAAGCTGTATGATCCGAGAGTTGGAAAGTCAAGGAAAAAATGAAAAAAAAAAACGTCAAGCTAGTGACGTTAAAGAAGCGCTTTTGGGAGGCAACCCAAGTGTTAAAAAGGAGGTTTAAAAAAAAATCTGCAAAAAAAAGCAAAACAAAAAAAAAATAATTTAAAAAAAAACTGCATTAAAAAAAACCAAAAAATATATATATTTTCTTTTCTTTTCCTTGTTTGTGTGTTAGTTTTAATTCATCATTATATTTTGTTTGCTTTAGCTTTTTCAGGTTAATCACCGGAGTTCCCCAATTGGATTAAATTTTCATTTGTGCTTGCTCTTTCAAATCTTCTTCAATGTTGAGCACAAGGGGAGTACTTCTTACTTTTCTCTATGAATTTTTACCCTCCACGTGTGTTTATTTGTGATTCATCTTAAGTGTGAGGAGGGTACTTTAAAAAAATGCAGATTTGCCCTGTTTTATTTTGATTTTATTTTGAGACCTCGAGGACGAGGTTTAATCTCAAGTGTGAGGAGGGTTTGGAACAGGGCCATGGACTGATCTGGTGCGCATGACAAGAGGCTCAGGTGAACTAAGTTAAGATCATTAATAAGCTAAGGTGTAATCTACTTTAACTATTTTTTTTTTGAAAGTTTTGTCATAACTAATCTTTTTATTAGCATCATACTTTAAAAAAAAAAATCTTTAAATATTAGTAGATATGCTTGATTTCTACTTTGAAGTTGTGTGCACATGTTTGGATTTTTGGTTTGAATGGTTGTTCGGTCTTACTTTCTCTTCATGGATATATACAATGCTCCTTGGTTAGCTTAAAATTTAAATTCTTTGGATTAGGGAGAATTCTATCCTCGAATGAGGCTCTGCTTTTAGCATTTGATAGAATATCTCTCACTATTCTGGTTGTACTTGATTATTGATTTGAGAAGTGTCTTCGTTGGGAGTCTCATCTCCGAGAAGGGGCGCTGCTCTTCTCATTATCGTATTCTGCGAGAGTTGAGTATATTTTATATATTTTATGAGATAGCCCCACAAATCAATGATTTAGTTTAACCATAAAATTCATACCAACTTGGCTTTGTTTATTGCTCCCCCAAGATCATTCTAAAACAAAAATAAAAAAAAATGCTAGGGGAGCTAAAACTGTTTTTAGACCTGGAGCTTGTATGTATTTCATGACTAGTTAAGAATGACTGGTGGTTTCTGAATGTGAATGTTGACTTGTGCTAATAACTATTTAGTAGCTATTTTTGCAAATATACTAGTATTAAGAGATTTTTTTTAAAGTATGTTGTCTCATAAAAGTTGAGTTATTATTGTGCTTTCATGGAAATATAGTTAGGTAGATTGGAATTTTAGTCTATTGATGATGATCTTGAGCCCTTGAGTTGTGTGCACATAATCAGTTTGCCTTGAAAATTTGTTTAAGAGTAGTTTTGTTGCTTGAGGGCAAGCAACGCTTAAGTGTGAGGAGATTGATAAGTGTGATTTGTTCATATATTTTCACTCACTTTTTATAGTGTTTCTTGTTAAACTCAGGGCAAATTGACACATTTTTCTGCGTTTTTATTGCATTTTTGTTAATGTTTGAAATTAGCGATGAAATTTACATTTTTAGTGATTTGTGCTTAGTTGAAGTGTTTGGGTTGTTTTTGTGTTTGTTTTTCACTTGTGTGATTTATATTTTGTAGTTTGTCAAATTTTGTTTTTCAATGCTCTTTTATTATTAATGCAATAAACAAATGAGCAAATGAGGCACATTAATTAATCAAAAGAAAAAAACTGCAGCTACGCTGCGTGAAGAAAAAGAAAACAAACAAAAAAATTAAAGAAAATGAAAAAGAAACAAAAAGAAAAGAAAATGAGATAAGATGGAGAGTTGCCAACAAAAAAACAGGAGGGTGTGGTCGTGTGGAGTCCCATCTTTTGGACTATCAAAGAAAAGAACAAAAAGGGCAGCTTCAAGGAAAGAAAAAAAAGAGAGCAGGACTAGATAGGCAACCAACTGCAATCACTCAGCCCGGGGGTAGCCGCAAGTAGCTCTGGACAGAGATGCGAACAATTCAGTCCAGACCCTCAGCTCTCAGCCGCAAGGGAGTTTCACTCAGCGGCAAGAACTCCAGAAAAACGCAGCAGATATCAGATGCAATCGGAGGTTAATGTGAGATGTCAACTGCTAAGAAGTTATGGTGTGTATTCAATTTCAGTCCTAAATGTTCTATGCTTGATTTGTCTTTAGATATAAACTTCAATAAGCTTCAAGTTTTAATCCCTGTATTATTTCAAACTCCGAATTTATGTTTATTTGGATAATTGAGTTGTTAATGATGTTTATTTACTGTTTAATTTCATCTACAAATTACTCTAGCTCTTTTATTAATTGTCTTAGTTTCGTGGTGAATATGTTAGGCTAGAACTCAATGGGGTTTGGATTTGGATAAAATTAAGGTTAATGGGTGTTCTTGAGTATTGAATTGAATTTAGGAGTTTTCTTCAATTTTTAAGACTAGTTGTTTGAAATGAAATCGAATGAGTAATTTGTGAAATTGATCACTTCACTTTTGAATTTTTAGAAGATTAATTCTTGCTTGTCTATGAGTAAAGAATTAATTTAGCTAACATTTCACACACCCTAAACTAAGCCTAGAAATAGGACATGTTAGGGAATTAAAAATAAATTCTTGTCTATGAGAATTAATGTTACTATTCTTAGATTGGAGAAAATACCCAAATTTATTTATAATCAAAGACACCCAAGATCCTTAATTTCAAATCTAAACCCCACTTTTAATTAGTTAATTTATTGTTACTAGTCACATTGAATTTACTTTTTAGCATTTTATTTTCGAAACCTTTTCATCCACATGGTTGCTAGTTAAGTAAAATTAGTTAAATTTCTCTCCCAAATTATTTTGCATGTTCACTAGTTTTATTTTACTCAATAATGCCATTTAATTAAATTCTCCGTTACTACTTTTATTGTTTATTTTTATTTGGTTAATCATTATCACAATCTAATCGTTTGAGAAAGCTTGCAACGACTCGTACTAACCGGTGACCGATATTGAAACCAACACTTCCCTCCGCCACTCCTCAGAGACACGATACTCGGGGATAAAATTTTTTCCATCCGGAAAGGTTAAACTCCGTTTTACTACAACGCCGCGAAAGCGGTTATCAATCATCATGGTGCTTCTTCAAAGAATCCCAAACATGGAACTCTTGTTCTTCATCTCCAACACGGAATTTGACAATTACGTTTTTGACATCAATAAGGGCGGTTGCAGTGGCTAGAAATGCCCTTCCAAGAATAATAGGGATATCCATTTCCTCCATCTCCAAGATAAGAAAATCCACAGGAAAATAGAATTTCCCAACTTTAACAAGCATATCCTCCATAACTCCAATAGGGTAGCGAATTGATCTATCCGCAAGTTGTAAGGCTATAGTAGTTGATTGAAGTCCCCCCCACACCAAGCTTTTTAAATAAAGAATGGGGCATGAGGTTGATACTAGCACCAAGATCACAACGGGATCTTACCTCTCCAATCTTGCCAATAGAACATGGCACCGTGAAGCTTCTGGGGTCCTTCAATTTAGGAGTGAGTTTGTTTTGTAGGATAGCACTACACTCCTCCGTAAGGGCAATGGTAGCAAATTCCGCCAATTTCTTCTTATTTAAGAGAATGCCCTTCAAGAATTTGGCATAAGATGAGATTTCCGCAATAGCTTTGGCAAATGGAATGTTGATGCTCAATTTAGTAAAAATATCAAGGAATTTTTTATATTGAGCACCATCATTCTTTTTCTTCAATCTTTGAGGATATGGAATGGGAGGAACATAATTAGCCATATTTGATGGTGGCATCATATGCTCCTCATTTCCATTTTCTTTTTGCTTTTCTGGGGTCTCCTCCTCTTCCGGCATTTTCGGATCCTCCATTGTCTCACCACTCCTTGTGGTAATGGCCATAACATTCTCCCTTGGGTTCATCTCCGTGGTTGTAGGAAATTTGCCTTGCTCCCAAGAACTTACTTTTTGGGCAAGTTGCCCTATTTGAACTTCAAGATTCCGAATGGATGTCTTGTTGTATTGCTCAATGGTGTCGATGCGTTGGTTGAGATTCATATTTTGATCGTCAAATCGAAGATCCAACTTGGTGAATTGAGAGTGGAGATTCCCAATGGATGCCTCCACTCTATGACGATTTTCCTCATTTTGGGTCTTCATGCTTGCCATGCTTTTGGACATGAATTGCATCATATCCTCCATGGTGGTCTCCTTGGATTGCCCAAAATTAGGTACTCCAGATTGGGGTTGTGAGGAACTTGCTTGTGGCTTCCACCTTTGTTCATATAATTTACCTCTTTAAGATGTTGAGATAAATCACTTTCCGGGCTTGGTATGCTCTCCACGTTGGCTATTTGCTTGACTCCTCCCAATACGGCTTGTAGAGGTGTTTGGAATTTTTGCTCAATCTTTGACTCCATTTCTTCAAGCCTTTTGTTTATCTCCGTTGTGATAGAGATTTCATTAATCCCAACCACTTTGTAATCACCTCCTTGAAGTTGAGGATTCGAGGCAATAGATTCGATAATTCGGAGCGCCTCGATTTCATTCTTATTGCCAATATAGCCCTCGACTCGGTTGTCCACAATGGTTTGGCAATATGCATTCAAACCATTGTAGAACGTATCAATTTGAAGATCAAGGGAATGCGGTGGTGCGGGCATTCCCTTAGCAATGATTTGAAACGCCGCCATGCATCTTGAAAGAGCTCACCATTTTGTTGTTTGAAATTGAAAATGTGTTGTCTAAGCTCTTGAGTCATGGTGGGCGTGTAGTATTTAGACATGAAGGCATTGTATATATCTTCTCATGTTGTGTAGCTTGTCGGGGCTTGCTCTAGGAACCATCCTCTTGCTGCCCCTTTGAGAGTATAGGGGAAGCATTTGAGCTTGAGATCATCTTCGGCTAGCTTGTTCCTTGGAATCCCTTGAATGAACCCATAGAACTCCGTGATAAAGTTCATTGGATTTCCCCCCAATTGACCATGAAACCGAGGCATAACATTGAAGTAGCTTTGCTTTAGTTCATAGTATCTCGCATCTTCGCTTAGCACAATGCAAGGGGGGAGGTTGCAACAACGGGCCTCTTCCGTTCGTTGAGTGTGGGCATCATCTTTGTGGCTTTTTGCTCCTTCCGAATGTGTTTGCAAGTTTTTTCTATTTCAAGATCAAGTGGTTCAAGAAATTTAGAACCTCGACTTCTCCAATGCATGCAAACACAAAGGAATATCTACACACACAAAAATAAACCCTTCCAAGATCAAGTGAAATTGTGAAAAGAAATAAAATAAAATTCAGATTTTTGATTGATTGATTGTTTGGACTTTGTTAAACAAGACCGTTTCCCCGGCAACGGCGCCAAAACTTTGACCGGGCTAAACTTGCAAGTGTACAAGTGCCGATATAGTAATAAATTCCGGTAAAATACCGGGTCGAATCCATAGGGAAACATTGTTTAACTTAGTCCGAGAGTAGATAACTTTGAATAAAGAAATGAGTAAAGTGGAGGGATTTTGATTTGTGTGTTGTTGTGAAAACAACAACTTGGTTCTTCTCTTTAATTTTCAGGGATATAACTTAAAATAATTCGATTTTAAGATGAATGATAGCAACAACTAAGGCTTCGGGAATCACTTAAATGCTTTAATAGGGTTGAATATTAGTTCTTTTCCAATAATTATGAATACGATGTCGCTAATATATTTTCAACTCCGGTTAAGGCAGCGAGAGCGTGGTTTTCGTTACGTGTAAGTCCCGTTACGACTTACATTCATCTACCGAAAACCCCGTTGAATATCAAGACATCACACCCGTATCATATAATACCAGATATATTTCTATTCTCGGTAATATATATGTTTATCCTTTAATGTTCATAGTTTAGACTTCAACGTTAATTGCAAGCATAAACTAAATTTAACATACTTCTATGTTGTACACCATAGTCATAAACAATCAAAATGTAAAGGATAAATCACAATTTATTGGTTTAGAACTTTTGTCAAACACCTAGTGGGCATAGAAGTTCATCCCTAGCCTTAGCTAAGAAATTAGCCTCTAATGCTCATATTAATCACAATACAATATTGAAATGTAATGGAACTTGAAATTACAAAGGAAATAATACCTAAACACCAATGATTTCGGAGGTTGAAGTTTCCTCCTCAAGAACTTGAAGAAAATACCATGAACAAAAATATAAAAACTAGGAATTACTCTATGGAATGAGATGTCTTTGCTTGATGAATTGAGGGCTTTATATAGGCTAAAGAATGTCATCTTTTAGTCTATTCAAGCCCAACGATCAGGTATGGAGGAGATATTTAATCAAATATGAGGAAGATGAAGTTTTCTAATCATTAAATCTCTTGCACGTAGCTGTGTTTGTCGCAGAAATCGGGCCAACCGGCGCCGGTTATAGGGTGTCTGCGCCGGTCATGTGCAAGAATGCACCGGTCGTTCAGCGCCGTTTGAAAACAGGAGCGAAAAAAAAAACAAACGACCGGCGCTGGATATGTGATGACCGGCGCCGGTTCCTACGCCAAAATATGTATTTCGTTTCTCTTTCTCTTTTTCTGTCCGAAATTGACCCGGAAGTGCCGGTTTTCGACCTCTTTTGACCCTATTTGTGTTGCTCCAAGCCGTATTTCATGTTTCTGCTCATTCGGGAATATTTACCTGTTTTGCTTCATATTTTGTACAGATAAATATAATTACCTATGTAAAACATAAGTAATTATTGCGCTTATGATGCAGTATTGCTGGTTTTGCGTCAATTCCCCTTCAAACTGACTTTTGTTATGGGCTCTGACATTTTTCCCTTTACCTTGTTGACAAAATTACCAAACTTGAATCCCATTGTGTATAACCTGTTTGTTTCCGTGCCTTTGTTTACCCTTATTTGTTGTGTATTCATCCCATATATTGTAAACCTTAATTCATTATTCTAGTCCGGTCTAATCTGGTCTGGTCTGGTCTAGTCCGGTAAATGTCTTGTCTCTGTGTATTTTATAATTGGACAAATCTTGTCGGTCTGATCTGGTCCGATCTGGGATTAAAAACAATCCAAGTAAAAATATGCTACTCTAAATTTATTTGGTAAATAAATTTATGCATTTAATTATTTTAATATTTTTAAAGAGGTATACATTTTCTAATTCATTGCTGGGAAAGTGCATTTGCATCTTCTCTCTTTTTTAATTATAATTTTATATTATACATAGTATTACTATTAAGTATTGTTTGATGTAGTTTATTTTTTGTTTTTGTTTTTCGTTTACTATGTTTTCAATCATCATTTTTTTGGTAAAAATTGAAAAATAAAAACGAACAAAAATAAACTGAATTGAACAAATCCTGATTTGAAATTTTGAAAGATACGACTGAGTTAAACTGAACTGAATTTTTATTTTGCTTCGACATTTAGTTTCAAAACAAAATTGAACCGTTTGAACCCACATACAATGACCAAAGTCCAAATCTGGTGTTATTCTGCAATCAAATTTATGCGCACGTAAGTCACAATTTTTTCTGAAAAATATGGGATGTATGCAAAATTTTAAGCCCAACGAATACGTTTTAAGGACATTGTACGTTGCACAAGCTCTCACTCTTCTGTTCCATATTATTTCTGTTTTTTTTTACTATTTTAATTAATTAGTTTCTTCATTTTTCCGAATTCACCCAACGGATTTTTGCAGACTTTTAAAAATCTACATTGAATAGTCAATGCATCTAAACTTTTAAAATCAGCGGGCTTAAAATTTTGCACTAATTCCTGATACAATATTGCGTACATCCCATAATTTTCATTTGCAATCAGACAGACTCATAACCGGATTACCCGCTAAGCTGGTTAGGACTTAGGACTATCCCCATTGAAGCGCTAACGACAGGATCGGCTTTGGGCCCTAGGAAGATGTGTAGGGCACCATTTTGAGAGGGGGCACCGTTTTTTTAAATTAGTATTACTTTGTACTTGGTATTATGTTTGCTACACTTCCCTTTTTGTCAAACCCATGAAATGGAAATGTAGTACTCCCTCCGTGTTTTTTTGTTTGCTACACTTTTCTTTTCGGGATGTGTTTAAAAGTTTGTTACACTTCCATTTTTGGTAAGTTTATCTTTTATAAAATACCCAACTACCCTTATTTTTTCTACTTTTTATCTTCTCTTTCGTACTTTTACACACTTTTACCTACTTTTTCTACACTATTCATTACCCCTACTACCTTACTCCTTAAATAATGTGTCAAACCTAATGTAGTGAACAAAAAATACGGAGGGAGTATTAGAAAATTTAAAAAAGACAAAAGGTACATTAACATAAAAAGGGTCCACTAACCCATCGCCCAATTAACTGCTATTTAGCCACTAACCCTTTCCAATTCCTTAATTAAAAGGCAAATTAAATAATACTCCAAATAATTATTTAATTTGGTGATGAATAGAATGCAAGCCCCTCTGGGAGTCATTCAATAATAATTTAACATATTAACAATAAAACCAAGTCTCTCTCTAGGGCTCAATGCCGCTAGGTTTTTTCTCCGCTATCGTATTTTCCGAGGAGCGGCCTTCTTCCGTAGCAGACGGGTGGTTTCGAGGAGCGGGTTTCGAGCGTCGCCGACAGCGTCTTTCTTCCGTAGCGGCGGACAGGTACTTCTGGCAGACTGGCGATTTCGTTTTCGGTGTTTCCTTTGCCGGAAGTCTTTGTCATAGGGCCATGCTTTTGATGGAGGACGTGGTCAATAAGTACAAACAAATGACAATTGGGGAGGATAAGGAAGAACTAGTAGTGCCTTATGCGACTAGCAAGAAGAGGAACATACATAAGCCAGGGAACGACGGCTAGCAAGAATGGTGTCAGGATCAGGAATTCGGGCCCGTAGAGTGGTTGTGGACGCCAGACACCACATGTTGGGGCGTCTGTCTTCCATCCTGGCGAATGAGCTACTCAATGGTGTGCGAGTGGTGGTCCGATGCGAAGAAATCTGCCTCTCCGGTGGTCTTGTCCGTGAGAAGATGAAGTACCACCGCTTCCTTCGCAAGAGAATGAATACCAAGCCATCCCACGACCCAATCCACTTCCGCGCACCTTCGAAGATTCTATGGCGCACAATCAGAGGAATGATTCCACACAAAACGAAGAGAGGAGCAGCAACACTAGGACGGTTGAAGGCGTACGAGGGTGTTCCCACATCTTATGATAGGGTGAAGCGAATGGTTATACCTGATGCCCTTAAGGTTTTGAGGCTCCAGGCTAGGCACAAGTACTTCTTGCTGGGTAAGCTGTCATTTGAGCTTGGCTGGAACCACTATGACACCATCATGGTTCTGGAGGATAAGAGAAAGCAGAGGTCACAGGTGGCATATGAGAGGAAGAAGCAATTGACAAAGCTTAGGATTAAAGCTGAGAAGGTTGCTGAAGAAAAACTTGGTTCCCAACTTGACATCCTTTCAACTGTTAAGTACTGATCTTTTTAGTTTTATTAAGGTTTTTAAACTTTTGTACACCAGACAATTGGATTCAGTTATGCCAATGGTTTTCCGATGTTGTAAAAAAAAGGAAGAACTAGTATTCGATGAGGAGGATGAAGGCGATGAGTCGTCCGTTGAGGGGGGGGGGGGGAACTTTCCCGATCATGGGTTTGATTCTGACGGATTGTAAAATCAAATTCCAGTTCTTCAAGGAATTGATGACCTTGTTGTGGAGACCGGTCAAAGGTTTATCTATCAAAGAAATTGGTGACAAGAGGTACATCTTTACCTTTAACCATATTTTAGATATGAGACGTGTCCTTGATGAAGGACCGTGGTTGTTCGAACAAAATTTATTGCTTCTAAAAGACATCAAAGCAGAGGATATTCCTTTGCATATTAGGCTTTATGAGGCTGATTTTTGTGTGTAAGTTCACAATGCCGCGTTTGGTTTTATGAATTTGGGTTCTGCTAGACGTATTGGCAATTATATTGAAAAATTTATTAGTTTTGATGATAGAAAGTCTGATGAAAAATTGGAGCCATACATGAGGATTAGAGTGCGAATGGATGTTAGGAGACCTCTGAAAAAAGGCACTACGCTAAAAAAAGGAAGGATTTAGCCAATGGGTGGACTTTAAGTACGAAAAACTTCCTAACTTCTGTTTTGTTTATGGTATTATTGGGCATTCTGATAAGTTTTGCCTGGTTGTGTATGAGTGGGAGAACATCACTTTTGATAAAAATTATGGAGTAGGGTGAAGACCAGTCCAACAGGGGGTAACAAGTGGTTGATTGAAGGGTCTTATAGTACTGTGATGGGGGTGTCAGATAGGCAGGATACAGACATGCAAGATTGGAAGGAGACTACAGACACTAGCTCTATCAAGGAAGGGAACTCAGTAAGACCATAGGAGGAGTTGGGAGAGCAGAAGGACCTGGGAGGAAAAGGGACATGAAGATCCAACAGGAGAAGGCATGACACTAGATAGGCAAACAACGGAGAGGAGGCGGAACTCTTCCTATAGGTCTGCCGTTTTGCTTTAGGATGTTGAGGGGATCGAGAGGCGGATCTGTGAAGATGTTCGTGAAGATGGAGAGGAATTTTCATTATTCTGCTTATTTTATTATCATTTTAGTTAATCAGACTCTTTTTCATTTTGTTGCTGTTATTTTTTATTGTAAAACTCTTGCATTAAGATCAGATGAGGTTTGGTCTCTTCAATCGTCTTTGGCTTTGCCCATTAATGGATCAGCGAGTTATATTACTTGTTTGAAGGTGATTAACTTTAAGTCTGGTTCGAGGGTTGACGATTGTCTGTGGTTTCTTACTTATTTTACTCCCTTTCTGAATGCTAATGCTTTGATTTCAATATAAGTCCCCCTCTTAAAAAACAATAAAATCAAAGTCTTTTGACTTTCTATACTTCACAGAAATAAAAATCGTCGACAATCCTTCCCGAATTATCAAGTCAGTGAAGACGCCAACGATAATTCATTAATAACTCCAATAAGCAGGGATAATTTTCATCTTGTTTCTTCCAAGTGTAACCAGAATTAGGATTCACAAGATTCCAGTTAAGACCCCAACCATTGTTGAGGTGAGTTATTTAATTTTTATAATTTTATCGTTGTAATTGATTGTCATATGCCGAATTACCGATTTTGATTTTTTTTTGTAAATTTGTGTTATGAATATATAATTAAAGTTATTGTTATTGGAGTTATTATGAAATTTGATATTTATATGTTATATTTACTAATGTATAATAATAATAATATAAATAAAAATGGCCCTAAATAGGACCAAAAACATTTGTATATAGTGCTACGTTATTATTTTGTAGTTTTGCTATGTGGGTTTTAAGAGAAAATTTAAGAAAAATGAAGTCGTACAATATTTTGCGGGTGCTATAAATAATAATGTAAAACTCCTTCGGTATAGAATAGGAATTTAGAGACAAATGATAAACATGGATATAAAAATATTGATGTTGAACATGAAAATAAGAATCACGGTCTAAGCGGCATGAATAAAGATTCAAATGTAGACGGTGAGAATGTGAATGTCAATGGTGAGAAGGATATTGTACACTTATAGTTTTATCTATTTTATACGTCATATTAGAATATACATTTTTAAACACTTTTTGTAAGTTAACTATTATGTTTTACAATCTGCTATGAGTATATTCATAAAATACTTCCTATTTTATTTTATTATTGATTTAAAATATTTTATTAAAATATTACAATCTATTATGCACCCGCAAAAGATTGTACAACTTCATTTTTTCTTAAATTTTCACTTAAAACCCGCATAACAAAACTACAAAATAACAACGTAGCACTATATACAAATGTTTTTGGTCCTATTTAACCCATTTCTATTTATATTATTATTATACATTTAGTAATAAAATTTTGGTCTAGAGCACCAAAATTCCCAAAGACGCCCTGGCTAACGACATATGAACTGGAGCAAATATCCCCACCGGCCACACAGATCCCTTTCGTTCTCTGCAAAGTGCCGACTCCCACCATCTTTCTAAATTCTAACCTTTTTATCTCTATTCTTCTCCATCATTTTTGGAGTGGCCTTCAATTCCCATAAAAGGGCCCCTCTTTTTACGGGTTCTTTTTGTGGTTGAATCATCTTTCACGAGGTAAGCAGAGAGAGTCAATCGTCTAATGTGATCAAATTTCTCATTTCTGTTTTATCTTTTCGGAAGGCAGAGTTCTGGAAATTAATTTCGATGTTCATCAACTATGTATTGAGATGTGGTCTAGATTTACACTTTTCTGGATTTAGTTTGTTGACTTACTTGAAGTTGTTGAATCTGATTGGGGTTTTGAGATTGTTGGGTAGGAGGCACTAAAAGCTTCTTAAACCTGATCATTGAAACTTCTATGATCTTTTGATGTTGGGTAAGGATAGAAGTGGAACGGAGTAAGGTTTTTGTGTATTTGGGGATGCCAATGGCGGCTGATACTGATCGTTCAAACCCATTCACCAGATTAGAAGGTAGTTATAATAAGGCTAGTGTTGTGTCCCCTGCAAATGTTGAATCTCAAGAGGATTCGGATGACTGGAAGCAACTAAGTGGTAAACCTCCCCTCCATTTTCGGGTAGAGCGGCTTTCTATAAGCTCTGAGACACTTCAAGTCTCAGCTGATTCGGTATGTGAATCACTTCCTTATCATAACGTTTTCCCTTCCAGTTGTGTCTATTTTCCTTCCATTGATGGCATTTGTGGCTATAACTTGTGGAACCCTTTAGTTCACATTCTACAACATTTTCTTGTATTCACGACTCACGAGGCTTTAGGATTCCTTTGTTTTACTATTTCAAACATTTTGTTTTCCATTTTGATCAATTGATGCCAAGTTTCTTTGTGTAATTTGAAAAAAGAGTGATTTACTAATCTTATAATACACAATTACACACGCATATATGGAAAATGGTGCTGTGCAGAATAGGCACCTTACTGAATGCGTTATTTGATTGAAGTGTCCTCAAAAAGCAACATGTACAAGCAACTAAATCTTCTTCCTCACCGTGCCATTTAAGCACCGAAGTCATCCCTATATAACATGTGATTGGTTCTCTGTTAGTCGTAACAGTTCGACTTTTGCATTAATCACATGCTGTACTTAAGCCATAAAATGTTCAAAAACAAGTTTTGTTTGGTGAAATATTGTTAAATTTGTCTCATTGTTTATTTTTAAACATGAATCTCTCATAGTTTTTATTAATAAAATATGAAATATATCAATAATCAAAGATGCACATTGGCATACTTTAAAATTAAAACTGTTGCAATTAAAAAAATAGATGCAATATATTTATATATCTTTTCTTTTCTTATATAATAAGTGTCAAAGATAGTTAGTAGTCCTTTTTCCGTCATCTATCATCTTATTAGAAAATCATTTGACGCTTAATTTAGTGCACCTTTAGGTTAAAGAATCTGTTTTCCGTCGAATTAAGCAGCACATATTTTTTTTTGCATTAGTCCTTATAAAAATGGAAGTCAATCCTAATATCTCAGCGTTGAAATAAAATATTCAAAACATGACTGCCATTTACAGAACAAATTATGAAAGTTTTAATTAAATTATTAACACGCTAAGTTGATGCACGTGTCAATTCCAATTGCCTCTCGTAGTCTCGTGATAGAAGAATTAAAAATATACGGATACAGAGTAATAAACAAGAAGATTAGAACCAACTCTCATTTATTAATCTATTTCAGATTAGTCATGCCAATAATTTTTTTATACAGTTTAAAAAGTATATAAAAGTAACGCAAAATATTTCTCAAGTGTTATATAAGTTCTAGATAGAGATAAAAGGTGAGTTTGTACAATAGTTGCCCTTGGAATATATTTGAGATCTACCCGTACAGACTAATAATTAACTATGTTTGATAAAAAAAAAGTGTTTCATATTTTGCTTCATTTTTGTTTGAATTGAAGTTAGATTGAGAGCCCGTTTGGTAATACTTAAATTGGCTGTATTGGCTGATTTTGTTGAAATTTATGAAGTTCTGGCTGAAGTGGCTAGATTGGCTGATTGTTTGATTCTGCTGATTTATGAAAAATTATATTTAAAATATACTCCCTCCGTCCCATTGGACTTTGCCAACTTTCCTTTTTTTGTTGTCCCAAAAAACTTTGCCACTTTCCTATTAAAGCAACTAATTTGTGGTTCTAAACATTTCTCTCTCCTCTGCACAAATCTCAACCACAAAGTTTTTACTATTCTTATTTCTCACCTACTCTGCACTTGGCAAATTCCACCGGGACGGAGGTAGTATTTTATTAATAAAATAAAGAAAAAATTATATGAAAAATAACTAAAATGATCCTCTGCAGTAACTTCAGCCAATACAACCAGAATAGTAACTCCAACCTTACCTTGTCTTATTATTACACATTTCAACGTGCGAAATCAAAAGTTACGTGTTTGGTGATAAATTTGACTGATAAGCCAGATAAACCAGTAAAGACTGAAAAGAAAACCAATCTCAAAAGTTATATCGTTACCATAAAGTGAGAGTTGTCTACTTAGAATTTTTGCCACTTTTGGTTCTCCATCTATAGTATCAATGACACTTATAGTACATGACTTTCTTCTTTTCCACTTTTAGTCATTTGAATGAAAGCATGTAAACTCCTTAATCTTCTCTTTCTTGTATTCATTCTTTACAAGACATCCAAAGAAAACCATTGGCGTAATTATAAGTTAAATGATATACATACTTTTTATTTAGAAGTAATGGTACAAGGTTTTTTTTCACTTTTTTTTCATCAGTGACAGATTCACGAGTCTATATTGGTATGGTGGATCTATATTAATGGTTTGATATAACAATGTTACATGTTTAACTCATTTTCCATTAATGAGAAAATTTGAAAAAAAACTCTTTAGTTTAAGTGTTTATTCTGGAAAACCTTTTCATCATTTGCAATGGAGCCAAATACTCACTATTTTTTTGGCTTGGGAATATGATGGAATAAAGCAAAATGGCTTACTAAGCTGTTTGCGCTTCTTTGTTATGAAGCAGCAGTGAGTCCATGCAATTTTCGATGCGATTTTCACTTTGGGTCATCTGGAAACAGTCTCTCTGTGCTTTAGTATAGGGGTAAGACTGCGTACATCTGACCTCCCCTTACCCCACCAAAGGTGTGGGAGCCTTTGCGGCATTGGGGTAATGATGAAGAAGATGAAGAAGTTTATTCTGGAAAACAATGCATGCTTTTATTGGTTCTTAACCTAAGATATTTGAACTTTTAAGTGATAAGTCTGATAACAATTTAAGTGATTGTATCAACCCTCTCATTTTGAAATTGTCAATGGTGTTTAGTTTCTTTTATTGTTCTTTTGAGAAAAGTAGTGCAATTAGAAATTGACTTGTTAATCATTCATATCGGGCCTTATTCGCCCGCAGTGCGTACACCGCTAGTGATTAACTACGTAAATCCAAAAAATGATTTAAAAATACAAGTTCAGGTGATGAGTTATCATAGTGGTACTGTGCCAACCTATTAAATTCAAACTAGGTCCAACATGTCTCACTTTTTTGGGACTGAGGTAGTATATTATATGGTCCTACAGGGTCCATTTTTCCTTGTAGTATTTTGTGTCTTAATTGAGAGGATTTAGGTTAATAATATGAGATGATAACTGTTGTTTGCTCTGTAAACTTGAAAGAAACTCACCAAATTGGTATTATTGAGGAAATCTTCCAAAAATATCAAAGAGTTCATTTTTCGTATTATTTTTCATTGGTTATTCTAATATGTGGCCATGGGCGCATGATAAAGAATAATCAATGCCCTTCATTTTGAAGCTTCAAGAAAACATTTGATAATTCCAAGAAATAAATAACGCGATTATAAATATTGAGATGATTATCACAAAAACACTGTACATTTTTTTTAATATTGTCAAGGATAAATTAAGAAAACTATAAGCATCGATTGCTCATTTAGTTGTTTCTTATCACGTGATCCTCAAGCACACTTGCAGAAAATCTTTTGTTTCCTATCTCCTGCCATATTTTTTTCTAGGATTTCGAGGTTGATATCAAGGAAATAGAATGCACCTCAGAAGGAAAATCGGGATATCTACCTGTATTTCGATCGGGAAGTTGTGCTGAGATAGGACCGAAGCAGTACATGGAGGATGAACACATCCGGATAGATAATTTATTGGAGTATCTGGGAGAATCTTCTAGTGTCACTTCTCTTGGAGCGTTTTATGGAGTACGTATCGTGTGTGTTTGTGTATTTACATATGCTTCTCACTAGCAATGCTACTTTAATTATTAATTTTAATATGTTTTGATATATTTTAGATTTTTTTAAATTGAAAGATCAACCAAATATGCAATGGTATCACTTTACAATTCATTCTTAGAAACATTCTATTTATCGAGATGACTAGGCTCTCCAAAGTCTTCCTCTTGAATCCCTCCAAGAGCTACATACAAACAGACCCTTAGAGGGATACAATGTCGTAAAAGCTTTAGAAGAGCTTTATTTACATTGTGAAATATTTTAGCCTAATTTAGTGGTATAAAAAATCCTCCCTTGTTCACATACCTTTTGATAGGTTACAAGCAGTTATGTATGTATGCATGCTTGTGTGTGTGTGTGTGTCTTGCAGAAGTTAAATGATGAATTTGCTTATATTTGGAAGGTTTTTGATGGGCATGGAGGAACAGATGCAGCATTGTTTGTTAGGAATAATATTCTCAAGTTTATATTGGAGGACTCTTTTTTCCCAATTTGTTTGGAAAAGGCAATCAAGAATGCTTTTCTGAAAGCTGATTATGCCTTTGTTGATGATAGCTCTGTCGATACATCTTCTGGCACAACTGCACTCACTGCTCTCTTATGTGAACGGTTAGTGCATTTTTGCCTCTTGTTTTTCTTTCTAATCGTAATTCTTGAAATCTGATACTACCTCCGTAACTTAAATATGTCCCCATTACAAAAGTAGGTAGATTAAGAATAGTGAAAGGGGATATGAATTATTGAGGGTATGATGAGAAGATAATGAAATAATGTGTTGGATTGAAGGATAAACCAAAAAAAGTAGTTGTAATAGTGCTTTATTTTTAAAATTATTGAGGGTATAATGGGAAGATATGAATGTTACGGCTAAAAAAGGAAAGTGAGAAGATATGAGTGTTACGGAGGGAGTATAAGATTTATAGAGCGCAACATACATTATACTATGCTTGATTAAATTTTAAATGTATGAATGATGAAAATAAAATGTTTCATTATTGCTTGGCATATGAGTTTCATTATTTTTCATCATTGTAAAGACATGATATAACACATCATATGTAGTATACTAGTATAAAAATATTAGTCCTTGTGTCTCAATTTGCTAGATCTACTTTCCTTCTTTGCTCGTCCCAAAATAATGTTACTTTCTTAATTTAAACTCCACTGTTTTTTCTTTGTTTTCCTGAGTTATCCTTTTTATCTATCCTTTTACCTTGGCTAAAGGGTCAAACAGGTACATGAACTAACTTAAAGTGTTCAATTAACCCCTTATAAAGGAGTTTCTTCCCGGACGTCGCCAATTGGGGCGGTTCCCGGTGGAATTTTTTGATGAATTTTTTTGAGCATCTTCTTCATTAAGTCTAGTTTACCCATACCAAATTTCAGCTAAAAATTCAACCGGGAAGGCAGTCGAATTATTTTCCGAAATGTACTGCGCTGTTTAATTCTTCAGAAAATCATTCGACTGCCTTCCCGGTTGAATTTTTAGCTGAAATTTGGTCTGGGTACACTAGACTTAATGAAGAAGATGCTCAAAAAAATTCATCAAAAAATTCCACCGGGAACCGCCCCAATTGGCGACGTCCGGGCAGAAACTCCTATATAAGGGGTTAATTGAACACTTTAGGTTAGTTCATGTACCTATTTGACCCTTTAGCCTTTTACCTTTTTACTTGATCAGCCATATACATCTTTTTTTTTTCTTAGTCAAAAGGGGAAATTGTAAAATAACTAACATCTTTATTATTTGTTGAGTGTCAAACCCAGGGGCGGCTTGAGCAAGTTGGAGGCCCTAGACGAAAAATATTTATATTTAAAGATCATATTAATGTGATTTATATATAACATCAAAGTCATACAGGTGAGATAAATTGAATAAAAATACACCAGAAGCAAAGTATATTCAAAGCAAACAATACAAAACGAACATCAAAAGAATAAGTTTTCAATACTCTGTATAATGATATGCAAAATGCACAGTAGCTTGTACTTCATAAAACCCTATTGATGTAATTTTCTTGATTTTTTAAGTGCAAAATTACTAAGCACGACACAAAACTATTCCATGTTATTATCATAATGAAGATATACAAAATTAGTTAAATTGCCAATCTAGAGCACCCCAAGAAGCAGCTCATATAACCCTATAATTTATAAACTATTTCATATTTATGGATTTAGTACAAACCTTTATTCCAGTGTTCCTTCAGTAGCCTAGGGATTACCTCCGGAGTAAATAAAAAAGGGCTTTTCAAAATTGGCATAAGCAAAAAGCTTCACCGCTTCACTCCTTTATTTATTTTTAGATAAGCATAAGCAATTGAAAACATAAAAAAATGCTTTTTAAATGTAACCAAACATGAATTGTATCTGGGTATAAGGGAAAGCAATCAACAAGATTTTACAAACATCCAGAAGTACGCAGAGTAATGAGAGAAATAAAGAATAGAGTCACAACGAAATCGTGAAAAACAGTAGGCGGTCGGCGGACGGAAATTTTGTACTTGTTGGGTGGCATAGCTGTGTCAATGCCCCAGAGAAGTCATGATATTAGAAGCCTGGCGCAGTGGACGAAATTGCTGGAATGGTTGTTTGAGTTTGTGAGGCGATAAGGGCATAAGGCATTTCGATCTGCTGGAGCCGTTTCAATACTAGCATTCATGATATCTACTATCTTTTCTATTTTTTGAGGCCCTATTAGAATTTGAGGCCCAAGGCAGCTGCCTGGGCAACTGGCCCTATAGCCGGCTCTGGTCAAACCCAAATACCTCCATCATTTTAGGATAGAATGGAGTAATTGATTTGCTCATGTCAAAGTACTACTTGTATTTTGAAACAAATCTGACTAAACTAGACAGACCTTTGATGAACATTATTAGTCTACCCCACTCATCCCTCACAGTGCTGTGTGGCTTTTATTATTTCATCATGTTTCATTTTTTCTAATGTAATCTCATCTCCTATTCTCATTAGTAAACAATGCATCTTAAGTCCATTCTTGAATGGCATCACTAATTGTATAAACTCAAAATAGGTTGTCAGTTGGTAGTCAGGCTTCATCCTTTAATAAAACAGATCCTGAAATTACTCGTCTATTCCATAGACCATCTTCTCTTGCGAGACTTAAACTCACGCTCTAATCGTAACACATAGTATATCACTACTATATGGAAATAAATTAGAAGTTACTGCGAAAATACATGAAGTCATTTTATATAAACGGTTTCATAGGAAGGGGGTGAGGGGGTATTGAAACAATAGATGTCGAGAGGGATGATCAAACTTCTAACCAGTAACCACTAGGGCATGCTTGATTCCCAGAAAATGCTATGGAGGTGGAAAGCAAGCTAAGGGAAGTCAGTTTCTTGTGTTATGTTTTATCATGGAAAATGCAACTGGGCAAAAAATGACATATGAGTACAACATATCCAAGCCTTAGTCCCAAAAGAAGTTGGAGTCGGCTAACCTGAATAAATATATGAAATCGGAGTTAAAAAAATAAATAGATAAAAGCATAACATAAGACAAAACGGTGAGATAAATAAAAGATAAAGACATGATAAAGATAAAATAAAATGAAAAAATTAAAGAAGATAAAGAAAGAGGAAAAAAATAACCACAAGTAGATAAAGAAAGAGAAAAAATAACCATACACATGTATATTCTCCCTTCATTTTGCTCTCTCCAAAGTCATACTCATATTCAATCTAACCACCATATTATTCTTGACCCTTTAATTCATGTTTGTTTGAGTCTTCCTCTTCCCTTCCCCCAGAAATATGAGTAATGTCTTGAAAGTTTACGGTTTCTTCAGATTGGAATTTATACAATTCAAGACCCAGAAGATACGTTGAAAGACAGAATGTATCGGTCTAGAACTCAAATGATTGAAAAATATAAATCAAGGAGCTAAAATATCACATGTTTTGATTTATTTATTTGCTAATTTGTTTTTATTTTTTCACAATAGTTTTGTAGTTCAATAAATATTTATATAAAAAAGTAAAATTCGTAGTAATTTATGTCTTAGATTGATAGTTTTCAACCAATCAACCAGTCGGGCGGGTCATATATCGACAATCATCACCTTTCAGGTTCTTGGTTAATAGTTAATTTATCTTTTAGAATTTCATAGACTTTATGTAATACTCCCTCTGTCCCATAATTTACTCCTGTATTGACTTTGCATGGAGGTTAAGAAAGTAGGAATTGTGTGGCCTAAAGTTGGCAGATGAGAGAGAAATGTTATGGACTACATATTCTTTGTCAAAAAAGGAAAAACGAGTTTATATTGGGACGAGAAAAAAAGGAAAGAATGGAGTTTATTTTAGGAGGGAGGGAGTAGTAAATAGATACAATAAACTAGTATGAACAAAAATTTATTTTGCAACATTATCTTTCCGGCCATGATCATTTTCCATATATTTTTTTCCATCCCAAATCTAACATCATCTTGATTCCTAAACGGACCCTTTGAATTGGTGCGGTGCAGGAGATTGGTGATTGCAAATGCGGGGGATTGCCGGGCAGTTCTGGGTAAATGGGGAAGAGCTTATGAGCTGTCGAAGGACCACAAACCGGACAGTGTGCAAGAAAGACGGAGGATAGAAAAACTGGGAGGTGCTATATATAATGGCTACTTGAACGGCAGACTGTCGGTAGCGCGTGCCTTGGGTGACTGGCACATGAAGGGTCCGAAGGGGTTGGCGTGTCCGCTGAGTGGTGAGCCGGAGGTGCAAGAGATCATGTTAAGTGAGGAAGACGAGTTCCTAATCATGGGCTGTGATGGTCTGTGGGATGTCATGAGCAGTCAGTGCGCGGTCACAATGGCAAGGAAGGAACTCATGGCCCACAACGATCCTGAGAGGTGCTCCAGAGGGCTCGTGAGGGAAGCCCTTAAGCGCAACACGTGCGACAATTTGACAGTCATTGTGGTTTGTTTCTCACCTGATCCTCCGCCCCATTTTGAAACATTGGTCAGGCTGAGTCCGTTGACTTACTGAAGTCTAAAACGCGGCTGTTATTAAAGGTGGCGCGGCTGCTGTCATGATGTGAAATGACTATTAGTTAGTTATTGGACTGACTCGCTTCTCCCTTCTGTCTGTAGTTGGATGGACTTCTCTTGTATGTATAAATGTAGAATGGATTTTTTCTTTCTTTTATGTATAGAAGAAGGCTCTTGATCATATGTAGTTTATAGCGTCAGCCTTTGAAGATCCCTAGTTTCTCCATCCTCTAAGCCTCTTAGACCATCTCTAGGGGTGTATGAATTAGGAGAGTCCCGTTCCTATCAGGAGCTCCTGAAGAGAAGCCCTGTGCGGACAAGCCCATTAGAGGGTCTTCCTGATAGAATTATTTGATGAAATGTTTTGAGCATGTTCCTCATCAAGTCTAGTTTGTTCATACCAAATTTCAGCTCAAAATTCGATCGGGAAGATAGTCAAATAAATTCTGGAAACATACTGCACATTATATGTGCGCAGAATGCGCCATATTTTTTCAGGATTTATTTGACTGCCTTCCCGATCGAATTTTGAGCTGAAATTTGGTATGGATAAACTAGACTCTGATGGGCTTGTCCGCACAGGGCTTCTCTTCAGGAGCTCCTGATGTGAACTGCCCTCTGAATTAGGAAGTCAAAAATGTTCTAAATGGAAACTTCAATGCATATGTTGGAGGATTTAGAAGGTGTTCCGTTCGCCTGATTTGGATGCTTTTCATTTGAATCTATTAAGATTAGGTGTGATTTGATATTAATTTTTCTGATCTTGTATGATCTGATTTTTTCTGATCTCATATTAATCTTTCTGATCTGATATAAAATTTTCTGATTTGAATCTTTTTTATCTAATCTGTATAGTTTTTATGTGATTGAGTGTTAATTACTTTGTATTAATATTAAATTATATGATTTAATTATGATTACAGTTATAATTATTATATAACTATAATTCTAATTATACTTATAATTAGTATAATTACAATTATAGATGTAAGTGTAATTATGATTATAATTATAACTATAATTATAATATCGCTATTGTTATTCGTATTTGAATATTTATGATTATTGTTATTATAAGCGTTATCAATATCATTATATGTAGTAAGCTTAAATATGTTTTTAGTCCCTGCAAATATGACACATTTTGTTTTAGGTCTCTGCATAATATTTATTTGATTTTTCATCCCTATAATATGTTCTATTTTGTTTTTAGTCCTTCTCTAATTCCAAAACCACTCTACTTAGGAAACAAATATTGTCGGTTGCATATATCTACTAGAAATATTTAAATTTATCCTTTTATAATTTTTTTGAGGCTAATATGAGAGATAAAATAAAGTAAAACTAAGTAATTACATTTTTAAAATATATAATAAAAGCCTTTAAAAAAATAAAATTAAATACTTTTTTAATAACACGACAAAGAATTAGAGGAAATCTATTAGTCGGGATTAGTTTCAGATCAAACGGATGTTGGACTAAAAAAAACTAACATAAATTGCAGGGACTAAACACAAAAAAATATTTTTGCAGGGATGTAAAACAAAAAGTACTACATTTGCAGGTACTAAAAACATATTTAAACCTATGTAGTATTACGTAGGGGTGGGGAAAAATACCGAAACTTTGGTATACCGGACTTATCATATCGAAAAATACCGAATTTACCGAAATGTTAGGTATATTGACACTTTTGGTACGGTATGATACCGTACCGAATTACTTCGGTATGGTATCGGTATATATTTTTGGAAATAAACGGTATACCGGTATACCGTCATACCGTAATTCCAAGCCAATATTTTCCATAAAATTATAAAAATAACTAGAAACACAACACTAATTCAAGGATACATCACTTTAATTTATATCCATGTTTCTTGAATTATTTATACTTTTTATTGGAGATCAGTGTTATTTTAAATATATTTATGTTGTATATATTATTTTAGCAGAATGTGTTGTTATCTTCATATATCATGTGTTGAAATATCTATACATATTTATAATATTTTTTGTTCAAAGTTGAATAGAACACAAATAGGTTATCTCATTGGTATTTTATAATTAATTTCATTAATGATTTTAGTATATCACTATTAACACTGATTTTCTTTATTTCATTTGACATATAATAATTTGTTATATTAAATCATGATAATTTACCGATACCGTACCTTACCATACCGAAATATCGGTATACCGAAACAAGGTATACCGAAATTTTGGTATGGTAACAGTATGTATTTTTGCATACCGAAAGTTTACGGTATGGTAAAGCCGTAAAGGTATGTGATAAAATATTCGGTATACTGTACCGAACCACCCCTAGTATTACGGGCTTAATGCACCAAAAACCCTTGTGATATATAAATTTGGCACACTAGTTCTCTGCCTCCCTGTGATTTAAAAAATGCGTCAAACCCCATGTGTTATGTTTATTCATGCGCAGAACCCCCTTCAAGAATAAATTTACAATTTGGAAATCACTTATCTTCATATTATGAATAAATATGGAAGTAAATTTGTCAAGATCGCTAAATTATACAAAAATACTAATTATTTTCGATTTAATTGGCAATTAAATTTGTTCTTGGAGGGGGTTTAGCGCATGATTAATTATAACACATGGGGGTTTGACACATTTTTTAAATCACAAGAGGCTAATACGCCGAATTTATAAATCGGGCATGTGACATCGACGGAAGCCTAAGTGACGCAAACCATGGATATGTGTCTTACTAGTACTCCCGAGAAATGGCTAACTGGCTAAGTGTTAAACTATCACTAAATCGAGATGGATCAGGTCCCCTCGGTCTCTTCCAGTCATGTCATCGAGATATCTATAGTGGTCATTGGGCTCAAACTCGCTTGGATGGCTCGGTCTGGAGAAAACGGTCCGTCCAACGCGAAGCTGGCTAGTGTGAGATCTTGGTCTCGAATCGCCGAATACATGACTAGAGCTCTTATCTTGGACCGTCTGATCTCGGCCCTAGGGTATATGACAATATACTCCACTTCCTGAGGCGATAACTCTTTGAGGTGAGTAGTTTTGAGCTCTTCCAATCTTCATGTGACTGATTCTGCTGAATACCCTCATCCGCCCAGTTTGGAAAATACCTCAATCCTTGCCCGCGATGGAGTGATGCCTCGTTAAAAACTCCATTAGGAAAAAACCTTGTGTGAAAAAATTCCTAACCGAGAAAAAAGTATACTACCCCCGAAGCGGGTATAGAACCACGTGTAAACCCTTTTTAAACTTTGGTGAAGAACTTACTGTTTGGGTTTCCTTACCAAGAACGAGCTGAGTCGCATTGCGCTTGGTGTTGCTGATGCCAGAATATGACCTGAGATCATTGATCTAACGTTGTAAAGCTGTATTGCTAAGGCTAAGTCAATGATGCCTTTGCTCTAATGAATTTGGTGATTACCATGCCTAGGCGGGATTTTTCTCGAAATTCGTAAAGATTTCGGAGTCCCCCACTTATCAGTCTCTCACTCCTTTTGAGCTCGAATGTAAAATTAGAGGTGAACAGGAGTAGAGTTGAACATGGGTGACGAGGAGCCCCCCTGGGTTGGGGTCCCAATGTTTAGAGAATTTCTAGTGTTGGCAGAATGTTGAAGATGAAGCTTATGACGTTTGAAATCTGGATTAACGTCGGAATAACAACTATTAAATAGTTGTCCCATCATTAATGGTTACCTTTGGCATGCTTGACGAATGACTTGATTGGTATGTCACTATCAGCACACACGTGTGTCACTGACATCAGCGTGGTAATGATGGCATCCGCCTGACGTCAACAGGGCAGTCCACATACCAAAAAGCTTCCACGTGTTGGCTTGGGGCGGTTCAACCGCCCACATGGAAACCTTTGAAGGCCAAATGTGGTTGCCTTTCGTCCTTTACGCTTTCTTGCTATCGGTGTTTCAAGAGCTTTCCTGTGTTATCGTTGCCGTTGCTTTCTAAGTTTGAGGAGGACCATTTGTGTTTGTCATTTAACATTGACCTTCACTCTTTCAAATAGGTTAATCCTTGGTTGCATTTGTTTTTCATCTCTGTTGGTTCGACCGGCGGATCCCTAAAATATATGGGTTTCCGTTTTAGGATTTTTTAAATTTTGTCGAGGGGCCAAACCCTTAACCGTGAATAGTCTACGATTGGCCTTAGGTATAGGTACCTCCAGGCTCGAAATTCGCTGTGGAAGACTATCCTGGACCGGATTTGGCCATTAGTGACCCGAAAGGGCGTGTATTAGCTCAAACAGGCCGGGGTACCTATTCTTGGTGTTAATTGTGTTCAGCATGATGTTCGTAAGGAACACTAGAAGCACCAAATTTTTTATTTCGTGCCTTCAAATCTTGTGTTTGATACCTGGATTTTCATAAATTGTTAAAATTTTCTGGAAATTTGCATTTTTCTTATCTATTCCTTTTTCTTCTTCTGGTTTCTTTATTATGACCGATTAACTCACTCATTTCCCGATCATCTTTATTTGATGGTGTTGAAGTTTATTCCTTCAACCCTTGGACCCAACACGTAAGCCCAAAGATTTCGAGTGGAGTGAGTGTGTGGTTATCTAGCCCGACAACTATCAGATGAATCAGGAAACAAGAGTAATAGCAGGCAATGTAAATAGGTATTATTAACTTCGTAATAACTCCCCTAAGTACAATCTACTTGCTAAAAAGGGCACGTCGGCCGTTCGTCTTACAAGGCGATAGGAATGCTACTCGTAAGAATGCTGGAGCTAGTATGCTAAGAATAGAAAGTTGCCAACCCTTTACAATGAAATAAATGCTTCTATTTATACCCGCCAATGGGCAGGTGGCTGTACTGACGTGGCAGCCTGTGGACCGCTGGTGTCCCAACTACCAAATCTTTAGCATTAAATGCACTTCCCGCCAGAATCTAGGTTTCCCGCCGGATCAGTGGGGACGTTCGTCCACCCCGGAAGTGAGTTGGATTGCTCCAAGTGACCCTTGAGGGATATCGGCTGTTCGTCGCCTGGCCTTAATAGATACTCACCATGCGCTCCGGGTTTTCCCCGATGACCACAGGCTTGCTCCGGGGACGTTCGTCGCCATCCCCGCTGGCTCGTGGTTCTGCTCTTTGTCTCTGCACAGACGTTCGTCGGAATGAGCTGCTGGGCCTGAGTCCTCCAACACCAGACGTTCGTCCATCCTCAAGAGACATGGGCCTGTGGGCTGGCCTGGTTTCTAGCTGGACGTTCGTCTGGCAAAATGGGTTAGTGGGCCGGACCTCGGCTTGGGCCCTTAACCCAACACAAGTCCCCCACTTCTGATGTTCTGAGCATGCGCAGGACATAAGGAAGTATGAACCCCCCCGAAGTAGACGTCCGTATCTCGATACTTATGTTTATTGCATCTGGTGGAAGCGTACGCTCGTGGTCATGGTGCTTGACAGCTGTCGCCGGTTCAGGAAACGAGGTGACGGCTGATGTTGCGGCGGTGCATTTTCCCGAGGAGGTGTCATCATTACGTTCCCATCCCACGCACAGCGCGTGGCCGGGGTACGCTCCTTGCCACGTGTCGGCCCCTTGTTGGCCTCGCCATCGGTGTTTTCTCCTTTAAATACCGGGTTTTCCCTCTGAATTAGGGTTCCCAATTTCTGCTCTCTTGCTCCCGATTTTCCGCAGCTCTTCAAGTCTTCTTCTGAATCCGGCTAACCCCTTTGTAAGGTAATTTCCCCCCTCTGCTCCTTTTCTTGTTCTGATTCCTAGCCGAAATGACCTCGATGGAGATTTCGTCAAGCTCTGATTCCGGTTCGTCGGGTTCCTCCTCGGGCTCCTCTTCGGCCGATGTGAGTGCTCGCTCCCCCGGGAAGGCCAGCATTTCCGGGACCTCTGGTTCAGCCACGACGGTGGGGACCATCCGGGCTGATGGCGAGCCGGATAATGTGTCGCAAAGTAGTGGGAGCGACGCCGGGGACGGGGGTGCCGACGGGGCCGTAGATGTTATTGACGCCGTCCCCCTGAACGAGCGCCCCGCCGGTTATGATTCTGCAGACGAGGCCCAATCTGGCTCCGACCTGGAGGTGCACGATTTAGGTATTCCCATGGATGTGCAGAGGCACATTTGCAAGATTAAGAGTGTCTTAGAGCACAGGCAGTCCCTCTCCAGCGTCGCTATGAACAAGATTGCTTCCTTCTTTCCCCATCCGTTCGTCTTTAGCCATAGCGGGGCCGAACATGCCATGCGGCGACGGCCGGGGATGATCATCCTGCATGTGGATTCTGTGGAGGCCGGTCTGCGGTTTCCTCTCCATCCCTTTTACGTGGGGTTCTTCAACTGCTACCAGGTGGTTCCGGCGCAGTTCATGCCCAACTCTTATAGATTTATCTCCGCATTCCTCGTGCGCTGTTCGTCCGCAAAAGCCGTCATATCGCTGGATCTGTTCCACTACTTCTACCGGGTCACCCCGCAGAATTCCGACGGTTACCTGAGTGTGGCCGCTCGTCCGAAGAGGAAGCTATTTGAGCACTATCCTTCCTCCATCCATGATTGGAAAAATAGGCTCTTTTTCCTTAGATATGACGGTCCTCCCCTCCCAATCCGGTGGAACGGCTACCCTCCGAAGATTGAGTCGCCGGCGCTGTCGGCCGGGCTGGAAGTGGAAGTGAAGAAAGTCCTGGAAGGCGGCGTTCGCCCTATAGGGGAATACCTGACCGTCGAGGCACTCTCTGAAGCAGGCATAGGTACCGCCCGTGTTCCTGGATTTCTTCCTCCCTTGGACGCTCGTCTCGGGGCACGGGCGGTCCTGTCCTCTGAGGTGGGTGTTCCTCCCTATCCCTGTTCGTCTTTTCATATTCTTGTATTTCTCTCTTGCAGGTCTCCCCCTTACCGCCGAACAAATGGACAATGCTGAGTGCCTGAGGAACAGGAAGGCGAAGATGGCTGCGGCCAAAGCGGCCAGAGAGGCAGCCGCCCATGGAGCCGGATCATCGGCCTCCGACGCCGCTCGTCGGACTGCAGACGGTGAGCAGCACCTGATTGCCACCCTGCTGAACGAGGGGGCCCTGACTCATCATGCTGAAACTGCTCTCCCCCCGCCGGTCGTTGCCACAAAAGTGGTTCCCAAGAAGGGGAGCGAGAAGGCCCCGGAGAAGAAAACGAAGAGGGGGCGAGACTGTGTTTCCTCCGGCCCCATCATTGAGGATGTTAGCGGTTTATCCCTGAGCCGGCCGGCTGAGGAGCTTTGGAGGGAGCTTGAGGCTAAAGCCGGCCTCGAACTGCCCCCCCCGGTCGTCTTCCGAGGCGACCAGCGCTGCTCTTGCTGCGGCCATCCAGGTATTGTTGCGATTCGACCCATCTTGTCCCCTTGACGCTCGTCGCTTCGCCGTCTAAACTCTGTTTATCCCATTTTTCCTTTCAGTCAGGGCTGTTGGTGCTGCAGGCCGAAGCTGCCAGGGATGCCGCCCTGCAGGAGGCAAAGATCAAGGCCGAAGCCGCCATACTGAAGGCTCGGGAGGCCGCCCGTCGGGCAGAGGAAGAGGCTGCTTCGGCTAGGGAGGAGCTTCAGTCCCTCCGGGCTGAAACTGGCGCCCAATTGGCCTGCCTGGAGAAGGCCGGCTTCAAGCTCATGCCGGTACTTCCGGCCCCAAAAGATGCCACCCCGGAATGGTGCATCAATACCTCCGGTTACCGGAATACCGGCGAGTTTAAGGAGTCGGCCAAGGACTTCTGCGCCGGGGCTTTTGGTGACGTGTTCTCTCATGCTCTGGAGAAAATTCCGGCGAAGGACCGTCTGAGGTTCGGTGTGCGGCTGATGGAAAGCTCCCCCCTGTCGCGCCAATTCCTCTATGATTCTGCCGATAGCGCCTTCGCCGGTGGCTATAATGAAGGGATCAAGGCCATCCTCCCAATCTTCGAGAAGCTCCTAGGCCCTGGCGTCAACCCAGCCGATCATACGGATGACGATCTACTGATCGAGGCCCTGGGGAAAATAGGGCGGGATAGACGCCGGGCGGCGGCCATAGCCATGGGGGATATCCCGGAGCCCCCAACCCCCGAGCCTGAGCCTCGGGAGGAGGAACATACTCATGCCAACAGCCGACCGCCGTCCCCCCACATGTGTTGATTTATTTCTTAGCCTAGATTTATTGCAGTACGTAGACTTGTAGTTTCCAGCCGATAGTGCTGAAGAATAAAGATCCACATTTTGCCAAAATTCGTTCCCTTTGTCTCTTGTTGTATGGAAATTCATTCCGTGCCTCGAAATATTCTGCTGCAAAGTAGTTTGTTAGGACGTCCATCCCTGCTCGTCATTTGACTTTGGGCAGGGACGTCTCCTTGCTCCCCTGGCAACAGCATTCTTGACGACGGTCGTCGGAGGCTGTCCAAACAGCACATTTCGTCGGGGCCTGCCTCAATATTTCCTGACGATGTCCGTGTATGGTTGTATGGAAAGACGTGCGTGCCCTATTGGTAGCATGGACATGACCCTTCTGTGCCCTTCATTGTTGACGTAGTACGGAAAATTCCTCCGATACCTCGATACCGAGGCCGGCCTGCCGTCCACACAGCATTTTTACAATTGGGGGACGTCCGTCGGTAATTGCTTCGATGGTACAGTTCTCAAGTGCGGACATATGGATGTGTTTCCCTGGAGAAGCGTCAGGTGGCGACGTTCGTCTACCGTTGCGTGTTGAAATTCGGTGACCGGAAAGACGAGCGTGGCCGGTTGATGCGTGTGTCCTCGCCAGTCGCCGATGTTATGGGCGGCCGATGATTGTCTCCACAACCCTCCTGCGGGGACGTCCGTGGCATGGATCCGGATATCTTCGTGGTGGTTATGCGGCGACGAAATCGAGGTGCTTAAATACCGTGGTAGGTACCGGTACCCAGGCACCACGTGTCCCGCTTCGGTTGGTGTGTTCCGGCGGTGCTGCCTATAAGTATTCAGAACCCATGTAATCCACTCATTCTTCTCCTTACGCTGCACAATTGTCTTCTCTCTCTAGGTTTCTCTCAAATCGTACCGGAAGTCCCAATTCCCAAAGGTACCGTTCGTTGCCATGTCTTCTGAAAATCGTTTCGACGATGGATGTTCTTCCGGTGATGACTTGGAATATTATGAGCGGGGAATGCCGCCCTGGCCTCCCCGTTATAGCCTCAGCTTCTCGTACGTTCGGCGTCAAGTTCAACGCCTGACGAACGCTGACAAGCGTCTGATCAGCCAATGGTTCTATCCTCCCAGATCCTACGACGATCGGCGTCTGCGCAACCCCATGCGCCATCTGCCCGGCTACGTAGTGGTCCACTTGGATTCGGTGGTAGCCGGGCTGAACTTTCCCCTGCATGGCTTCCACTTGGAACTTTTCAGGGCCCTCGAGATAGTACCCGCGCAGTTCGTCCCTGCCGCTTATCGGATAATCGCTGGCTTCATCATTAGATGCCACAGCGTCGGTGTGACCCCCACCGTGGACCTGCTGCACCATTTCTTCCGGCTGTCCCCATTCGGACGTACAGGGTATTTGACCCTGATAGCCCGTCCGTCCATGGTTCTCTTCTCGAACAATGCCGGGAATCCGGACGGATGGGAAGAGCGTTTCTTCCTAGCCGGGGTAGGCTCACCGATGCCATTCTCCGACCGGTGGAATGCTTACCCGGTGAAGACGATCCCGCCGCCCATGACGGACGAGGAGCTCGGGTATGCCAAGCGCGTAGCCGGACTTGGCATCCAGAATCTCCGATCGCTGGTGGCCGAGCCCTTTAAAGCTCAGGCTGGGTTAGGTGCGTCCGTTTGTACTTGTATTGTTTTGACATCTCTTCGCTGTTATGGCTCTGAACGTCTTGGTTCCTTTTGTGCAGGAGTTTTCCCATCCACGTCCGTCATGAGCCGGATCAATACCGCTTCATCTGCCGCCGGTCGTGATCACAAGGGGCGCGACAATCCCGGAAAGCCGCTCGTCCCCAAGGTTGAGCCCCGGGTGACCAGGGCACGGGCCGATGAAACTTCGGGGGCCGGCGCCCCCAAGAGGCCGCGTGTGGAGGGCACTTCCTCCAAGGCCATCATCTTGGCCGATGATTCTGATGGGGAGCCCGGAAGCCCCCTTAAGCGGAAACCCACTTCCCGGGCCCATCTCCGTGCTTCTCCTCCGCGGAATTCCGACGTCCGTCGTCTCCGGGACGATGATGCCCAAGCTGCCAAGGGTTCTGACGACGCTCGTCCAAACTCTCCCCCAGGAGCCAGTGAGTCTTCTCTTGGCCTGATCGAGTTCTCTGGGGTTGGGCCCCGCAAGGAGTCAATGATGCTCTTTGGTCAAACGGCGTCCTCTATATGGTGCGGCCTGAATCTCAAGGTTCCGCAGGACTTCGCTGCTCAGGAGGCTCCTGAAGATCTGTTGGAGTGCGGCCAGAGCACGCTGGACAAGGCTGGGCTCTACTTCCATAGGGCTCGGATGGCTTTCGAGCGCCAGGGCAGGGAGATGGCCAGAGTACGGGCCGAATGTGATGCCCTTCTGAGGAGTGCAAAAGGCAGGGCTGGCACCCTTCAAGAGAAGGCCGAGGCCTATGACAAGCTCGTTCAGGAGAATGCCTCTCAGAAGGAGCTTCTCAAGAAGCAGGAGGCCGAGCTCGTGGATCTCCGCAGCCGGATGTGGGCCGTAGAGCAGGCCAAGGTGGAGCTTCGCCAGACGGGCATGGACAACCATGTCCCTATTTATGAGGCCGATGTTGCCAAAATCAAGGAGTCTGGTTCCATTGCCTTCCAGAGGTCCAAAGCTTACACTGGTGCCATCCACACCATGGCCATGAAATTCCTCCCGAGGTTCGTCGGAGAATTTCTGGCCACCTGCCCGGACGCCTACCTGGACGGGGTCAAATTGCTCCAGGCCACCCCCACCGGACGGCGTTTCCTTAATGACCTTGCCGATGATACTTATCGCAAGGGTATGGTCGGGCTCGTAGCGGAGAATCTCCCCACGTTCGAGCGTCATTTCGGGGCTCCTTTCGATCCGGAGGCGGCTGGCTTCGACATCCTGATGGCTGATGCCCATGCGGGAGCCCTTGAGCTGCTGAGAGAGCAGGCGGAAGCCAAAGCTAGTGAAGAATGCAAGCAGGCTCTTTCCAAAGTTCCAGCTCCGGACGTTGATCAAAAGTGATTTCCCGTTCATGACCTTGTACTTGCACAACTTTTCCATTATTTTCACTATCTTGTGATTTCCCGGCCGATAGTGCCGAAGAATAAAAATCATTCTTTGCTCCATGCTCGTCTTTTTTTTTTTTTTTTTTTTTTTTTTTTTTTTTTTTTTTTTTTTTTTTTTTTTTCGGAGTCTTTTAGTCTTCGTTCGTCCTTGGTCCCTGGTCCCACCGGCGTCCCCACTTCGAGGAGACGTTCGGTGTCCGTCGACATCACAAGGAGGAACAGGTTTATCTACATCGAGATTCCCCCCTTTTTTCGTTCGTCCGTGGTCCTTTAGCCTTACCGACGTCTCTTGCTTCGACGAGGACGCTAGGTACCCAAAGAACTCGCAGGGACGAACAGGTCTACCCTCACGGGTCCCCGACTTTGTTATCCCACGTCCATCGATCCATGGTCATTTGTGGGATAAACAGGTTTATCTTGGCAGGCTCCCTTGGTTCGTCTAGCCCCCTCCGCGTCTCTACTAACCTCTACATCGAGAGGCGTTCGTCTTCGGCGGTTGGAGAAGATCTGGCACACCCGGACAAGATTCCCTTCTTCATAGGAGCTACCCTCCTCTTCTCCCCATATTTATATTTTTTTTTTTTTTTTTTTTTTTTTTTTTTTTTTTTTTTTTTGAGGGAGGCAATCATAGTCTTCGTTCGTCATTGGTCCTACGGCGTCCCTACATCGAGGAGACGTTCGGTATCCGCGGTCCGTGGTCCTACCGGCGTCCCTACATCGAAGAGACGTTCGGTATCCGCGGACATCACAATGAGGAACAGGTATATCTGCATCGAGATTCCCTTCTGCTTCGTTCGTCCTTGGTCCGCGGTCCTACCGGCGTCCCTACTTCGAGGAGACGTTCGGTATCCGTAGACATCTCAAGGAAGAACAGGTTTATCTGCATCGAGATTCCCTTCTTGTACGGTTGTTGGCGAGAACAGAAGTGATGAAAAACAGGGGGCCTTATTATTGACGACGTCCGGTCATTTTACATTCAGTGGTAACAATACAAGGACAACGGCCTCTAACTATTGATAGAACTTCTTCAGGTGTTCTACGTTCCACACCCCGGCATGGGTCCCCTCCAGGGTACGGAGGAGGAACGTCCCCTGGTTGTATCTTCTGATGACCCGGTAAGGTCCTTCCCAGTTCTTCGCCATTTTGCCACCTTCGAGCGGCTTGCTCTTCTCTCTTTTCCTGAGTACGAGGTCCCCGGCCTCTATTTCGCGGAATTTCACGGCCTTGTTGAAGTATCTCTGGGTGGCCCTGTGATACTCTTCCATGCGACGAGCCGCTAGGTCCCTCCGTTCCTCAATGAAATGGAGCTCTGCTCGTAGGTTGGTCTCGTTGTCTCCCGGCTGGAAGTGCTTGGTGCGATGTGTAGGCACCAACACCTCCGTCGGCACCTTAGCTTGGAAGCCATAAGCCAAGGCGAAAGGGGTTTCCCCGGTCGCCGTTCTTGGCGTCGTCCTGTACGTCCACAAGACATAATTCAACTGCTCCGGCCAGGTGGAGGTGTAGTCTTCCAACTTCTTCTTGATCCCATCCATGATGGTCCGGTTCATGTTCTCCACTTGGCCGTTGGCTTGCGGGTAGGCCACCGAAGCCTTAGAGTGCCTGATGCCCCACTTTGCCAAGTATGCTTCAAAGCCTTTGCCGACAAACTGCCGACCGTTGTCTGTGATGATCTGCTCCGGGATCCCGAAGCGGCAAATGATGTTCTGCCAGACGAACTTCTGGCACTGGAATTCAGTGATGGAGGCCAATGGTTCGGCCTCGACCCACTTCGTGAAATAATCAACCGCCACAATGACGAACTTCCTTCCACCAGCAGCCGTTGGCAGAGGACCCAGCAGGTCTACGCCCCACCTAGCAAATGGCAGCGCGATGGTCATCGGGGTGTAGAAACTCGCTGGTCGGCCAGGGACAGGTGCATACTGCTGGCATACTGCGCACTTCCGCGTGTGGTTGAAGCAATCTTGCTGTATGGTCGGCCAGTAATAGCCCTGCAGGATGATTTTCCTGGCCAAGGTTCGGGGGCCCTGGTGGCTGGAGCAGATCCCTTCATGTATTTCCTCGATTACTGCCGCCGCCAGGCTCGGCGGGAGGCATCTGAGGTACGGTCCGCCGAACGTCTTCTTGTAAAGTTGTCCGTCAATAAGTTCAAAGTTAGGGGCACGCCTCTTTATCCACGCGGCCCTCCCTGTACTGTCATCACCTTCAGGCTCGGGGAGTGTCCCATCTCTGAGATAATCTGCTATCTCCTTTGCCCAGTTAGGTTCGGCAATGGAGATAACCTCCACCTGGATGACGTCCGTCGCCGGTGCTGGGAATATCTCCTGCCTGACGAAGCCTCTGATGTGTCGGGGGATGCTTGATGCCGGGTCATCGGTTGGGGGGTTGCTTAGTTTTGACAGAATGTCCGCCTCTGTATTCTCCACCCGTGATACCTGCTCAAGCACCACCTGCTCAAATTGCGCGGTCTGTTCCTCCGCCAGCTCTTTGTAGACCTTCATTCTCTCCTCCCTGGTTTCTGCAGTGCCGGTCATCTGGGTTACTACCAGCTGGCTGTCCATTCTCACCTTCAGACGAGCTGCTCCGAGGGCTTTCGCGCATTTCAGCCCTGCGATAAGTGCCTCGTACTCAGCCTCGTTGTTGGTGACCTTGAACTCAAACTTCATGGAGTAGTAGGCTTTGAAACCTTCGGGGGAAGTGATCACTGCTCCTCCGCCGCAGCCCCGCGCACTCGAGGCGCCATCGGTGTACATCTCCCACCAATCGTCAAAGTCATTGTTGTCATGGGTTCTGTCCTCGGTGCGCGCGGTGCATTCCGCAATGAAGTCCGCCAGAGCCTGCCCTTTGATCGTCGGCCTCGGCTTGAAGTCCACGTCATACTGGCCGATCATCAAGGACCACTTGGTTATCCTTCCGCTTGCCATTGGGTTCCTGAGGACTGTGGCGAGGGGCTGAGTTGTGTAGATAGTCACCGGATGTGCCTGGAAATACGGCGCCAGGCGCTTGATGGATGCAATCAAGGCGAGGATCGTCTTTTCCATCAGTGTGTACCTTGTCTCGGGGCCGTTCAGCGCCTTACTTACAAAGTATACTGGCCGCTGAACGCCTTCGGATTCCTTTAGCAGCACGGCGCTTACGGCCAGCTCGGCCACCGCCAAATACATATACAATCTCTCCCCGGGATCCGCCTTGGTGAGGACGAGCGGAGAGGAGAGATATGCCTTGAAATCCTCGAAAGCAGCCTGACACTCCGGGGTCCATTGGAAGGGGTTGGCCTTCTTCATGATCTGGAAGAAAGGGACCGCCTTATCGGCGAGCTTGGATAAGAATCTGCTCAGGGCTGCCAGACGCCCGGTGAGTCGCTGCACGTCTTTTAGGTTCTTTGGGGCCTCCATGTCCATAATTGCCTTCACCTTCTCCGGGTTAGGCTCGATCCCCCGCTCGCTCATCATGTAGCCGAGGAATTTGCCGCCTTTGACGGCGAAGGCACACTTTTTCGGATTGAGCCTCATGCTGGCCCTTTCCATGATGCTGAAGACCCTCTCCATGTCCTGGACATGGTCCTCCTTTTTCTTGCTTTTGATTAGGATGTCATCCACATAAGCTTCCATCGTCTTTCCAAGCACGTCTTTGAATAACATCCCAATCATCCTCTGGAAAGTAGCCATGGCGTTCCTGAGGCCGAATGGCATGACGATGTAGCAATACACGCCGTCCGCCGTGACGAACGCCGTTTTTTCGGCATCATCGGGATGCATGAACACCTGATGGTAGCCTCTGAATGCGTCCATGAAGCTGAGCAGCTCGCAGCCCGCTGTCTCATCCACCAGCAAGTCGATCCTCGGTACAGGATAAGGGTCCATCGGACAAGCTTTATTGAGGTCCGAGTAATCGACGCACATCCGCCAAGTGTCGCCCTTCGGGGCTAGTACCACGTTGGCCAACCAGTCCACGTGGATGACCGGCCGGATGTGTTTAATGCTGAGGAGAGTTGCTGTCTCCTTCCTGATGAACTCGCGTCGGTCGGCCGCCATATATCTTTTCTTTTGCTGTACGGGCTTGGCGTCCGACCGTACGGCGAGTCTATGGCATATGAGGTTGGGGTCGATGCCTGGCATGTCCTCCGGTCCTCTGGCGAACAAGATCCTGAACTTTCGGAGGACGGCTATGACCCCTGCCCTGATTTCCGGCTCTAGATCCGCACCGATGGACACCTTCCTGTCCGTCGGATCGTCGAGCTCGATTTCCTCCAGCAGGGTTGCTGGTTCTAGATGAGCGTCCAAGTCGGCCTGTTTGGCCTTTTCGGAGATGCTGTTGACCCGAGCCTCCCGCTCGTTGAGCTTCTCCATGGCCTTCGTGTAGCAGGCCCTGGCCATATGTGGGTCCGTACGTGCCACCCCCACTCCAGTGTCGGTGGGGAATTTGATGCATGAATGTCGTACGGAGCATATGGCCCCCAAGTCTTCCAAGCCGGGTCGGCCCAAAATGGCGTTGTGGGCGCACCTTAGGCGGACCACGACGAACGTCATGCTGATCCGGGCAGTGTGAGGACCGTCGCCGACCTCTACCGGCAAAATGATGGTGCCCTCAGCGTCAATGCAATCCCCGGTGAAGCCGGACAGCGGGGTGCGTAGGGGGTGCAGCATGTCCTTCCGGAGCCTCATTCCTTCGAAAGCCTCCCAGTAGAGGACGTTCACACTGCTCCCGGTATCAACGAGGACGCGACGGACGATAGCATCGTTCACGTCCATGCTGATCACCAGCTCGTCTCTGTGCGGCGCCGGTGACATTGGCAGGTCGGCGGGGCCGAAGGTAATTGCCTCGACTCTATTGCGCTTGGTGGGGGGTGCCGATACGGAACCCACATAGAGTGATCTCTCAAATTTTTTCCGCTCGGCGGGTGTATCCCCTGTCTCAGCGCCCCCGAAGATCACCTTGATCTCCAACTTCTTTTTCTCGCCCTTCGGGCCGAGGGATCCCTCCGGACGTTTATCTGCACTTCGATAATCCACGTCCTGAGGTTCTGCCTCGCGCCGATCGTCGCGGCGCCATGTCTTGTGCCTTGAGTTCGGCTTCTGCCGGCTGTTTTTGTTCAGCAGCTGGGCGAACTCGCCCAGGTACCCCTGACGGATCAGCTCGTCGATTGCTTTCTTTAATTGGCTGCAATTATCCGTCAGGTGGCCGGTCCTCTGATGGTATTCACAGTAGGCCGATTGGTCGTGCCCCATATACCTCTTCATATCTTGGGGCTCCATAAGGAGGCCCTTGTCCTTAATGGCCTCGAAGATCTGGCTCACTGGGTAGGCCAAGGGAAAATAACGGTCGTCCGGCCGTGTTTGGCTGTCCCCGGACGGAGCCTTCCAAGGGACCATTGCCCCGTCCACCTTCTTCTTTTTGTTTGGGGGGGAGGGATTGGTTCCTGGTCCGGGTCCGAGTCTGTCTGCCATCTTTCGTGGCTGGGCCGCGGGAATTCCGTCCCGCTGCCTGATCTCCTCCTCAATGGAGGCATACTTCTGGGCCCGAGCAAGAACCTCGGTGTAGCTGGTGCCGGGATTCCTCCTTAGGTCCCGGTATAGATCCCCTGTGGCCAGCGCACTGGTGAACATGTTGGCGGCCAGACGTTCGTCCAGATCGTCGACCTGCAGGACCTCGTCCCTCCACCTTACCAGGAACCTAGCCAGCGGTTCGTCCCGCCCTTGTTTGATGTGGGCGAGAGCCGTGACGTCCTTCCTGGGGGTGGTGCTGGCAGCAAACTGCGCCATGAACTGCTGGGAGAGTTGTTCATATGAGTCGATGGTGCCTGGCCTCAGCTGGCCGAACCATTCTTGCGCCGGCCCCCTGAGGGTGCTGAAGAATAATCTGCAGATGGCCTCGTCTGATGCTCCCAGCATGGACAGGTTCCCTTGGTAGCTTATCAGATGGGCCTTGGGATCGCCAGCCCCATTGTACACCAAGTTGCCCGGGGGCCTGCAATCCCGGGGAATCTCGACGCTCATCACCCGTGGAGTAAAAGGTGATGTGAGAGAGAAGGAGGGTGTGGCCGAGCCGACGTCCGCCCGCCTATTCATCTCGGCTATCTGCCTCTCCATGGCTTCCAGCCGTGCGTCCTGTGCGGCCCTTCCGGGGGACACAGGGGGCGCAGCTTCGGGGACGGCGCTCTGCTGAGCGGCCACAGCATCGCGCGGCCGCCTAAAGATCTGCGTCCCTCGCCGTTGGAAACGTCGCCCAACGGTATTGATCCTTGGGGTCTCGTCCCCCCGCGGGATCTGGCGGGGGGCTGATGGCGTGTGAGCCCTGGACGCGGCAATGCTGGCCCTGGTTCGTCCTCCCGTTCCCTGGGAGCCGGAACCCTCGCCTAGCCGCTCGTGGACCGAGGGTCGATGATCGCTGGACCCCATCGTTTCATCATACGACTGCATGCGGCGAACGGGAGATGGGGGGGTTCGCTGGGTGCTTGCCGAGTACACTTGCTCTCGGGCTTCCCGTTCGTCCGCCAAACGGCGCATGGTGTCCGCAAGTTCCCGCATGAGGCGGGGATCCTGCCTGGCTTCAAGGGGAATGAGGTCGGTGATACCCCCGTTTCCCCCGGAGGTCCATATTGTTGCGGATCGTTCCGAGTTCTGGCCGCGATTCCGGCGGCTTGACTCCAGACGTTCGGAGAGATCACGCTGGTTGTGGCTTCCTGACATTGTGCTTGCTGTGGGTAGATTTGGTAGCTGTTTGGGAGAGTTTCTGGAAACTTTTTGCTCAGTTCCCACAGACGGCGCCAGTGTTGAAGTTTATTCCTTCAACCCTTGGACCCAACACGTAAGCCCAAAGATTTCGAGTGGAGTGAGTGTGTGGTTATCTAGCCCGACAACTATCAGATGAATCAGGAAACAAGAGTAATAGCAGGCAATGTAAATAGGTATTATTAACTTCGTAATAACTCCCCTAAGTACAATCTACTTGCTAAAAAGGGCACGTCGGCCGTTCGTCTTACAAGGCGATAGGAATGCTACTCGTAAGAATGCTGGAGCTAGTATGCTAAGAATAGAAAGTTGCCAACCCTTTACAATGAAATAAATGCTTCTATTTATACCCGCCAATGGGCAGGTGGCTGTACTGACGTGGCAGCCTGTGGACCGCTGGTGTCCCAACTACCAAATCTTTAGCATTAAATGCACTTCCCGCCAGAATCTAGGTTTCCCGCCGGATCAGTGGGGACGTTCGTCCACCCCGGAAGTGAGTTGGATTGCTCCAAGTGACCCTTGAGGGATATCGGCTGTTCGTCGCCTGGCCTTAATAGATACTCACCATGCGCTCCGGGTTTTCCCCGATGACCACAGGCTTGCTCCGGGGACGTTCGTCGCCATCCCCGCTGGCTCGTGGTTCTGCTCTTTGTCTCTGCACAGACGTTCGTCGGAATGAGCTGCTGGGCCTGAGTCCTCCAACACCAGACGTTCGTCCATCCTCAAGAGACATGGGCCTGTGGGCTGGCCTGGTTTCTAGCTGGACGTTCGTCTGGCAAAATGGGTTAGTGGGCCGGACCTCGGCTTGGGCCCTTAACCCAACAGATGGCATGGTCTATTAATTAGGTCGATTAACTCGGTCATTTACCAATCATCTTTATTTGATGGCTCGGTCTATTTGTTATGATTGATTATTTCGGTCATTCCCTGGTTATCTTTATTCGATGACACATTATATTTATTATGATGGGTTAACTTTGTCATTTCCCGATTATGTTTATCTGATGACCTCGTCTCTCTATTATGGTTGAGTGGAATCCGACGGGCACTTAGCAGGGTAGGATTCTAGGGCTTAGTTGAGATTGATTTATGTGAGCAACGGGGATGTTACGTTTCTAGTAGGGGTGATTTTAATACTTGAAATTAGCTTTATAAGATTAATAGTAATACTCATACCAACAAGTTACATCTCCTTTTAAGGGAGTTCATTAACTAAAAACTCTAAGTTAAGCATGCTTGCACGGGAGTCATCTTGGAATGGGTGACCCCTTGGAAAAATTTTCAAGGCGTGCACGAGTGAGGACAAAGTGCACGATAGAGGCTTGTGTTGGTTAGTGAGGATATTACATGGTTTGGATGGCAATTAGGAGTAACTACCTCGGGCCCCCGCAGAGTCGAGGTGATACACTTCTGCTGCTGTCAATCATGTTTATCTGTTACATACTTTTGCCATATAAGCCCTGGGAATAGTCCAACCTCCACGAGATTTCCAATGGGCGCGATACCTAGTGTAATACCCAAGATTAACTTAAAAAGAATTAATGGTACTATTCATACAAACAAGGTGTATCTCCTTTTAATGTAGCTCATCTCCTAAGAACTCCGAATTAACGTGCTTGCATGAGTGATTTAGGAGTAACAACCTTAACCCTGCGGGGTTGGGATGTTACACCTGGTGTCCAAGTCAACCCAGGTCCGATCGATCTCATGATGAACTTGGATCCTCCTTTTCAGGCCCCCGCGACTTGTCCGTAAATTCTTGACCTAGACATGCCTTTGTTCTCATTTGGGTGTGCCCGAAGTTAACTATGTGAAATAATGGGAAAGGTTACCCAATAGGGTACATGGCAGATATATATATATATATATATATATATATATATATATATATATATATATATATATATATATATATATATTTATAATAATAAAAGTTTCCAAAGATACAAAGGATTCCTAATTTAATATTAGGCTATTACATCCCCTCAAACTGTGAGGGAGATACAACACGCATGTTGTCCTTTAAAAAAATGAAATTGCTGACTAGAGAGACTCTTAGTAAGTATATCCGCCAACTGAAGACTAGTAGAAACATATTTAATGACAAGATCACCATGAGCCACACGTTCACGAACAAAGTGATAATCTATCTGAATATGCTTACTCTGAGCATGCTGAACAAGATCGACTGTCAAGTAGGAAGCAGAGATGTTGTCACAAAACAAACGTACTGGTGCCTTGACTGGAAAACCGAGCTCGAATAGGATGGACCGAATATGTATGGTGTCTTGTACCGTGTACGCAATAGCACGATACTCTGCTTCTGTAGAAGATCTGGAAACAGTAGGTTGCTTCTTTGACTTCCAAGATACAAGATTGGGTCCAAGAAAAACAGCATAACCGGTGGTGGAATGAGAGGTATCGGGACACCCGGCCCAATCTGCGTCTGAGTATGCCACAATGCAAGTCGCCTTAGGTGTAGATTGAAGCCATAAACCATGATCAATGGTACCTTGCAAATATCTAAAAATCCCCTTGACAGCAAAAAGATGAGTGGTGCGTGGGGCATGCATAAGCTGAGAGACTAAATGCACACCATAAGTAATATCAGGTCTTGTCAAAGTTAAATACTATAATGCACCTACCATACTGCGATATTCAGTCGCATCTGCAAGTAGCTCTCCATCAGTGAGAGATAAGGAAGTACGAGACGCAAGGGGAGTGCGAACTAACTTGACAGTGTGTAAATGAAAACGGGACAAAAGGTCAGAGACATATTTATGCTGAGAGAGGAATAGACCTGTACGAGTACGAATGGCCTGAATGCCAAGAAAATAATGAAGATCACCCAAGTCTTTCATGGCAAATTGGTGAGCAATAAGATGAATAAACTGAGTGACAATAGACGAGGAATTGCCAGTAATAATAATGTCATCCACATATAATAGTAAATAAATAATCGAAGTGCCATGGCGGTAAATGAATAGAGAGTTATCCGACTTACTACATAAAAAATTATGAGAAAGCAAGAAACTACTGAACCTATGAAACCATGTCCGCAGGGCCCGCTTAAGACCATAATTAGCCTTGCGCAGACGACACAAGTGATGAGGATACTGAGGATGAATAAATCCCCGCGGCTGACGCATATAGACCTCTTCGGTGAGATGACCATGAAGAAAAGCATTTTTAACATCGAGCTGACGCATAATCCACCCGAATGAAATAGCCAAAGTGAGAACAGTACGAACAGTGGTGGGTTTAATAACAGGACTAAAGGTTTCAGAAAAATCTACACCAACGTGCTGATTAAAACCCTGAGCAACTAACCGTGCCTTGTGGCGCTCAATAGACCCATCAGAAAGAAATTTCGTCTTATTAATCCACTTAGATCCAACAATATTTTTAGAATTATCAAACAGTCCAAATCCCAAGTATGGTTAGCAATGAGAGCATTAAATTCCTCAGCCATAGCCTTACGCCATATCAAATGTTTATTTGCCTCAGAAAAACAAGTAGGATCTGCTGAAAGAGCAACTGCGTTTAAATTAAAAATAGTCTTGGGTTTAAAAATTCCAGATTTTGCTCGAGTCTGCACCAGGTGGACATTAATAGGGGTTGGGGGCTGCGGTTCGGGCTCGGGTCCTGGGCTGGTCACAGGGACTGTTGGTGGTGTGAGAGATGAGCTAGTCGGATGAGATGGACTGGGTTCAGGGAGCGGGCTATTTGGTGGACTGGACTCGGCAGAGGAGGAGTTGGGCTGGGTTATGTCCGGTGTAGGTTGTTGTTCCGGGGTGGAGAAGAGAAACGGACTGGGAGGTGAAGAGGGGCTGGACGGACATGCTGTTTGGTTGGATTGAGATGACTGGGTTGAGGTGGGGCTATGGTGCTGATGTGGAGGTATGAAAAGTGAAAACAGGGGGGTGGGGATGGGATTGGGTGTGAAGATGATTGGCTCCAGGATGAAAAATGTAGAGTATATGAGGAAGAAGGCGTGTCATGCATATTAGAGGTCAAAGTGGTGTATGTGAAAATATTTTCACAAAAACGCACATAACGACTTATGTAAACCTTGCCGGTTGTAGGATCAACACAATGATAACCTTTTTTTTAAGACAATGATAACCTTTATAACCAAATGCATATCGTAGAAAAACACATTGAATGGATCGGGGAGTAAGTTTATTTGAGAAAGTGGCAGAAATATTTGGAAAACACGCACAACCAAACACACGTAAAAGAGAATAATTAGGAGATTTTTGAATAAGTTTTTCATAAGGGGAGTGACCGGACAGTGTGGGAGTGGGTAATCTGTTAATAGGGTTTAATGCACCAAACCCCCCTGTGATTTGGAAATTCGGCGCATTAGCCCCCTGTGATTTAAAAAATGCGTCAAACCTCCCTATGTTTTAATTAATCATGCACAGAATCCCCTTTATGAATAAATTTAATGATTTGAAGATCACTTTTCCTAATATTTTGATTGAATATGCAAATAAATATGTCAAAATCTCTGAATCATACAAAAATGTTAATCATTTTTATTTTATTTGACAATTGAATTTGTTCATATAAGGGATTTGGCGCATGATTAATTAAAACACAGGGGGGTTTGACGCATTTTTTAAATCACAGGGGACTAACGTGCCGAATTTCCAAATCACAGGGGGGTTTGGTGCATTAAACCCTCTGTTAATAATATATACAGCCGTAAAAAAATATTTTAAGAAAAACAAATATTGGCCTACATTCCAATAAATAGTGATATGTGTGGTGTCACATTCATTTCTGCTGAACATTTGGATCTTCTGCTCGAATCTCGAATGGTTGCTCTTATATGTGTTTCTAAGTTCTTAATCCAAACCAAAAGGGGTTCATTTTTCCGCAGTTCAATACGGGAATGAGATCTGCAACTTCGGTTCTTTTCTTTTTATCAAGTGGTTCTAGATTCGGGATCAATTCTTCCTTGCTGGACCTTTGGATTCTTTCTTTTTAGTGTTTGGGATAATTTGCAATCTTGGTATGTGATATTTCTCGTGATCTTCCGTTTCTTCAATTGTTGTTTTATCTTTAGTTTTCATTTGTGGAAACCGACAAATAATTGAACCTGGGATATGTTGAGATTTAAGCCAGTCTGTAAACTGTAAAAGCAAAGAAAAAAATTACCAGGTTGCGTATTTTTTGATTTCTTTGTTGATCATTTATAAAAATCCAATCTTGGCTTGTTTCCAGCTAGAGGACCCTTCTTATTACGTAGTATTAATTGCATATTGTACAAAACAGCCTACTCTCATTAATCCGCGTGGAGTAAGATTATTGTAGGATCAGCAGCGCTTAAGAGCTTATTTGGACAGGAGATTATCGGTAGGGGAGGCGAGGCCAGGATTGCCATTTGATTGGGAAAATAACTATATACTCCGCATTGGTTAAATCATGTACTTTTATATTGTTTTTATCTTTACTTTCCTTACAACCAGGTAATGTAGGTAAGAGTATAGTAATAGAAGATAGACTAACTCCGCCCCAGATAAAAAGAGACTTGTTTGATCAATGTACAACTGCTTAAATTTTGGCGAGATGAATTTCAAGGAGTCTATGACTCTCTTTGTGTACTTTTTTGGCAACTTACATGTTAATTCATATATTAATTTGATCGAACATGACTATTTTAAGGGACGGGGTGGCGGGCGGGTATAACTCAAAAACCCCAGTCGAGAAGGGCTAAATCTCCTGCTATGGGCTCAAGAGGTTAATAAAGTAGCTTGCGTGCCAGTAAAGAATGATGTTGATCTTAATGCTGGAACTGGAAATTGATACTTTTTTCGGTGGAGATGAATTCAAGGAGTCTATGACTCTTTTTGTGTAATTTGGAAAATTACATGATAAATCATAGATTAATTCGATCAAACATGACTATTATATGGGATGGGGGTATAACTCAAAAACCCCAGTCGAATAAGAGCTAAGTCTCTTGCTATGTGCTCATGAGGTTGATAAAGAAGCTTTCACGCCGATAACGAATGTTGTTGATCTGAATGCAGGAAAATTTGATTCTTTATTTTCTTTCATTAATGAGTTCAACATGATGTGTGGAGAAGAATCTCTTGAACGGGATGACTTGGAATGCTTGAGTATGTCAAAACAGCTGCTCAGATGCATGAGCCAGAAGTTGAAAAAGAAAACTGGAGACGAAGATGACAAAGCTAGGGGCGTTTCCATCAGTTGTCTAGTCAGTCTCTATGGAAGGGGGGGCGGTGGTTGCAGAGTGAGTGCTGATGACACTGATGAAGATCTCGTGAATCCACAGGGTAGAAGAAGACATTCTAATGCAAGTGATGATATTGATGCAAAAGGGTAAGCCCCATTACCTGGAAAATTATTCCTCTTAGGCTCCGACTGGTTGGTACCGGGAAAGTAGAAAGGAAAACAAAACTGAGGGAAAATAAAAAGATAGATTCATTCAAATCCGTTGTTATCTTAGATTTTTTTTTTCTGAATAAATGTAAAACAGCCCTGTACAGCCCTTAATAGATAGATCTAGTTTTTTCTGAGTAAACGTAAATTAAATTATATGTAAATTTGAAGTAATTTAATCATATTTCTTGTTTTTTCTATGGGGAAAAGTCAACAAAAAATGAACTGTCCTCATCTTTTTTTGTTTCTTCGCATACCTAATGTTTTACAGAATGCAAGTGTACCCTTATGGAATGTGGGAGAAGCTCTTGAGGAAAAACAAGAGTAATAACAACAGAAAAGTGAAATGTGAAACCGGAAATTTGAATAACTACTTCCTACCGGATGACATCTTAGAGATGTGTTTGGTGAGACTCCCACTAGTCGGTCTGATGAACGCCCGGCTCGTTTGCAAAAGATGGAAAACCCTAACAGCGACACCTCGGTTCTGGAAGATGAGACGAGAAGGTTCGTTTCAGAGTCCGTGGCTTTTCCTCTTTGGTTTTGTCAAAAATGGTAATTGCTCTTCAGAGATACACATGTTGGATGTCTCTGTCAACAAATGGCACAAGATTGATGCTGAGATACTGAAGGGAAGGTTTCTGTTCTCTGTTGCCGGTGTGAGAGACGACGTGTACATTGTTGGGGGCTGTACAAGTTTGACCAACTTCGGGAAGGTTGATAAGAGCTCTTACAGAACCCACAAAAGTGTGCTTGTTTTCAGCCCCATTACTGAATCGTGGCGGAAAGCATCCTCCTTGAAGCATGCAAGATCATCCCCTGTTCTTGGGGTCTTTGAGGCCGGTTTTGATTCTCTTGTTGTTAGAAACCAACCAAACCGATCTGAGAGAAGATTCTACCGGTCAAGGGTTGGTGGCATTTCCGAGGTGTATGAAGACCCTCATAGACTTTCTGTAAGGCGGCAGTCTCCGGATGAGAATGAGGTCTCTTTCTTGCCGCCATACAAGTCTATCAAGCAAAAAAACGAACGGGCTAATAAAGGTGTTAGAAGGTTCATACTGATAGCGGTTGGTGGGCTTGGATCTTGGGACGAGCCGTTAGATTCTGGAGAAATTTATGATTCTGTTTCTAACAAATGGACGGAAATCCAGAGGCTACCAGTTGATTTTGGGACCGTCTGTTCTGGCGTTGTCTGTAAAGGCCTGTTTTATGTTTACTCAGAAACAGATAACCTTGCGGCTTTTGACATAGAAACAGGCTACTGGCTCGGGATCCAAACCAACCCGTCCCCTACCCATGTTCACGAGTATCGTCCTAAGCTTATTTCCTGTGGTGAGCGGCTTTTGCTGCTCTCGGTCTCGTGGTGTGAGGGGGACGGTCAAATAGGGAGAAGAAACAAAGCAGTTAGGAAGCTGTGGGAGCTTGACTTAACAAGCCTTACTTGGAAAGAGGTCTGTATTCATCCTGACGCACCCATGGATTGGAATGCAGTATTTGCCTCGGATAAGAATATGATATTTGGGGTTGAGATGTTCAAAATGTTCGGACATGTTATGGACTTCTCAACTATGTGCCATGTATCTGCAACTCAAACCAAATGGGTACACGTCTCGAGGAATCATCATGTGGCTCGTGAACTTGATGCAGCTTCATGCATGACAAAATCCGTGGCGGTTCTGCATTTGTGATGAAGCATCATTATCATCATTTCACACACACACACGAGTCCACACAGTACACATAAACCAGGAATATGACATGGCATGTTAGATCCTATCTCAGTTTTTCTTTGTTATTTTGCAAGGAGCTGCGCTTGTGTCTAAATTGCAATGAATTTGCATTGATGTATGATCCTCTTGTATTTGTTCGTCTCCATGGGAGGTGTAAGTTATATTTTCACATTCACCAGTAGCTTTTAAGCTGGTTTCATGTACCCTTTGCCTCACAAAGATTATATAGGTTTGTCGTATTTGGTTAAATGTGTTGCACTTTAACCAGTGATATATTTTATTAAAAAAATTATGGTATGAAAGTACGGTATAATTGTTTGTTTACTACGCTTCCATAAAATTGAAGGTTTAACATCTCCACTAAAACATACTCCAATTTGACTCCTCAAAGTCTTATCATCTTATGTTTTCTTAGAATGTTCATTGTCCCAACTTTTCTCAAATCCTTTTATAGATTTTTGTTTGCTTGTTATTAATAGTGTATTTATCTTATAGCAGAAGAATATATGGGCTGTGATTTGTATTATTTCTATTATTATAAAAGTCAAAGTCACCATTCACCATTGTAGTCAAGTTAGGCCCAATAATTATTTTGAGATGGTATTAATAGTTATGTTTTTGAAGTGGAGCCTTGACGAACCAGTTATGGTGTTATCAAGTGACTAAGAGTCATCCAAAAAAAAAATCAAGTGACTAAGAGATCAAGAGTTCAAGTCATAGGAGCGATACTCTTGTCAAAATGACAAGGAAAGTTTTCCCCTTATACACCTTTGCAGCGGGACCGTCCTCCGGACTATTGCCTTGGCCAATGTGCATCAGGCTACACTTGTATAAAGTTGTTCCTCTCAAACCATATATTTATCTTCTCTCGCGATTGCAGCCATGTATTTTTCCTCCTTTTCTAGTGTTTTTTCCTCCATTATGTTCGACATGGCCGACCTCACGATGACTTCTTCTCTAGTCTCAATCTTAGTTGTCAGGCCAATTGTTTTACAACCTCAAGTGTTGTTCCTCTCCTCTCTAAGAGCCTCACACCCTACATGCAGCCATCTAGGTGGCATCTCCTCCCGGGCAACACCTATTTTCACTTAGAGCCATCATCAACAGCTACACCTCTGCCTCTTGTTGATCAGTTTTCTGGTCCTACATTCGCATGTTCTCTTGATCAATACTTTGCCTTCTTTTGGACTGATTGGACACAAGGCACCAAAAATTTCTCCCTTTGGCCCATCACACTCGACTCTTTCCCAATCCATGCCCTTTCTACCTCAAACATTACCAATATTTTCACCACCATGCTTTCACCCATATAAAATTATCTTCCCTAGATAACTCATATCGAGTCCTTCATGGTCTCTCACGGCTCACTTGGGTTCGTTGATGGCACGACTTGTCCCCCCCAGTTGTATCTTTAACATTGGGAAGTTTTAAAGTCGAAGTATTACCACTGGTTTATACTTGATCTAACTATGTGTTCTTGGTTGTTTGCCACTCTTAGCCCTTGGGAAATCCTAGTGGAAATTCATGAAATTAAGAAATATACACCAATATGGGGAAGATTGGAATCTCGGTTTATGTCCACCAGCATAGCTCATTCAATGAAACTCAAATGGTTATTAATCAATGTGAAAAAACAGCACAACTTTCTGATGTTCTGAGATGATCTTGTGCAATATAAGATACTAGGTTTAGGGCTGATTATGAGTTACTTACAACAGTTAGCATATTTCGTAGAGGTGTCAGTTTTAATGATCTATAAACTCAACTTATCACTCATAAAAAACAAATTCTCTACCTTTGAGCTCATGATCAAGTAATACCCAAGAAGAGTTTGAAAGGATTTAAAGCACTACTTATACCGACACGGTGCACCCTCTTTTAAAAGAAATCATTTGCTAAGAACTCCGTAGCTAGGTGTGTTTGTACATGAGTATTGTTGGAATGGGTGACCGTTTTGAAAGTTTCTTAGAGTGTGCACGAGTGAGGATAAAGTGCACTGCAAAGATTTGTGTTGGTTTTCTGGGGACAATACTTGGTCTGCGATCGGGATGTTACAATCACGGCTTGATCCCTCAAGTCCTCATCACTCAAAAGGTTTGCTATAAGGTTTCGGTTCTTTGATCAAGTCATTCCTCTATCAACCCAAGAAGAAGCACATCACTCCTGATTCCTCTATGCACGTCTGTTTGGGTCGTTCTCTCCCCCTCTGCTCCCCGCCTCTTCTCCACACCTCTCAACTCGTGGAACGAGTGCATCACTCAGTCTTTTACGCACATGACCAACCCACCGTAATTGAGACTCTTGCATCTTATTTTCAATAGGTGCTACTCCTACCTGTTACTCCCTCTGTCCCCCTAACTTTGTCCCGTTTTACCTTTTTCGTCCGTCCCATTATGTTTGTCTCATACCATATTTGGTAATAATTGGGTGGTTACAATTCATTCTTACTTTATTCACACTTTATCAATTCAATATGAACCACACAATTCCACTTTTTCTTAAAAGTTGTGTCACACTCCTTTGTCCCAAACATAGTGGGACGGAGGTAGTATCTAAGTATAAGAATATGACATTTTATAATATTTTATATTATTATTATAATAACTACAACACTTAGGCATGCATAAATGTATGAAGTAGAGTGTTGAGTGGTGAAACAATGTCACATTCAAAAGATGAGTGTGACAGAGACGTGTATGTTGTGTTGGGTGTGCGGACATGCCAGAAAAGACCACTTGACGAATGAGATAATCAGACAAGAGGTAAAAGTAGCACCTATAGAAGATAAGATGTAAGAGTCTCGATTGTGGTGGTTTGGTCATGTGCACTGAAGTCCGAGTGATGCACCTGTTGTGACTTGAGAGGTGGGGGGGAGGTAGATCCAACCAGACTTGAATTAGAGGAATCAGAACTGATATGCTTTGTCTTGAGGTTGATGAAAGTATGACTTTGAAGAGGACAAAACGGAGGGTGCATATTCATGTAGATAATTGATCTCTCTCTCTCTCTCTCTCTCTCTATATATATATATATATATATATATATATATATATATATATATATATATATATATATATATATATATGTTCTTATGTTATTTTTATCGTTTGTCTTTTTTGTGCTCTTTTATCTTTGACCTTTTATCTTTAGTATGCTCTTATGTTATTTTTGTCTTATATTTTATCTTTAACTTATCCTTTTATCTTACTTTATCCTTTTATTCTTCTTATCTTTCTGCTCTTTTTGGCTCTGATATCATGGATCCCTTCATGTTAGCCGACCTAAAATATTTTGGAAATAAGGCTTGGTTGTTGTTGTAACTTTGACTTTTCCAGATAAAGATGGTAAATTTTGATCCGTTATTTTAACTAATATATTTATGTGAAACTTAATAAATTTATACTTTTATGATAGTATTTTTTAACAAAAGAAACATTTTAATATCATTTTCATATTATCAATACTACGTGTATTAATAAATAATCGCTCAAAGTTTAACATCATTGACTTGAAAAGTCAAATTTGGCTAAATAAAAATGGACGAATGAGTATAATACTCCCCCGTCCCTCAAAACCCTATCAAGTTTGATTGGAACAAGAATTAATAAAGTAAAAATTGTGTGGTTAAGAATTGTTCAGATGAGATATAAAAATTGGAACCACAAATTCATTGATTAAAATGAAAAGTGGCAAAGTTTTTGAAACATTCAAAAAAAGAAATGTGGCAAAATTAGAAGGGACGGATGAAATATTACAACTATATAGTTATACTATAATTATATGATATTACACTATTTTAATATTCTTTACAATATACTCCGTATAGTTCATTATATCTTATTAATAAATATATGTATTAGATACATGTGTAGTCAAATTGAACTACAACCCATCAATTCCGGTGCGGTTTTGGTATTGTGTCCACCCTAGGCATGGACCCACTCAGGCAGTCCGGCCCCAAATGAAACAGAGTCCGGCACTATTTGAGATCAGACCGGATCATTTAGACCGGTTTCGAGCCTAAGACCGGACCAATCCTCCCTAGAGTTGTTCACAGTCCCGATTTACACTTTTGGGGACTGAACCGGGGGCGGTTCAAGTCCCAATTTCGGTCCCGACCCATTATTTTTTTAATTCTTTAAAGCTTTTTTTTCTAGTCAAAAAAGAAAAAGAAAAAAAACCGGAACCAAGATCAGACCTACCTGGTACCCGAACCAGCCCTTACTGACCCACGTTCATCCCTAGTCCACCTTTTTTTTATATTTATGTATGGTGTGTAGCATATAATGGGCACACAATTATTTTTTTACCCAAGGAAGTAGGTGATGGATAGTCTACCCGGGGGGTATCTTATCCGAGGGGTTATTGCGGGAATAACTAGAGAGAAGTCAGAGCAAAATAGGAGGAGAGAGAGTTGATTTATTAAAATGAACTCAGCGTGTGGAGTTGAGATGTAGATGATGTAGATCCTGTTTTACAAGGAGAAATGGGCTGCTATTTATAGCAGCAATAAATGCGATGAGAGGACACGTGTCAGTAATCCAACGGCCGAAGGGTCACATCAGCCTGGTGGCACCGGCAGTGGTACGTTTACCGCATTGAATGCGGTTGGCGGATGTGACGTGGCATTAAATGCGGTGGTTGGCTGTCCCCAAAAGGAATCTTCGATGATTGAGCATGCTTGGCCGAAGGCTTCTTGTGTAGCTGAGGGCTCCGTGTAACCAAGGACCCCTGTGTAGCCGAAGGCCCCGAGTGGCAGAGGGCTAAGTTCAACCGAAGGCTCCCCTGATGCCGAGGGCTTGGTAATGCCGAAGGCTCATGTTTTTCGCCGTTTTCTCCCAGTGGCTTCGTATGTCAGAGAGGGCTACTTCGTGAGTTTCTGGAGCCTTCGGCCAAGGAGGCCGAAGGCACCCCAGTATGTATTTCGGGCTATTTTGGGGCTTGGGCCGTTGCTTTTGGGCCTGAGTTGTTCTCTGGGCCCATTGGATATGTGTAGCAGAAGTAGGAGTCTATGGGCCGGGGGTTCTTGGGCCATATACTCCATCAGGAGTCCCTCACTCCTTATGCCGAAAGGTACTTGAGGGAAAAGGAGTAGTTGTGTTGATTTTCCCGGAGGCTGCATCATTTCGTTGGGTGCCTTTGTTGGAGAATTCGTCTTCTGCTGACTGCCGAAGGCTTCCCTCAGGCCCTCACATGTCGAGGGTTTCCTGAGGGAAGGTATTCGTAACCTTCGCATGTTCGCCGGGGGCTCCCCTCAGTCCCTCACATGTCAAGGGCTTTCTGAGGGGAGTGTAACATCTGTGTGACTGCAGAAGGCTTTCCTCAGTCCCTCACATGTCGAGGATTTTCTGAGGAAAGCATAGATGTATTGTCTGCATGTATTGTGATGAGGGGTGCTTCATTGCCACAAGTGGCTTGTGGGAAACTTTTGATATTTCGTTGTTGCCGAAGGGTATATTGAGTTATGTGCCCCGAGGGGTTCCCCTGTAATGTCTGCTTGAAGGCTTCATGTGTCACTTGCATGTCACTAGTAATTTTTGCTTATGTGAGAAAACTTTGTTCAGTGTGATACCCGAGGGGTGTATCCCAGTCCCCCACTCCTTTAGGCCGAAAGTATATTCGGGCTGAAGGAGTTATGAAGTGTTGAGGAGTTCCCCGAGGGGTTCCACTGCTGGGTATTGCAGCACTGGCAAGCCGAAGGCTTATGTTGCTGATGGCCCAATTCATGAAGGCAGTATTGATACCCCGAAGGCTATAACATGTGATATCCGGAGGCTTGCGTCCAAGGAGACCTGATGATGATTGATCACCGAGGGCAGTTGTTTGCAGTCACCGGAGGCTGTGAGGCGGGAGGCGCCTCAAGTTTCCTAAATGGAGCCGTTGGAATAGAGCCGTTGGAGGGGGGTTCCACGTGGCACGCTTTTGTTGGCGGGTGCCACCCATTGGTTGAACCGGCGGCCCGCAATGATGGCCTTTTCAAATCGAGGCCCAGTTCTCGAGGCTAAAAACCTATATATACCCCCAAGGCGGAGCTCAGTTCCCTTGTGCGTTCATTGTGAAGCGAAGCTCTGCCCAAGTGTTTTCTAGAGAGAGAAACTCAATATCGATCAAACCTAGCTTTCCGAGGTCAGTTCTTCTCCTGTTCTTGAGCTTTTTCGTAAATTTTGCTCTCCCGCCATTAGATCGAGTGTTATAGTATCTGTCGCGTTCTAGAGATTCCTCCCCAATTCTTCGATTACCAACTTCAACATGTCCTCCGAAAGCGACTCGCAAAATATCTCGAAGAAGTCGTCGGTGCGAACCGAGAGCATCTCCGACGTAGAGTCATCGAATGATCAGACACACGATGATTCCGCGATAGCCGGTGAAGTCCAGGAAGAGCTTCGAGCCGAAGCGGAGGCTGAGGAATTCGAGCAGGTTGTTGAGGATGAAGAACTTGCCCTCGCCCTGCAGGTGGCCGAGGAGGAGGAACAAAAAGAGAGGCAACAGGTGACAGTTGCCGCACTCCCTCTTCGAGGTGCTGGCGAAGCTAGTAGCTCCCGGCCTCTTGATCCGGAACCCATCAGCGTCGCTCCGGGCAAGCGAAAGAAGAAGGTGGGGGCCGCCGCAAAGAAGAAGAAGGAAGCGGCAGTTGATACGGGGAAACCTGTAGACATTCCTGAGGGCTATTCTTATCTAAACGTTGCCGCACTAGTTCTGAGATCGAGGGCCCTACAATCAGAGTACCTGACGGCTCAGTTCCTTGTCGGTCCCCAGGGACGTGTTATAGAGCCTAAGCCTGACGATGTGCTCTCCCAGGCCCCCGAAGGATGCTTTGCGGTCCACTTGCTGTCCCTGGAGTTGGGGCTTCGATTCCCCCTTCATCCATTCTTGATAGAGTACTTGAAGTTTGTGAAGTTGGCCCCTTGTCAACTCACTCCCAATAGCCACTCATACATTGCTGGCTTCCTGTCCCTCTGTCGTTCTCGGGAGGTCGACCCTTCATTGGATCTGTTCTTTATGTGCTTCAATCTTTGCCGAGGGGGGCACTCTCATGCCGAGGGCTTCGCCAACCTCCAGCAGGTCCCGGAGTGGAGGCTGTTTTCTGAAGTCCCGTCCTCGCATAAGGGGTGGAAGGACAAATTTTGCTACATCCGGATGGCCGTGAACCCCTTCCCGGAGCCTCTTAAGGATCGCTTCCGGAGGCATTTAAAGGTGGGAAGCGCCGCTCTTCAAAAAGCCGGGAAAAAATTGTCAGCTAAGCCCGAGGGCTCAGATAAGCAAGTGACAATCAAACAAGTCACTCTCCCGGATGAGTTGTATAAGCTGGACTTTAGGCGCTACCGTCGCTTCGGGGAGAAGGATGAGAGATACCCCCTCATCGACATGGTTCCACAAAGTGCCGAAGGTTGTTGCCGAGGGCTATACGTTTTTATACTTAGCACATTTCCTTGTTATGTAGTGAATCTAATATATGTGCATTTTGCAGGACCCGCCATGGATCTAAAGGCCATCACCGCCCTGAGGAACAAGTTAGACAAAGAGCAGAAGAAGAAGGACGCCGGCGGTCAGAAACCAGTCGACGCGTTTTTAAGAAGGATGGCGGTGCTCAGATTGCCGAGGGCATGGGAACTTCGGGGGGAGGCGCCGAAGCTTCCCAGGCGGAGGGTGCCACGAAGAAACGAGCCGGCAAGGGTCAAGCGCCCCCGGAAAAGAAGAGGCAGAAGAAGGGGACCACTGAGAAGGACAGCGTCCCGGTGGTGGACGTCGAAGAGTTCCCGGTTTCTCACGCCCCGGCTTCCAATACCCCTCGCTCCCCCATTGTCCCGACGACCGATGAAGAGTGGCCTCGGGAGAATGTGCAGTTCTTTATTAAAAAAGGGACCGCCATTGTGCATGGCACCATGGATCCGAAAGATTTCTTGAATGGTGCCACCCCCCCCGCTTGACAGGTCGGCCCTCAGCCGATATGAGGATGAGGCTGTCGAATCCAAACTTCTTCGTGCCTCCGTCACGGTGAGTATTCGGAGCCCTTCTTATACAAACTTGTTCAAGTGTTTCATGTTCCGTATTTCCTGACCCTTTATGACTTTCGGACATTTGTAGGCCAGCGTCTTCCTCGGGGAGCATATCCGAAGGCTGGAGCAAATGCGTGCTCGCAAGGCGGAGGATGACGAGGCCCTCAAGAAGCTCGTTGAAAAAAATACCGAGGCCATCCGACAGATGGCAATGCTCGAGGAGACCCTCCGGCTAGAGAGGGAGGCCGTGGCAGCGAAGCTTGAGGGCGCTAAGGCCGAGGGAAAAGCTGAGGCGGAGGCAGCTGCTGCTGCAGCAGCCAAGGAGGCAGCCGAGGCCGCAGAGAAGTCGAAGGCGGAGGCGGCATCCCAAGCTGTCGCAGACTTTGTTGCCGGAGGCTGGAGGGGGGAGGACCAGGAGGCGTGGAGGGCCGTGGTCGTCCGAGAAGAAGTTGATGCCTGGGTTAAGGGCCCCGGCGCTGAATGGCTGGCGCTGAAGGGCAACGAATACTGGCAAGGGGGGGAATTCTTCACCCAACGCCTGATCTACCGGAAGCTAGCCGCGCATCAAGGCATTGACTTGAAGGATTTCAAACCCGATTCATTCAGCCTGCCCCCCCTCCAACCAGATGTCAGGGTACCCCTGCCCGAAGGCGTGGAGAGGCCCATCCTCCGAGACTCTTTGCTGTTGCAGGAATGCGGTGGAGACGAGGAAGAGGCTGGCGATGATGCCACTTCTAAAGCTGCCGATGAAGGGGCCTCAACTGCTGATGCTTAGAATTGTTGTAGCATTTTCGATGTAATACTCACATCAACTACCGGCTTCGGCCTTAGCATGTAAAGAAACATCTTTTGGTTTTTGGTGATGAATGATTTGCCTTCGGGCCTTTTCTCAATGGATGCCTCCGGTTTTATTTTATTGTATGCCTTTGTTTGAATGGATGTATGTCTTTGCTTGCTTTCACTTGCATGTTTTCATCCCTTCCTTTCCTTGAATGAATGCCTTCCTTCTCGGAGGCCACAAGTTTGTGGACTTAGGAAATTTTCCTAAGTAAAACTTGGAAACTAGCCCCTGGTCACAATGCAGAAGTACCGGGGGGTCATTGTTGTGGACTTGCTTGAACCCTCAGTTGTGTGATGGGTTTCGTCGGGGGCTTGCTTGAACCTTCGGTGTGTATAGCTGCCGAGGGATCCGAAATCATGGTTTTTTAAGTGAAAACCTCGTCTGAGTCCCCGGCTGTAGAGTAGGATGGCCGGGGGCTAATATGAATTAGACTTAGGAAATTTCTCCGGAAATGCTGAGCCTTCGATTAGCAGTGTAGCTTCAGGTCATCGCCAAGTAGTTTAGGGGGCCATCGACTACGAGTGTGTAGGTTGAAGAATTGTTTCCCGAAGGGTTCCCGTCTGTGGACTTAGAATTTTTTCCATCGTTGAATGAGTCTGGTGACATTCTGCCTTCGGTATGAGGTCTTTGGTTTGTGCAGATATAGGTTTAGCTTGCCTTAGAACTTTGTGGAGCCTTCGGTATGTCACGTAGTTGACTTCGATCCAGCCGAATTTCGGCCTTAGCCAGATTTAGGTGAAGTTTTGCTCAGTGAGCCTTCTTCTTGGGCCTCCGGTGGAAATCTTGTACTCCAAGGCTTCATGTAGTGAACCCTCCGGCTATGTAGCCGGATGACTCGTTGTTGAGAAATTTTCTGTTGCCTTTGTAGGAGCCTTCGGGAATGTATGTCCGAAGTGTTGAGCCTCCGGGGAGAATAGTATCCGGGGAGTTCCTCCCCCCCTACACATCTTCTTCTTTTTTTTTTTTTTTATATATATATATATTTTTTTTTTTTTTTTTTTGGATGGTGTAGGAGAGGCATCTAGAAACTTGGTGTCTAGGAAAGGCTTGGCCTATATGGGAGCCAACGGAACAAACCGTTGACTCCCCCTTCGGGAATGACCTTCCGATATCCCGAAGGGTTTGAGGGTCGTTTCCTCGGCCCGAGACATCGTCTGTTGCCTGCTTCCCCTTGGGAGATAGCACGGAAAGCGCCTCGGTTTTGAAAGTCGTCCCCTCAGCCCGAGACATGGTCTGTTGCCTGCTTCCCCTTGGGGGATAGCGCGGGGAGCGTTTCGTTTGTGGAAGTCGAATCCTGGGCCCGGGACATGGTCCGTTGCCTGCCTCCCCTTGGGGGATGGCGCGGAAAGCGTTCCTGGGAAGGGTTTTATTTGCGTGCGGAACACAAATAGCCGGGGGCACTTGGTACCAGCCGGAGCCGAGGGGTGTTGCACCCCCCGTTTTTTTTTTTTTTTTTTTTTTTTTTTTTTTTTTTAGGAGAGTATGTAAAAGTATGCATAATGTATGCATGGTTGCGTCCTCGTGGGGTACACTTGGTGTTTTCAAAGAGTGATGGGGGTGACCCATACACTTGGTACTTGGTACCTAATTGTTGTTCCCCCTCATGAGAGGGAGAGGCCTCGGGCCTATTTTGGTGAAGAGATGAGGGCTTGGCCACTCATTTGTAGGAGAGAAAGGGGGCCTTGGGCCGCTTGTACAATATGTAGGTGATGAAGGCTTGGCCTTTTGATTATTCTTCAAAAACAGATGAGGCCTTGGGCCATTGATATTTACACTTGTTGAGGATGAGGGCTTGGCCGCTCATTGATAAAACTTTACCAGGTGGTGCACATTCCAATGTCTAGGAATCTCTGTCCCATTAGGACGTTTTAATTTGTATGTTCCTGGTTTGATAATGGCTGAGACAATGTAAGGGCCTTCAAACTTGGGCGCCATCTTCCCTCCTTCGGTGGGTAGACTGGCCTCCCTTCGTCGGAGGACGTAGTCACCCACCTGAAATTCCCGGGAGCGGACCCTGGCGTCGATGTAGCCTTTGACTTGTCTCCTATAGTTTTCGGCCCTGAGAAAAGCTTGCTCTCGGCGTTCTGAGATGAGATGAAGGTCGAGGGCCATGTTGGCTTCGTTGACCTCGGGCTCATATTGTTCCACCCTTCGGGTAGGAAGGGTCACTTCTGTTGGAGCCTTAGCCTCAAAGCCATAGCATAGGGAGAAGGGTGTTTCGCCTGTTGCACGCCGAGGGGTGGTGCGGTAGGCCCATAAGATGTTGTGTAGCTCTTCTACCCAGCCTCCCCCTTCGGCTTCCAGTTTCTTCTTCAACCCTTCAAGTAGGGTTCGGTTGGCGTTCTCTACTTGCCCGTTGCCTTGGGGGTAGGCAACGGAAGAAAAGGTGTGTTTGATGCCCCATGCTTCTAGGAGGGCACAGAAGGGGGCTGCCTCGAATTGAGTCCCGTTGTCGGAGATGATTTGTTGTGGGACGCCAAACCTTGTGAGGATATTTTTGAGAACAAAGTGGCGGCACCGGGCTTCAGTAATGCTGGCGAGGGGCTCGGCTTCTACCCATTTGGTGAAGTAGTCAATGGCCACGATGATATACCTATTGTTGGAGGTACCCCTTGGCAGAGGGCCTACTAGGTCAATCCCCCACCTAGAGAAGGGTATAGCGGTGCTGATGGGAGCATAATTGACCGCTGGTCTGCCGGGGGCCTTCTGAAAGTGTTGGCAAGCTGTGCACCTTCGGGCTAGATCAGCACAATCTCTAGCCATCGTGGGCCAGAAGTAGCCTTGAACTATGAGCCTTCGGGACATGGAGAAGGGTCCCTGGTGGGCCGAGCACGTGCCACTGTGCACTTCCTCCATAGCGACTTCGGCTTCATCTTGATGAAGGCACCGAAGGAGGGTGCCGTTGTAAGACCTTTTGTAAAGCCTCCCATTCTCGAGGGTGTAGCTGGGAGCCCTCAGCTTTGTTAACTTGGCGCGGGCTTCGTCCTGGGGCAGTTGCCCTGTGGTAATGAAGGCGATGATGTCGGAGATCCAATCCTCCGGCCTCAAGTTAATGTTCATGACGGGGCTCGCGTGGATGCTTGAGAGGCTGAGTTCCTCAATTCTTGCAATTTTGGAGAGGTGCTCGGGGGATTCATCCGAGAGCTTGGATAGAATGTCGGCCTCAGAGTTTTGAGCCCTCGGTATTTGGGTGAGGGAATGTGCCTCAAATACCTTAAGCAATTCCTTGGCCGCTTCCTTGTATTGCTTCATTCTTCCTTCCTTGGCCTCATATTCGCCGGAGAGTTGGCCCACGACTAGCTTGGAGTCGCACTTGACGTGGATTTGTTTGGCCTTCAGATTTGCTGCCAGCCGAAGGCCACAGAGCAGGGCCTCATACTCGGCTTCGTTGTTGGAGACTTTGAAGGAGAATCGGATGGCATAATAGGCGCGGAAGCCTTCGGGTGTGATCAGAACTACTCCCCCTCCGCATGCTTTGGCGGCCGAGGAGCCATCGGTGTAGAGGGTCCACCACTCATCGAGGGGTGCCGAGGGCTCCTCGTCAGTTGCTGATCTTGCGGTGCATTCCGTCACGAAGTCCGCCAGGGCTTGGCCCTTAATGGCAGGCCTCGGACGGATGTCTATGTTGTATTGGCTGAGGAAGATGGCCCATTTTACCATCCGGGAGGAGCTAGTGGGACTTCTCATGAGGGCGCCGAGGGGTTGGTGAGTGAGCACTTGGACCGGATGAGCTTGAAAGTAGTGGCCGAGCTTCTTGACGGTCCAAACGATGGCCAGCACCGTCTTCTCGACGGGAGAATACCTGAGTTCGGCCTCCCGGAGGGTTTTGCTGACGTAGAAGATGGCATGTTGGATGCCGTCTTCTTCTCGGATTAGTACTGAGCTGATGGCCGCAGGGCTCACACCGAGATATAAGTATAAAGTCTCCCCCACCTTTGGTTTGGAGAGCACTGGGGGAGAGGAGAGATACTTCTTAAGTTCGTCGAAGGCCTCTTGACATTCAGATGTCCATTGAAAGCCCGCCGTCCTTCTCATGACTTGGAAGAAGGGGAGGGCCCTCTCGGCTGATTTTGAGAGGAAGCGGTTGAGGGCTGCCAGGCGACCCGTCAACCGCTGAACTTCTCTGACGTTGCGTGGAGGCTCCATGTTGATGATGGCCTGAATCTTCTCGGGGTTGGCCTCAATTCCCCTTCGGCTGACCATGTAGCCTAAGAATTTCCCTCCTTGTACGCCGAAGGTGCATTTCTTTGGATTCAGCCGGAGATTGAATTTTTGCATGATGGCAAAAATCTCCCGGAGGTCGTCGGCGTGGGTGCCTGCCTTCTTACTTTTGACGATCATATCGTCAACGTAAGCCTCCATGGTGCGCCCTAGGACAGCTTGAAAGACCCTAGCCACCATGCGTGTGTAGGTGGCGCCTGAATTTTTGAGGCCGAAGGCCATCACAAGATAGCAGAAGATGCCTTCGGGTGTCATGAAGGCAGTTTTCTCAGCGTCTTCCTCATGCATGTAGATTTGGTGATATCCGCGGAATGCGTCGAGGAAGGACATGATCTCGCATCCCGCGGTCTCATCCACTAGTTGATCAATGTTTGGCAGAGGGAAGGGATCCATAGGGCATGCCTTATTCAGATCCGTGTAATCCACGCACATGCGGAAAGTAGGAGGCTTTTGTGCGAGGACTACGTTTGCCAACCAAGAAGGGTATTTCACCTCCTTGATGTGTTTGATGGAGAGGAGCATGGATACCTCCTTCTTCACGAACTCCCTTCTCTCGGCCGAGAGGGGTCTTCTCCGTTGTTGTACTGGCTTGGCCGAAGGGTTCACCGCAAGGCGGTGGGTGATAACCCTTCGGTCAATTCCTGGCATATCCTCCGGCCCCCATGCAAAAACAATGGAGTAGGCGCGGAGAGCCTTGGTGATGCCAGCCTTCAGGTCTTCGGGGAGCTTGGCTCCGATCTTCAGGACTCTCTCCGGCTTGGCCGGATCGAGTATCAGGTCTTCAGTCTCCTCGGCAGGCTCAGCCCTCGGCCTACTTTCTTCTTCCTCCAAGGCCTTGGTGGTGATGGTGTCCACATGCAACTCTGTTTTACTAACCTTCTTGGTAAGTTGAAGGTAGCAGGCCCTGGAGAGCTTCTGATTCCCTCTCGAGTAACCGATACCGGTGGGTGTGGGGAACTTGAGGCAGAGGTGCCTCATGGAAATGATGGCTTCTAAGTCCTCGAGGGCAGGCCGGCCGAGGATGATGTTGTGCGCGCAGTCGAGGTTGACGACGACGAACTCCACTTCGAGCTTGGCTCTATGGGATCCGTCGCCGAATTCGACCATGAGTGTGATGACGCCCTCGGCGTCTATGCTGTCCCCCGTAAATCCGGAGAGGGGGGTGTTGATGTGCCGAAGGGACCCCCTGTCAAGTCCCAATTCTTGAAAAGTGCTGAGATACATGACGTTGACCGAACTCCCCGTGTCGACGTAAGTCCGGTGGATGATGGCGTCATTGATCTCAGTGCAGATGACGAGGGCATCTCTATGCGGCAGAGAACCCGAGGGTAGGTCCGCATCTGTGAAGAAGATGGGTTCTCCCCTCGGCCTCTTAGTTGGGGGCGCGTGGCTGACCTCCCCAACGTAAAGGGATTGAGCCCACTTCTTCCGCTGGCTGGTGGAGTCTCCACCAGTGTTGCCACCATTAATCATGTGGATGTGGCGCTTGTATTGTTGGTGGGAGCCCTCTCCCTCGTCTTCGAGGCCGCCAATTTCACGCTTCTTCCCCTGTGGGTTTCCCAAGGGGATGGTGTTGGGGTTCACCCACTTGTTGGCCTTCGGCGGAGGCCCTTGATGGTGAAGGGGGCCCTGGGGAGGAGGGCCCCTGATGAACTGAGATAAGTGGCCCGCCTGTATCAGCCTCTCAATGGCGTTCTTCAGCTGATGGCAGTCGTCGGTTTTGTGTCCATGGTGGCGGTGGAAGCGGCAATATGGCTCATCAGGGCCGATGGCGTAGATCTCGAGGGGTGTACGGGAGTCTCGCTCAACGAGCCCCCCGCTCTTCTGCGTGCTCAAGAATGATGCTGACGGGATGCGTCAAGGGAGTGCGTGGGTGCTCAAGGAGGACGGGTTGCGCCCATGCCTTCGGATTATTCTTGTAACCGCCCCCGGGTCTGGCTTGGCCACCTCGGGAGCGATCACTGTGATGGGGCTCTCGGTTGACCGGAGGGGGAGGCCCTCCGGGCCGATTCCTGCCCTCATTTTTCTGAGAAGGATCCGTGTTGCGGCGGTCCTTCTCGATTTCCTCTGCTTCGGCATAACGGTCCCCCCGCTGAAGGGCCTTTGTATAATCGCGGGGGGGATCAGTGATAAGGCTCCGGGAGAAGTTACCATTGCGGAGGACGGTGTGGAAGAGGGCCATCAGGGTCCTGTCATCGGCGCCCTCGACCTCGAGGGAGGCCTGCCTCCAGCGTTCTAGGAAACTCCGAAGGGTTTCCTCCTTCTGTTGTCTCACATTCAGAAGGTGGGAGAAGTGCTTCTTTGAGCGGTGCCTCCCGGCAAACTGTGTGAGGAAGCGGTGGGCAAGTTCTTGCCACGAATCAATGCTGCCTTCGGGCAATCGGTTGAACCACTCATACGCGGGTCCCTCCAAGGTGGAAAGGAACCAACGGCATAAGTATTCATCCGATGCCCCCATCATCATCATGCTGTTTTGATAGCGGCTATAGTGCTCCTGGGGATCCGTCTTCCCCTCATACGGCTTGATGGGTTGCCCCCGATATTTGTGGGGGATTTTGGCCGCCAACACCCTTGGGGTGAAGGGTGTTCTAGTACGGAGTTGAATGAGGGGCTCGCCTGAGCCTTCGGCAAGCTTACGCTTCATTTCCTCCACCTGCGCCCGGAGGTCGGCGTACTCAGGATCCGGCCTTGCTGTGGAAGCCGTCGGGGGTGCCTGACGATTTTCCTCGAGTTGACGGAGGAGGGCTTCAATGATTTCGTCCTTGGGATCCTTCGGGGCAACCCCTTGGGAGTTGGCCCGGAAGGATTGCGCCTGCGTGATTTGGTGCCTGGCATCATCGGCATGGAGGAGAGCTTTGCCTTTGCTTCGGGGGGGAGGCACGCCCTCGGCACCCAAAGCGGAGGCTCCACTTTCCTGGGGCCTGCTGAGCGCTTGTTTCCCGAGGCGGTCTTGGACCACTCGGTGCCCGGGAGCTCCCCCGAGCCTCTCAAGTGCAGAGGTTCGGGGCTTCTCTTTCATCATGGGGCGCTTGTCCCTGGACTGGGCCTCTTGGGAGGCGGTATCCTGCGCCATGACTCCCTCGGCATTGCCAATCCCCGGGGGAGGATTGTTGAACAAAGGAGGGAGCGGTGGTAATTGAATAACATTTCCTCCAGCGTAGGGCTGGAGGGGTGTCTGAGAGGCGAGGGCTCCGGAGTTGAGAGCCATGTTTTGAACAAAGGCCGCAAAGGCTGCCTGAAGATCGATGGCCGGGGCCGGAGGGGGAACTTGGTTCTCACTCCGATCCCTCCTTCGATTATCAAGGCCAATGCGGGCATCAGGGGCGTTCTTCTGTAGCTGCTGACGGAGGTCAGCGGTGGCCTGCTCCAACTCAAGGATGACACCACCCTCGGGTACTAAGAGCCTGTTGGAGGCCTCAGCCCCGTTGGTTTCGCCGGGGGCTATGTGGTTCTCCTCAAGGGTTTTGGACTGGGCACGGGTGGTTCTTCCCATTTTTGGTAAGTATTTTGTGTTTGGTAGAGGGGGAGGGTTTCTTACTTGATTGTTCTGACCTCTCAACGAGAGCACCAAATGATGGATAGTCTACCCGGGGGGTATCTTATCCGAGGGGTTATTGCGGGAATAACTAGAGAGAAGTCAGAGCAAAATAGGAGGAGAGAGAGTTGATTTATTAAAATGAACTCAGCGTGTGGAGTTGAGATGTAGATGATGTAGATCCTGTTTTACAAGGAGAAATGGGCTGCTATTTATAGCAGCAATAAATGCGATGAGAGGACACGTGTCAGTAATCCAACGGCCGAAGGGTCACATCAGCCTGGTGGCACCGGCAGTGGTACGTTTACCGCATTGAATGCGGTTGGCGGATGTGACGTGGCATTAAATGCGGTGGTTGGCTGTCCCCAAAAGGAATCTTCGATGATTGAGCATGCTTGGCCGAAGGCTTCTTGTGTAGCTGAGGGCTCCGTGTAACCAAGGACCCCTGTGTAGCCGAAGGCCCCGAGTGGCAGAGGGCTAAGTTCAACCGAAGGCTCCCCTGATGCCGAGGGCTTGGTAATGCCGAAGGCTCATGTTTTTCGCCGTTTTCTCCCAGTGGCTTCGTATGTCAGAGAGGGCTACTTCGTGAGTTTCTGGAGCCTTCGGCCAAGGAGGCCGAAGGCACCCCAGTATGTATTTCGGGCTATTTTGGGGCTTGGGCCGTTGCTTTTGGGCCTGAGTTGTTCTCTGGGCCCATTGGATATGTGTAGCAGAAGTAGGAGTCTATGGGCCGGGGGTTCTTGGGCCATATACTCCATCAGTAGGGTGTCGAACCACAGAGAAGCGGGAAATAAAATAATTAAGCACAAACTAAGGATTAAAGTTGGGAATGCGTTCTTTTAACTTTTGGTTTGCTTGTAAAAGTAATAAAATAAAAGTGATTGAGATGAGATATTTTTATCAACACAAGGTTCAACCAATAGCAAGTAGGGGTAGAAATTGGTAACTAATTGTTCAATGTTTAATTGAGAGACATAATTGCTAATTTTATTCTTAGATAGATTGTGAGAAGTTGTAGATAAATATTTTAGGACCCAACACAAGTCATCTAAAATAAGTAACTAGTCAACATTTCCCAGTGATGGCCAAAACGAGACTAGTTGTTTAAGTGCAACGACAACCTTAATTATTAACTATATTATTTACCCAACCCTGTGGTGTAAATAATATAATTAAATAATTAAATTCCCCCGTAAAACTTCAATTCGGGACAAGGTAAAAGAAGTTTAACGATGTGTTCAGAAAGTGTTCATTTGTGTATTTAACAAACAATATGTTTATGATTGAGTACTCATAATATATATCACAAACATAACTTAATTAATTTTCTGGACAGAACAATCTAAATAGAACAAACTTAACAATTAAAATCAATACAAATTAAAACATGATAAGAACAATTAATTAACCAATTTCTAGCCCCACATTTATTTAGCTATACATGTTTGGAAGCATAGAAATAGATGAATTCATGATTGAAGTACAAGATTTAATGAGATTAGGAAGATCAAACTTGTGATAGATGACAATCCTTGGAGCTTGGTGCTAATCTTGACTTAATCTTGAATGAGAAGGTGATTAATTGATGTTGAAGATTGGTTGATGATTTGGAGGTGAAGAATGAAGAGAGGATGAGGAAATGATTCTGGGAGGTGTAGAGAGAAGTTGGCTCGAGATTATGTGTGGAAGGAGATGGATTAAGCCTTATAATGATAAGATAATTAATCATTAATCTGCTGGAATTTACGAAAGTGAAGAGTATATGTATAAGAAAACGCAGGAAAGTTCCAACAGTGCATAACAGCCCAGCGGACGAAGTGTTTAAGCCTGTAGCAGAGGTTGCGGGTTTGATTCTGGTTTCGGACTTTTGTTCCATTTTTCTTTGATGTGGTCACAAGCAATATATAAACCGCTGGCTGATTGTGTACAACATTGAGAACTTAGCACACTGGTTCTAATAGGCATTCTTCCACCCTTTGTTTAGGGATTGAATCCCATCTCCACCATTTTTGTTTTTGCTTCTTTTCTTCAATTTACTCCATATTTGTTTTGAAGGAAATTCCACTTTTATTGACCTCCAGCTTGAACTTTTATTTTCTTCTTTTGTTCACACTCAAATGTATCCAAATAGCATCAAAAGTACCTGAAAATACAAAATACCCGTGTAGGACTGCACAAGTACAAACTAACGACAAATAATAAATATATGTACAAATGTAGAACTTTAATAACTAAAATTAACAACAAACTAAGCCTAAAAAGTGTGTAAAATATAAGTACATCAAATGTAACACGCTTGTTGTCACCCCAAACTCACCATTGATTTATTACCTTGATCCAAAAATATTTGAGCTTTAGTGTACATGTGACGTGCACTTTGTCGTGGTGTGCACTCAAAATAATATTCAATACAACAATTATACGTAGTATAAAGAAGTAAGGTTCGTATCCACAGGGAAAGGAATATTTCTCTTTTTAATTAACTAGTAACAAAATGGGGGGTTTAGGTTTGAGTGATTTAATTAACACTAAGATGAATGACTTAAATGAGTTTAATTAATGAGAAGAAGACTCGGCTTTGCTTTTATCCACTTGATGAAATGTTCGTCGATCCCGGTTATATCTTTAACTATCTTCCTCTCGAATACTCAATCGAGGAGTATATCCAGTTCATCGAGGGTAGTTATTAATAACGAGAAGCGTTCATTAATAAAACTTACTATCGAGTCAATATAGAACAAGCGCCGTATATTGAATTGATAGTAGCAATAAACTTAAGATGAAAACAATTGAGATTGATAACCTCAACACAAGCGGTTTATTGGTTTAATCAATATAATTAATTTCCCTTAGATTATTAACCATGAGATGCATGCATTAATAATCCAAGTTTACTACCATGAAAGGACCGAATTAATAACAAGCGTATTAATCGACCGATTCTAGTATTAATTAATATATGAAACAAAACTAGTTGATCCTTTAAGTAATGTTCAAATATTAATATGAAATATGAATAGGAATTAATTAATACTCAAGAAAGAATATTAAAGAAGATGAATCCTACTATAGTTAATATCAAGATGTTAACTAATTGTCATCTTAGTAACACTCCCCAATATTAACGTAGAGGAAGAAATAATTATTACTATAACTAATGTCAAGATGTTAACTAATTGTCATCTTAGTAACACTCCCCAACATTGATATAGAAATAGTATTTAAAAGAAGAATTAATATTCAAGGAAGAAGATTAAAGAGAATAACTCACAACTTACAAATTCATTAAGCTTCAAAGTAGCAAAACCAAGATGGAAGAGTTTAGTTCTTCATTTGGAGACTAAACATACTATAAAAATATAAAAGAAATACTATTCTAAACTGAGCTTAAGAGTATGGAAGAAGGGATGCTTAAAAGTGAAGGAAAATGGGGCTATTTATAGGTGTTTTGAAGGTGCTGCACCGGATACCCGGCCGGGTATTTGAGATACCCGACCGGGTATTTGTCAAAATCAAATATTTTGCCCACGATTTTGTGTTTTCTGCACGTCTTTTTGTTCGGGTCACTTCATACCCGACCGGGTAAAGGCTATACCCGACCGGGTAAGTCACCAAATCACATTTCTTGCATGATTTCTTGTTCCCTTGCATTTTCCTTTGATCTTGTAAGATCCCTTCCATGATCCTTTGTTGATTCTTGATTGTTTCTTGCTCAAGATGATTCTAAATTTACTAAATTACAACAAACTAGAAAAATAAAATGATTGCACCTTAAATGTGCAATTACCACAACAACACACCATAAAAAGTAATTAAAAGTAAAAATATAAACACTCAAAAATCAATGCAATCAACATGTTATGATCTCAAAAAATTATCATGCGCTTTGTTTATGCACCTGGTAAACCATTAAAAATCTTTTGGAGAAACTCGAGAAAAACCTGCATCTTTTTTTTTTTTTATCGAAGGGGCTTATATTGATAAAATAGCATTCAAATAGGGTTTGAAATAACAAAAGGACCACATGTAATCATCCGCCCTTGGATCAGACTCAGAGTTAATCACCTTTGACAAAACAATATAATTCGTTGATCCTAACTTGCACATAATTAAGCCAACGACGATTACCGCAGACTTATCATCACCCATTCATAATGCAAAAGTCTTACAGCATAAAAAACAAAAAAAAACACAACAGTCCGAGCGGGGAAATAAAAATACAAAAACACAATAAAAAAGACACCAAAGCTGCATCACCGGCGGTTGTAGAAGTCCTGACCTGCTGCCTCCCAATTTTTTGATTTGTCAAGTGACATGCCCTCACCAGCTGCATCCCCTTTTGATTGGTCTTCCCAAATCCTCTTGCGTTTCGCTTCCCCTGGAACCTCCACAGTGTCACCTATTCCACCTGTCTTTGACACGCTGTTTCCTATTTCTGCTGAAGACTCACGTTGATCCTGTGCCCCTATTCCTTCACTCTCTAGATTTGTCTTCCGCTGTATCCTGGCACCCCCTGAGCTTGAGGAATTATCCACTAACCACTTATTAGTCCTTGTTGAGCTAGTCTTCCCCCCTCCACCAGCCTGGAGCTCAACCCTAAACGTTTTCTCCAGCACAATACCTTCCTCATATTTCAAGGGACAAAATTTATCCGCATGTCCAATCACCCCACACAAGAAGCGGAAATTAGGCAGTTTTTCATATTTAAAATCTACCCAATGTCCAATTCCCTCTTTTTTTAAAACTAGTTCCCCCTTCTTTAGAGGTTTTCTCACATCCATGCACACCGGCCCTTATTCTCATGTAAGATTTCCATTTTTCCTCAAACTGGTTTTTATCAAAACTTATAAATGAGCCAATAAAGTTCCCAATTCTCCTAGCAGAGCCCAGATTCCTGAATTTAAAAGGTACATTGTGTACCTATACCCAGAATTCAGACTCACAAAAAACATCTTTTCGGGTATATCATCTGGCTGAACTGCTTTTAAAATTAGTAAATCTCTCTCAAACCACCAAGGACCATCCTCAAGCACACAATTCATATCCACAATATGATAGAAAGTAAAAATGTATTTTTCATCTCCAATTTCTTTAATGGAAACCCCTTTTCCCGGGCGCCAAATTGAAGCCAAAAGGTCTTTGAATACCTGAAATTTGATCTTTCTATCCGACAGCATGATGCCGACCACTGGAAACTCCATGCTTTCCTTGGTTGCATCAACCTCTCCGGCTTCCTCGTCATCAAAATTGACTTCATTATCTTCCTCACCAATAGCCACCTTCTTATAGTTATGCACTATGTCATCCATTGAAAAACTCCTTCGGATTCGATCCATGCTCTTTGTTTGTTTTGGATCTTCGACGGAATTCCGCCCTTCTTCTTTTCTCCCGTTGGATCTTCGACGGAATCACCTGCAGCAAGCCACGATCGCTGAAGATTGCTACTGCCTTCTGTGCGTTGTTCTTCGATGAAAGTCAAAAACGGAAAACAAACCTCTAGCGACTAAGCCCTAGAGAGAGATTAGCGGAAAAACATGCATCTTAAAAAATGTGATTCTTGTATCAAGAATTTAAAATCCTTTCTTAAAAGCTTAGAACATCTCCAATGCTAAAATGTGAATAGTGCATACGTGGCATGAGAGATATCCAATTAAAAAATAATAAAAAGAATATCTCTCTCCTTATTTGAAGGATCTTGTATCATTTTGGTAAGTTTTTCTTCACAATGTCAGACACAATGTCTAGATGTAGATATTGTGCTTGACATTGCAGGGGGAACTTACCAAAAACACATAAAACCATGGAAAGAATGTGGGAGAAATGTCATAGATTCAATTTTTTGTGTCTATCTCTCTCATGCCACATATGCACCGTACACATTGTAGCATTGGAGATGCTATTAAAGGATTTGAACATTAAAGTCAATTTGCTTAACATTCATTGAGACCACCACTCTCGAAGTCAGTATGCTCATCAATGTAAATTTTTTGTTGGAGTTTAATCGACTCTTATACATTTGAACTCTTATAGAATATAGCTTGTACCGCAATTCTGCCGAGTACAAAATGGACCAAATAAGAAGATATTACAGACAAGATATAGACAGGCAACAAAAAAAAAAGCCAAGATGACAGGCCACTATTACAGTCATTCGAGCGCATTTTTCTTGCAAACGCTGGAGAAGTTTGGGATCCTATCAATGTGCTTCAGAGCACGCTCAGCAATCTGACGTGTTATCAAGTCGCCGTGCTGGAAAGCATCCACCAGAGCCGTGGTTGTGTTTGGATCGCCCGCAACCCTAGACGCCAACTCCTCTGTCCTTACAAGTCTTTCAACCGCCCAAACCGCTCTTCTCCTCAAGTTCTCTGTACGCTTCTCAAGCAACACGGCTACTATGGGCCCAAACCCTTCTGCCTCACATATCATCTCCACCCCCTTGACAACATCAACCCCGTCATCTAAAAGTGTTGAAAGGGCTGCGAGTGATGCCTCAACCACTCCCTCATTTATGTGGTCTAGAAGGGCGACCAGCTTCTGAACCGCCCGCCCTTCCACAAGGCAGAACGTTTCTTTTAACGAACAAATCCCGTGATGGACCCCGCAAAGCCCGGTCATCAAGGGACGATTGTTGCTCAAACAAGGGAAGAAGACCGTTACAAAAAAACTAGGCTTGGGCAACTCGGGCAGTTTTGTCAACTTTTTAGATTCCTTGGATAGATTCTCCAAAGCCGAGGCAGATGCCATTTGGACGTAGTCAAGGCCATTGGTTTGTAGAAGTTCAATGAAAAGGGAAGCGACGTTGTATTCCCTACAAAAGGAGAGAATGTCAGGATCGGTGGACACGGCAAAAGTGAATCTTGCAAGAATCTTCACAAGCCCTTCAAAATAGGGGGTCACGAAGCGGGACCCTCTCGTCTCTCCTTGCCTGATGCCGAGTATTCTCATGATGACTAGCTGGAAGAGTTTCTCATCAAACATCAACTTTGTTATCCCGCTGTCTCTCTCTGGGAGATCAGCCAAGAACCTGACAGCTGCCGCCTGTTCTTCAGATATAGTTCCAAAACCCTCGGATATAATCCTGATTACGCTCCCGAGCTGATTGGATGAGCCACGTAAGCAACTGGCAAGCTCCTGACCCATGTGTGGGCAAAGATTCTGGAGAAGCTTTATGGAAGCCAACCTAAGATCCTTCTGGATAGCTTCAATGAACTGAACCAAACTGAGAATAGCTCCAGAGTTTTTAACGGTGGAAACGACACTAGACACAGTGGCGGGGGAGTTGGTGAGACCCACGAGTACCTGTAGGAGCTTGCACTCTATCGCGGGTCCAGTGTTGTTGATCAGGTGGAGAAAGTTATGGACCACGTCTTCTGATAGCAAAGTTCGATGCTCGCCGCCGCCGGGACCCACCGGGACGGAATGGAAGTCACAACCGGAGTTGACAACATTTGCCAAAATAGTTGCGGAGATTTCTTTTAGCCTCATTGGAGGGGCATCGGTGCCGACGCTGAAGAGGTCCTTGATGAGCGGGGGGAGAATGCCCGACCCGACTAAGATCTTGGCACTGACCTCGTATGAAGAGATCCTGTTCAGAGCTTTCAGGCCGACCTCCTTGCCTTGCATGGTGCCATGTTCCATGATGTCGATGAGTGAAGAACCCGCGGTCTTAGCTACCAAGACTTTCACCTCATTGTCAAGCACCAGCTCACCCAGAAATGCAGCCATTGAAAGCTTTGTTTCTGTTGATCCTGAAATTAAATAAAGGAAACTGTTTCACACTCGAGACAATTTACCCCCACATGTTACCATCACCACCATCATCATCATTATCACCATTATCATATAATAACAAGAGATAGACTCCCTAAAGTTATAGCATGCATATAGGTTTTAACAGTTGAGAACTTGAGACTAACTTATTCCAGATATTTATACATGAGATAGGTATGTTGATTTGTGGCTTATCCAATGTTAGTTCTGTATATCAAATAAATTAGAAACTTAATCTGAGAGTACTCATTGTCCACATTATCTAGCCAGGCCAGCATGGTGAGATCTCACATATCACCCCAACTAACCAACTACATAAGAGATAGGTTCGGGGGACTCACACTCCAGTTCTAGAATGATGGTGTTGGGTTTGTTTAAAAGTTCGATTGATTGATTTTAAACTTAAAAGAAACAAACATGTACCAAAAGGATAAGATTTGAATGTATTATGTATTCCTTTTGGATGGATCCATCCAATCATCCATGTATTACACATTTGAACAAATTGAGATATAGGGGGCATCACCTTCTAGAAGCACAGTCAATAGAGATTGTAATCTACCATTTTCTGCCATTTGCATCACATTACGTTCGCACTTGCCAAGATTATCCAGTGTTTTCTCTGCTTTCTCAACTGTCAAAAGATTCTCTGATTTGCTACTTGCCAGCCCAACTAGGATAAGAACTGCTCCGTTGACCAACCCAACCTTTTCACATAAAGTCTCAGATTTTGATAGCTCAAATAACAAAGATGCAGCTTCCTCTCTGTCTTTTGATTCTTCATGTGATAAGAATTTCACTATTGTGCGCACTGTATCACCCTCCGCCAATATTTCCTGAAAACTAAAAAAATAATCAATGTAAATCACTGGAACAACAATCACCATCTTAAACCAACAGATTTTTTCTCCTTTTTATATGTATAAAGATGGGCTTAAATATGTTTTCCATCTTTGAAAACATCATGTTCTTTTTCTTTTGTTGTAGGTCATTGTTAAAAAAAAGCAACTAAAAAACTTTTGTTTTTCATCTTTCTTGGTTACCACTTTTTATTTTTTAATCCATCTGCATCAACCTCCATTTAGAAAATGAAAATTAGTGGGGTTCACAGAACTACTACAGACCGTGATTTCCACATATGAACATTCCCATATGCAAATTCTGATCCATGATAAACATCCGTACTCCAGTGGATTTCTCCATCTGAATCAGAATAAATATTTTTATGCACCTTCTCTTTAAAATGTAAAAAGGCTTGATTATGTTTTGATCCCTGTGAATATTATAAAAGCGTTTTCCAAGGGAAGTACTCCAGTTTGGGCTTCCCACATTATATATAAGCAAGAGAGAAAAGCATATTTAGACATTCCAAAAGACTTGCCTGGAACGTCCAGGTTTGAGTCTATGAGTTAACTGAGAGGGATTAAGAATAAAGTGAGATGAACTACAGTGATGGATAAAAAATAAAAACTACAGGGATCTAAATACAAAACTATATTTGTAGGGGTGAAGAGTAAAGAAAAAATACACTCCCTCCGTCCCGAGTAAAGGTTCCCACGCGGTTTATGATGTTTGACTGACCATAAAGTTAACTGATCCCTGTCAGTAATAAGATTATTTTTAGTAAATATAATTTACATATTCAGAAACTACATTAAAAGTTCAATACAATCGCAAAAAAAATAAAAAAATAAAATTTGATAAAAGTTGGATATATAAAGTAAAAGATTAAGAACAATTTATGTTGACCAGAGAATAGGGGATGGGAACCTTTATTGGGATGGAGGTGGTATTTATTAATCCATTTTAAAGGGGATTAACATTTGAATTTTGACGACCTTATTATCAGCATCATCCTCGACCACAAGTCTAAGGGTTTCCAAAGCCTCACACCTAACCAAACGGCTGCTGCTTCTTAGCATGTCAATAACCATTGGTATAAGCCCGGTATCTCGAATCACAATCCTATTGGACCGAATTTTCTGACAGTAAATCTTGAGAAACCGGAGTGCTCTAAGAATCTCGCTTTCTCTGCTTCCCACAGAGAGTAATCTTTTGGCAGTATCAAGCTGAGTGGCCTTGTTCCTTGCACTCCATTCTTCAATTGTGTTCCTCAAAGCTATGCTTGGGTTAAGATCTAAGCTTCTTAACTCACTTTGGGTTATAGGGCAAACTGGAATTCTCCCGTTATCCTTACACTCTTTGAACCATCTCTCGACCGCTGCCCTCTCGAATGTTTGCCCGTTTTCAAGGCTTACCGGATCATGCATCACTTGCTTTGTTAGGGGGCATATGAAAGAATCATATATGGGTTCTATGTGTAGTCTCTCCAAATCGTAGCTTTCATCTGATTCACTACCAAGCTCATGAGCCTCATCCCAACTCTTTGCCATCTAGACATATACCTGATAAAATAAGCCAAACGGTACCAAACTTTAATATCCGGTTTAGTATGGCCTCAAATGGTTGAAACTTCTAATTATTTTTAAATGTTTTTTTAATTTGAATTAAATGAATATATCATAAAATGAAGGATGATCTGCCACTTTCGTCAATTTCAGCAATTTAAACAAAAAAATAATATTGCTCTACTTTTCTTCATTATCAACTACTGCAATGAACAAAGTTTGTGTTTGGTAACAAAAAAACTGCTGGGTAAAGATAATAGCAAAAAAAAATGTCAATCAAACTGGAACTAAAAGCGTGACAAAAACAACCCCGATCAATGGCAAACCCTAAACGTATACATACACAAGAGTACAATTTTTTAATATAATTGTTCCTAATTCACATATAAACGTTAAAGTGAAATTGCACATATGGTCCCTCATTTGTTCCGCATTTTTTCGGTAAATGTCGCCCCTTAATTGTAACATTTTGTAAATGTAACCTTTGTTATTAATAATTTAACAAACTTTTTTTCTACATTATATACAGCAAAGACTATGTTTACAACATGTTGTACAATTAACGAACACAACATTTGCAACATGTTTCACAGTTAAGGACGGCATTTTCACAAACATTAAACTGAGTTTGTTGCATTATTAACGGCACGAACTATATTGCACAATAAAGGGAAAACATTTTCAAAAATAAAAAGACATGAACTAATAAAATTCATAATGCAGAATAAGTGAGAGTCTGAATGAGAATAAAATGTAACCATACACTTTGAAATGTTGATATAAATAAGAAGTCATCAACACTCACTCCAACATATGCTGAAACATTTGCAACATATTCTAATTTGACATATCAATAGAAATTCTATTGAAATGAGAGAAAATCTTTATTTCAAAGTAGTTGGGATCTCAACTAATTCTTTTTTCCCCAAACAAATTTGCATAACATATTAGCAATCATTACCCTTTGTCCTATCATGTGAATTCATCAATATATGCCACAATCAGGCATCAATAGAATGAGTCACAGTAGCTCTCACACCTTAAAGGGTATTTTTGTCAAATTCAAAACAGCCACTAAACATTTTCCTAACCATGGCTTAATTCTTTCCAAATTCCTCACACTTAAATCTAGCTGGTTCACTAGCTGATGCATATTGCAGAAGACCGACTAAAATCTACAACATATTTCCGGGACAATGGCAATCTTTGTGGAGGCGCAAGGGGCCATGGCTCCCCCAGAAAAAAAATGTCATATGCATAGAAATTAATTTGGCGCAGGAAAATAAATAAACTTATCTCGGCCCCCAACATTGTAGATTCCCCCAATGTTTAGGGAAGACAAGAAATTTAAAAAAAATGACATATGAACTTGATAATGATTTGGTTAATCCAATCACAATAAGTCAGGCTCAGATATAACTCTGAGAAGAAAGAACAAGAAATTAGAGCATGACCGTGGTTTGTATTGGGGTGGAGGGTGGCGATCAACTTATCCCGGCGGACAATTATTGATAGACTCAGGGAATAATTGGGAAGTTCAAAAGTTGCATCAATGTTCCTCCTTTCTGGAGCTGGGCAGCTTTCGTCGTTCCTTCATTGCTTTCAACTAGGGTTTTTAAATTTTTAAAAAAGCAAAAGAAAGAAATAAGCTGACACGAAGGTAAAAGTTCTTCGATCTCAAAAAACGAGTGTTATTTCACTGATTATACGGTGGGATAGGAGCTCCGGCCTCCGATGGGACAACCCGTGCAGCAGAGGCGTGCAAGTGTATGCACAAAAATATGACTTTTCTCGTTTTTTAGCCCAAGGTGAGCATGTTGTTCCAACGTCTAAAACACGCGTAAACGGCTGAAGTGAAAAAATGTAACTCACACTAGTAAAAAAGGTAACTAAACACAAGTTAAAATATAGCTTGTGCAATACGAGTATAAGAAATAAAAACATTAATTTCTGTCACCCCAATAATAAGCCTTGAAGCCTTTTGGCGAGATGAGGACTACGCCACTCCCACATGCTCTAGACGTCAAGGAGCCATCAGTGTAGAGCGTCCATGTGTCGTTGTTGTTGGCCTCCGAGGTGGTAGGGGTGGCTTCCCTCGTGGTGCACTCTGTTACAAAATCTGCAAGTGTTTGACCCTTATGGATGACCTCGACTTGATCTCAATCTGATATTGACTTAGGAAAATTTCCCATTTGACCATTCTTGGGGAACTGGTGGGGCTTATCATCAATGTGCTGAGGGGCTACGGAATGAGGACGTGGACGGGGTGTGCCTAGAAGTAATGCGTGAGTTTCTTCACCGTCCAAACGATAGCGAGCACTATTCTTTCGATGGGAGAATATCTCAGTTCAGCATCCCTCGGTGTTTTGTTGACATAGAAAATAATGGATTGTGTCCCCTCGTCTTCTCGGATGAGCACTGAGTTGATGGTCGCGGTGCTAAGTCCGAGGTATAGAAACAGCGTCTTCACGGTTCCCGGTTACACGTTTTGAGAGGAGTGGGGGAGGAGCGAGGTATTTATTGAGATCCTAGAAAGCTCACTTGTAACACCGTCCCCAAGTATATTTACTTTTTACTAAAGTATGTATTGAACCTTGAGAAATGGTTAATGAATTTACGAGGTTGTAAATTTTTGTTATTTATTTTGTGTGATTAGTAAAATGCACGCGGGGCCCACATTGAGAGCGAGGACCACCCAATATATTCGAGACCACGCATTATATTCATCCTGGTCTAGATAATATTTATATGATGATGTATACTCATGTTGGGCCATATAAAAGGCATATAGTTGGCCGGTTGATCAAACGAGGCCCATATACCGGTATTGGTATTTCGGCAGACAACAACCTGTGATAAATTACGGGGACAACTAAATCAAAGTTAGGGAATGTATATTCATTCTAGAGGCACATAATAGTTGAGAGAATATTATACATTTGATTTGGCCCGGTAAAATGAAATTTAATTAAGACATTCCGAGAAATACAACTTTCAGGGCCGAATGTACAGTTCGGAACATATTGAGATGACCTCCCCCATGAGTGGATGTCACCGCCCGTTTTTGTGTGCTCAAAGTTGATTTGAGGGTTGGGATACATGGGAGTGATGCCTTGGATGTATGAAGAGATGGCTGAGACACAACTGATGAGTAAAGGGACCTCCTTTACATTATTTTTAATGTATTGACAAAGGAAATATCCCCTCCCTCACACACTCCTAGCCTAGCTCGTCTAAGACACCAAGAAAGAGGGAAGGGAGCTCTCCAAACACCTAAATCCATAGAAAATTTCGAGCTCAAGCAAGGAAGGTCCAAAAGGGGGGTTTCAAGAAGGGAAAAGTGAGGGAATATGTGAAGGGTTAAGGTAATGACCTTATAACAACTGTTTCTCTACTCATCATTGATCATATGACTTAAATATCATATGAAGAACCCCTAGCATTGTTCTACATGTTTAGAAGTGTAGAATGAGGGGTTGAAAGGAAGTTCCTTTAAGCCCAAGAACGGACATAGAAGCCAAAGTGATCGGTTTGCTGGAATATAGGTTTTGGGATGTTAAAATCTTGTTAGGAACTTTTCTAAGGTGTTCCTAGTGCTCTCATGAAGATGAGATAGTCGTCGTAGGTATCGCCAGAGTTCAATGAAGTTCGCCAGAGTTTCACCGGAGTTCAATCGAAGAGGGTGAAACTTATTAAGGCTCATTCGAGGTGAGTTGATGGCTTAATATCTTATAACTCGTGGATTAAGTATGAAATTACCTAAAGAAATGTTATAAGTAAGCAAGCAAGCAAGCAAGCAAGTAAAATTACATGAATATGCATGTAAAAGGTATAAAATATATATAAACACATATGTGATGTTTTGAATGGCCAAAATGACATATTTGGATTGTTTATGACTTCATACATATTGTGTATAAGTTTTGGAGCAATCGGAGTACGTTCAGGGGGTCAACGGGTCGTTGAAGCGGGTCAGGCAGTAGATTGGTGCCAACCAAGGGCCGGAACCGGTGCCGATTTGGCCATTGCCAGCCGATTCCAAGCAACAATGCAGTCAACCAGCTTTTGTAAGGCAGTGAACCGGCGTCGGTTCGGTCTCGGGTTTCAGGATCGGTTTTTTATAAAATGCAAATTGAGGTTTGATTCAAGGTAGAACCGACTCCGCCATCCTATATATGTAAATTTTGCATGGTATTGCATGGAATTTGAAGTTTAAATGCTAAGGCTTGATATATGATGATTAAATGCTAAGGTTTGGATTAGTTATTTGTAATGATATGATATATACCCTATCTAAGTATGATATGTGGTAGATCATAGGAAATGGTGGAGTACCCAGGGATTGGACTGTCCTCAAAACTCGGTATATAATTGGTGGAGAACCCAGGAACTGGACTGTCCTCAAAACTCGGTTTATAGTTGATGGAGTACCCAAGGACTAGATTGTCCTCAAAACTCGAAATATAATTGGTGGAGTACCCAAGGACTGGACTGTCCTCAAACTTGGAATGTAATCGGTGGAGTACCCAGGGACTGGATTGTCCTCAAAACTCATAGGCTACGGTTTAGTAACTTAGGACCGAGCGGTGTTCTTAAGGTGTTTGTTTGAACAATGAGGAGTCCTATACACTCGTGGGCATTTGAGTGGGTTTAGGTTTTTATAAGTTAAGGAATAAGGACTATGACTAGTATGATTTCCCAAATAAACAATGACCTACGGTTCAGGTATTTTTGAAGTTTATATAATCATATGTATTTCAAGACTTGAGGGAAAAGTATAAGTGTGTGTATCACCCTATGTTTGGGTCTTATACTTGAAACGTTACTTATTTTACATTTAGTCTGCTTCTCGTCAGTGCAAGTTGTACTGACCCCTTCGGGGCCATACCATTTTCATGTTGAAGCTAGGGCTTGCTGCATGCACCTTCGTACGGGTGAAGTCAACTCAAGGAAGACGTGGTTCTTTCTTTCTTATTTTCTTAAAACTACAAACACTTGCTCATGGATATATGAATTACAACTCACAACAACAACAAAAAAAAACCTCTCCCTTCTCTCTAAACCCCCATAACCCCACCCACCGCCCAAGGTAGCCATGGCAGCCACCACCCAAACCTCTAACCCACCCATGGAGGTTCCCGGCAAGATGGCAGCTACACCCACCACTAGTCCGGCTAGACCTCCTAAATACCCCATTCCTCCGCAAAAACATATCCCACAGTCCAGCAAACTCGTAACCAACTTCGACAGTAGAAACTTTTGGTGACCAGTTACTTCCGGCAACACTACATCGGCGGGAAATGTTAAAACCACAACGTATAAATCATTTGCAGAGGTCACAAAGTCCAAGCCTGACAACCCCTCCAAACCTGCTGCTGGACGTTTTGACTCTCCGCCACAATCTTATGCTGGAGTGGTCAACCGCTCAAATGCTCCAATTGTTCCACTAAAAGCTCCGACAACCTTCAAGGGCATACTAGCCGTATCTTTTTCCCAGGAGGAAATAGACTCTCTTTCCGACAGATTCTCTTTCGCTCTTATTGGATCTTTCCTCCAAGGTCAACCGAGGCTGACAGTTGTGAGAAAAACGTTTGAAAAATTTAGGTTCAAGGGTCGCTTCTCTCTGGGGAATCTAGCCCCAAACCACATCCTTATCAGGTTTGAGAGGGAGGACGATTTTCAAAGGTGCTGGTTTTATCAGACCTGTCTAATTTATGGCACTATTATGAGAATGACAAAATGGACAACCAACTTTACCCCAGGAATTGAATCACTGGTGATCCCTGTTTGGGTATCCTTCAATGGTTTACATGTGCATCTTCATAAACGAAGTGCTCTAATTTCCATTGGGGGGCTCATTGGAAAACCACTAAGGATTGACTCGACCACAGCAGCATTTCCTAGACCCTATGTAGCAAGGGTTTGTGTGGAATTGGATGTAATAGCTGAGAGAACCTACAAGATTTGGATCCAGAATGGGAAGTTTGGTTTCTACCAGGAAGTTACGTATGAAGATTCCCCCCATACTGTTTGAGCTACAATATTCTGGGTCATTCAACTTGCATTAAAGGTAAAAATCCAATCTCTACCTCACCCCATCCTGCTCCGGAACAAAGCCTGTCTTCCCTCACCCCCAACCCACTACCATTCCTATTTGCTCATCTTCGTCCAAGATAACACCCTCTAAACCACCAAATCATTCACCCCCAACCCTATCCCAACCCAAGAGTCACTCGAGATCCACCCCCCACTGGTCATTCCCACCACAGATCCCACACTCACCCCCTCAACCCCTGTAGAAAATACACAAGCTCCTATGCTAGATGACAACCAAACCACTGACCTAATCGGTAACCCGCCCATAGAGAGGATCCTTCAACCAGACCCTCTTACTACCCTTGTCCAAGCTACTCCTTGGCATTCTGGGGATCAATCCCACTCCCAGGATGAAGAATCCCACATTCATCTCATTCAACACCTTTCTGCTACAGACCCACCTCCTCCCTCGAACCCCCTGGATACAACACCTAATTTACCTACCACGCTCCCCTTTACTTGTTCCCACTCACTGGACAACATCTCAAACAAAGTAGTGTAACATCCCCAAATTTCCCACCCAAAAATACTTTGAAATAATTATTTATTCAATGGAAATATTAAACTTTATTTGAAGCATCAGAATTATGCAGCGGAATTTCAAAAGGGAAATAGGGACGTTACCGCCACACTCGATTCTAACCTAACCGAGTGCATTGGCTAAAACAATTCAAAACTCAAAATAAATTAAACTTTTAAAATAAATGTTCACTAATTAAAGATCGATATTGGAAATGATATTTACAAGGAAAACTATCAAATAAGTCCCTGTACTATACCGAAAAAGTCGATTAGGCCCTCGTACTTTACAAACACTCAATTAAGTCCTCGAACTATTAAAAAACGTTCAATTAAGCCCTTTCGGTCGATAAGTAACCGGTTTCCCGGTTAAATGTAACATGTTTCCCGGCAGCCGCCGTTGATAGGGTTCGAGCACATCGTCGCCGTCGTCACCGTTTAACCGGGAAACCGGTTACTTACCGACCGAAAGGGCTTAATTGAACGGTTTTTAATAGTTTGAGGACTTAATTGAGTGTTTGTAAAGTACGAGGGCCTAATCGACTTTTTTGGCATAGTACGAGGGCTTATTTGATAGTTTTCCCTATTTACTATGATTAACTAATTGTGTTTTCTAGCGGAAGCTCTCTCGAAATCAACATCTTCATCAAATCATTACCTGTACAAAATCAAGTACAGAAAGAAAAACACAAAGAAGCAAAATTAGCCGGAAATGCTAGTAAGTCCCACCCAACCCCGTAAAATAATATAATTTGATATTTTGAAAAACAAATTGTCTTCAAAAGACATGTCAAAAAAATACCTTTTCAAAATACTTTGAAAATACATATATATTTTATATAATATTATTTCTTGTTCGAAACCATTTTTATTATTCAAATTACAACTATAACTCAAATTTAACTTGTATAATTCAAAATCACATTTATAATTGAAATAATAATTCAAACACTTTAAATAACTCATTTCTCAAAATAAGAGCAAAATACATCCTTACAAAATAATACTTAGCTTGCGGTTAAAATAGCATCCATAGGATTTAAATCACTCATTTCTCCAAATAGCTCATTCCCAAAATATCCTTCCTCAAAATCTCACTTGTATACAATATATATATATATATATATATATATATATATATATATATATATATATATATGAGTTTAAATAGAGATGATTTGTCAAAGTGTATTCCTTTCAAAAAGGTGTAATTCTCAAGTATAATGCTTCCAAGAGTAATTATCCACCTAGTACTTTACTTCTTATGAGTAAAGTACTAAAGTATTTTCTTCAACTCTTAATACTAAAGTCCCTAAGTAATTTAGAAGGGCGGTGTTGTTGTTTACGGCCACCCCGAAACTTTTGTCGGTACCACAACTACTGCCCAATGGAAAGTGAACTTCTACCTTAAGTGTGTGCACCCCCTAAGAGGGATTCCAAGTCATCCGAGTAGTAAGAAGCCCAAGGCAGCCGGGATGGTTTCTAGCAACCACCCCACCAAAAGATTTAATCCAAAGTGACTATGTACCGCTACTGCCGCCAAAATCCACCAAATACTCATCGTTCGGGATTTTTCTACCGAACGCACCAAAACCATTAATTCAATTTGTTCGGATTGATAACAGAACCAACCAAAGTCATTTATTAAATTGTTCGAATTGGTTACCGAACCCACCAAGCAAGTAGTAGCATCCCTAGTCACCCTCCACATTTATCCAGATGTGGAAAACCGACACCGCGGATTTCTCCCGTGATGCTACGCATTATGAAAGGTTCATTTTATCTTGATTAATTTCCAAAAATGCTATATCTATTATTTATAGATATAGTTTTAGAATAAAGATTATTATCCTTGAATTTTAAATCATAATGTCACCTAGTATTTCAAAATATATTTATCACTAACAGCTTTCAAAATCTCATATAATTATACGTAGATATAATTCGTAAATAGGATTTTTATCCGTATTCCGTAATGCTCCAACTCCTAAAATAGTTGACCTTCTCAACACCATAAAACATTGTCATTTTTATTGTACTCCAAAAGATATAAAGATATTGTCCTTTAAACTTCAAACTCAAATTTTCCCAGAAATTTGTACAAAATATAAGGGAAATTTACTAGAATATAACTAAAACTCAATGAGTTTCTCAATCTATCACCTAACTAGTTTTTAGACTCATCTATGACCGAAAATCCAAAAAAAAAAATCGTTTGTATTTAAAGGTTGAATGACGAAAATACTTTTTTTTAAAATATGGGCATTTTGCACTAATTTCGTCCATTTAAAATTACTGCCTTTATATTGCCGTTAATGCACGACATTAATGCACGGGTTTACTGCATATCCGGTAATAATCATTGCACTTCCGCCAAAATTAATTCTCCTCATTTACTTGAGGAATTTTTTCTTCTTACATTTAATGATTTTATTATTTTACGTTGAATTTAGTATATTTCATTTCATGATGATATTACTATTTTGTGTTACTGCAATACTGGTAATAATCACTGCACAATGTAATTCTTAATGCATTCATTCACTTTCATGTACAACATGTCTATCACCATATATATTCACTACCCATACTCAACACTTGTTGAAATATTTACTTCCGATATTCAATGCTCATATTTAATGCCCACAAATCCTAAATTCAATAAAACTTAATCTCAAAAAACAAAACAAAAAACAAAAGAATGAGGCGGACAAATTATAGGGAGTGTATTTTGCCACTCAAAAAAAGAAAGAATAAAAGAAAGCAAAAAACACAAACAAAAGTACGGAGTAATAAATTTGAGCGGAGCCACTCAGATCTAAACAAATCTGCCGGAGTGCTGCCACTCCTTGAACGCAATCCGCCCTTCTTCTCCCTGTTCAAATTCGAATCTGATTTATCTGTTGCAGCTGTTAAATCATTCCAATCCAGGGAGGTGTTAAACAGTGGGTCAATGGTTAGACAACGGACTAGAATCAAGGAACTTTGCCCATGAGAAATTGATCCAAATCCTTCAAGACCGCCATGGATGAAGGTGAGAAAGAGGTTGGACGAAGGTGTCAGGCGAAGGCAGGCGGCTGGGCGGCGATGGCAGGCGGCTGGACGGTAGGGCCGTGTGAGACTGGACGGAGTGCGGCTGTGGGCTGGGCATCGGTACGTAGGGATGCGATGGGTGGACATGGGAGAAAAGGAATAGGATGCTAGAGTTTTATAATAATAACCTAAGGGTATATTAGTCCATAATTTTTTTAATTAATTATTTATTAATATATTAATTAAATATGACGAATTTTAATTATATTTTGAGAAAAAAACTCATTAGGTCATAAATTGAGAAAGTCATGAAATTTTAGTCATATCTAGGGCAATTATCTCAAAATGTAAAGTAGTCCATAATACTCCCCAAGTCTCAAATAAACATTTCCATCATAATTCATACATAATTTCTGTTGGGACATATTATCCCGGTCTGTTACTATTCAGGAGCCCAAGACTTTACGTAGTACGGAGCCCGTTCAGTAAAGCCCATTTTCGGCCCATTTTGGCCATCCGGCCCACTTTGGCCTAGTAGGCCCGTATTTGGCCCATTAGGGTGGAGAGCACCCTTCCCCCTTTATCTATAAATAGGAGGAGTTCCCTCCTTATCAAGGATCCCCTTTTAGCTCTCCTTCCCCCTTTTAGATAGCTTAAATACTCCATTAATGGGAGCTTGTACAATGTAATGGCGAGGAGAGTCCTAATGAGAAAGAGAGGGCTTGGACATTAGCCTAAAAAGTCACGTGGTTTTCTCCCTTTCGTGTTTCCACGTAAAAATAGTTTGTTCATACACATTTATACATATATTTACTATATCGTGTTGGATTAAACTCAACACTGGCGCCGTCTATGGAAATCTGGCGCCGTGTTGGATTAAATTCTTGAGTTTTTCTACAAAAATTCATACGAAGTGGACTGATTCCAGCAAAAAAGAAGAAAAAATGCTTCAGAAAAGATTCTGGCAAGTCAAGTCTGGATTTCTCCAGATCCAGGTTGGGGGCCGCCAGAGCTGTCGCCACCTTTCCCGCCTCTATGGAGGTTCGGCCAGGGGATGTCATGGAGCAGTGAAAATTGAGCTTTTTTTTTCAATTTTGACTTGGTCAAAATCCCTCCAAGGAAACTGGCCCTCCATTGCTTGGCCTCAGACTTGCGTACATGGTCCGCCTAGGATCATGGCAATAATATACGGAGTATCCTTTGGACAGCCAGAGGAAGAAACCACTCGTAGGCTTGTCGACCCCAACCAAACAGAATATGCGGCTTGGTGATGGTGGAGGTGGCTCCTGCAGCGGAGCACGGGTGGTAGTCCCTGGCGGAGATTCTCCGAAACCCCAGCTGCCATTAATGGCGGAAAACAAGGAGCTCTCTGCCGGAATTCCTTCCCAGTCTCGCCATCAGAGAAGTTGGGGCCCGGGCAGCGATTGGCCTGACGGAGGAGTGACCATCGGCTCACTGCCGGCGAGAAACGACTGTGTTGCGTCGAAGTTAGAGACAGCTCCGGCGGTTACCATGTCAGTTATGGAGCCGAGGCCACTCGACGTGCTCGAGTGAAAAGATGAAATGACGCTCGGCCTAAGTCCCAAAAACGTTCAAGGCCGGCTAAAGAGGAGACCATCATGGCTGAAAACCATGAGACGAGCATCTCCACCCCAGAGGCCGAGGGCCTAGAGGAGACCATCACGGTTGAGAACCGTGAGACGAGCATCTCCACCCCAGAGACCGATGGCCTAGGAAAGAACACCCAGAGGCCGAGGGTCTAGAGGGGACTACCAAGGCAGAAAACCGTGAGACGATCATCCATCATTCAGAGGCCGAGGGCCTAGAGGAGACAATCACGACCGACGGCCGTGAGACCATCCTTACACCATGTTGGCCTCTCATTGCCGACACTATGATATCACGACCGGCCTCTTGGCACGGCGTGTGTTCCATATATGAAGACTGGCCTCGTCCCCGCTCCTCGCGGATGAGGACCGTTGCTTGATTCTCTCTGTCGGTCCCTCAGCGCCGAAACCATTATATCACGACCGGCCTCTCGGCACGGCGTGTGTTCCATATTTGAAAACCGGCCTCGTCCCTGCTCCTCGCGGATGAGAGCCGTTGCTTGATTCTCTCTGTCGGCCCCTCAGCGCTGACACCATTATATCACGATCGGCCTCTCGGCACGGCGTGTGTTCCATATTTGAAGCCCGGCCTCGTCCCCGCTCCTCACGGATGAGAGCCGTTGCTTGATTCTCTCTGTCGGCCCCTCAGCGCTGACACCATTATATCACGACCGGCCTCTCGGCACGGCGTGTGTTCCATATCTGAAGACCAGTCTTGTTCCCGCATTGCGCGGATGAGGACCGTTGCTTGATTTTCGGGTCGGTCTCTCATTGCCGACAACATTATATCACGACCGGCCTCTCGGCACTACGTGTTCATCCTTTGAAGACCGACCTCGTCCCCGCTCCTCCCGGATGAGGGTCGTTGCTTGATTCTGTCAGGTCGGCCTCTCATTGCCGACATCATTATATCACGACCGGCCTCACGGATCGACGTGCTTTCCATATTTGAAGACCGGACTCATCCTCGCTCCACGCGGATGAGGGCTGTTGCTTGACTCTCTCTGATCGGCCCCCAGTGTCGACATCTTTACATGGCCACCAACCCCTGATACGGTGCCATTATCATATCCGAAGACCAGCCTTGTCCCCGCCCATCGCGGATGAGGCTTGTGATTGTTTCTTTCTGATCGGCCACAGGTGCCGACATCATTACATGGCCACCGACCTCCTGGTACGGTGCCACCATCATATTTGAAGACCGGTTTCATCCCCGCGCTGCGCGGATGAAAGCCGTTGCTCGGATTTTTCAGCCTGACTAGACACTATTGTCATCTCCCTTATCAGGACCGACTACTCAACGACATGATGATTATATGTATATCGGCTCCTAATGCCGACTTTCTTGAGTTAGCGATCGGGCTCACCACTCCCCTCCCGAAGGGTGACCATCGCCTTCGCATGATGACCAGCTATTACATCGCCTCGTCATTATATTTGTTTATGTATCCCACCACCATTAGATTTGACACCACTTGGAACCGACAACGTATTTTCCTCCCTAAGAAAAAAGAGTAAGCGAGCCATACAAAAAAAAAATAAAAAAAAACGATAGAGGGGGACGGGCAAAGAACCCGAGACTTGGGAATCTTAACGGGATAAACCAGTTCTTTACACGAGTCTGTCGCGTGCTAAGCGTACTCCGCTTAGCGGGAAGTACGTAGGACCACAGATAAGTAGTGAACGAAAAACGGGAACCCTGGCGGGGTAAACCAGTTCTTTACACGAGTCTGTCGCATGCCGAGCGTACTCCGCTTAGCTGGAAGTACGTAGGACCACAGATAGGTAGTGAACGAAAAACGGGAACCCTGGCGGGGTAAACCAGTTCTTTACACGAGTCTGTCGCGTGCCGAGCGTACTCCGCTTAGCGGAAAGTACGTAGGACCACAGATAGGTAGTGAACGAAAAACGGGAACCCTGGCGGGGTAAACCAGTTTTTTACACGAGTCTGTCGCGTGCCGAGCGTACTCCGCTTAGCGGGAAGTACGTAGGACCACAGATAGGTAGTGAACGAAAAACGGGAACCCTGGCGGGGTAGACCAATTCTTTACCGGAGTCTGTTGCGTGCCGAGCGTACACCGCTTAGCGGTCCGTACGTAGGACCACGAATACGGTAGACGAACGAAGATCAGCTCCTCAGATCAGATAGGAGAAACCAGTTCTTTACCGGAGTCTGTAGCGTGCCGAGCTTACACCGCTTAGCGGTCCGTACGTAGGACCACGGATACGGTAGACGAACGAAGATCAGCTCCCCAGATCAGACAGGAAGGACCAGTTCTTTACCGGAGTCTGTTGCGTGCCGAGCGTACACCGCTTAGCGGTCCGTACGTAGGACCACGGATACGGTAGACGATCGAAGATCAGCTCCCCAGATCAGACAGGAAGGACCAGTTCTTTACCGGAGTCTGTTGTGTGCCGAGCGTACACTGCTTAGCGGTCTGTACGTAGGACCACAGATACGGTAGACGAACGAAGATCAGCTCCCCAGATCAGATAGGAGGGACAACACCCAGATTTACGGTCAGGCTCACCATCCCTTCCAGGATGGCGACAGACGTCTTATGCAGCACGATTGGCCCCCCAGCCCCATCGTGTCTAGTTCATGTTCGGCTTGCCCATCCCTTATAGGATGGCGACGAACGTCTTTATGCAGCGCGATCGGCCCCCCAGCGCCCTCGTGTCTAGTTCATGTTCGGCTCGCCCATCCCTTCTAGGATGGCGACGAACGTCTTTATGCAACACGATCGGCCCCTCAGCGTCATCGTGTCTAGTTCATGTTCGGCTCGCCCATCCCTTCTAGGATGGCGACGAATGTCTTTATGCAGCACGATCGGCCCCTCAGCGCCATCGTGTCTAGTTCATGTTCGGCTCGCCCATCCCTTCGAGGATGGCGACTGACGTCTTATGCGGCACGATCGGCCCCTCAGCGCCATCGTGTCTGGCTCGTGTTCGGCTCGCCCATCTCTTCCAGGATGGCGACGAACGTTTTTATGCAGCACGATCGGCCCCTCAGCGCCATCGTGTCTAGTTCATGTTCGGCTCGCCCATCCCTTCTAGGATGGCGACGGACATCTTATGCAGCACGATTGGCCCCTCAGCGCCATCGTGTCTGGCTCGTGTTCAGCTCGCCGATCCCTTCCAGGATGGCGACGAACGTCTTTATGCAGCACGATCGGCCTCTCAGCGCCATCGTGTCTGGCTCATGTTCGGCTCATCCATCCCTTCCAGGATGGCGACGGACGTCTTTATGCAGCACAATCGGCCCCTCAGGGCCATCGTGTCTGGCTCCTGTTCGGCTCGTCCATCCCTTCTAGGATGGCGACGAACGTCTTTATGCAGCACGATCGGCCCCTCAGTGCCATCGTGTCTAGTTCATCTTTGGCTCCGCCCATACCTTCTAGGATGGGGACCCGTCTTATGCAGCACGATCGGCCCCTCAGCGCCATCGTGTCTTTTCCACGTTCAAATCGTGCATCTCTTCCAGGATGGCAATGAACGTCTTATATGCAGCATGATTGGCCCCTCAGTGGCATCATGTCTAGTCCATCCTCGGGTCGCCCATTCCCTCCAGAATGGCGACGACCGTCTTATGCAGCATGATTGGCCCCTCGGCGGCATCATGTCTAGTCCATCCTCGGCTCGCCCATTCCCTCCAGGATGGCGACAGCCATCTTATGCAGCACGATTGGCCCCTCGGCGGCATCGTGTCTAGTTTATCTTCGGATCCGCCCATGCCGTACCGGATGGGGGACCCATCTTATGCAGCATGATCGGCCCCTTGGTGGCGTCGTGTACAGTTTATCGATGAGATCTACCACTTTATGCCACATCTTACATTGCACTCATACATTACATGCATTCACACATTCATGCATCATACCCCATACGTTCATACATACACACATACATCATATCTTGCCAGTTCCGCGTCGTCGATTTATATGTGCAGGGACCTCTAAGCTTCTCCGTTGAAAAGCTCGAGTCAGAGTCCTGTACTCCCGCCTGATATACTCAGGGGAGCGTGTCCGGGGAAGAGCACCCCTTAGCCAACCTCGTCGGGAGGGGGAGCGCCTTACCGGTGGATTATGTTCAGAGGGGCAGACGCCCACTCATATATTATGATTATTCGAAGACACAAGTTCTAGGAAGACAGAGGAAGAGCGCAGGCAAGAGTATACTTTCTCGAGCAGATTCGCGCGCTCACTACTCAAGAAACTGGGGGACTTGTGTTGGGACATATTATCCCGGTCTGTTACTATTCAGGAGCCCAAGACTTTACGTAGTACGGAGCCCGTTCATTAAGGCCCATTTTCGGCCCATTTTGGCCATCCGGCCCACATTGGCCTAGTAGGCCCGTATTTGGCCCATTAGGGTGGAGAGCGCCCTTCCCCCTTTATCTATAAATAGGAGGAGTTCCCTCCTTATCAAGGATCCCCCTTTTAGCTCTCCTTCCTCCTTCTTTTAGACTTAGCTCAAATACTCCATTAATGGGAGCTTGTACAATGTAATGGCGAGGAGAGTCCTAATGAGAAAGAGAGGGCTTGGACATTAGCCTAAAAAGTCCCGTGGTTTTCTCCCTTTTGGGTTTCCACGTAAAAAATAGTTTGTTCATACACATTTATTCATATATTTACTATATCGTGTTGGATTAAACTCAACAGTTTCAAATACTCATAATTTCATTCAATATCGCATACTCAACTAATTTCAAATACAAATCACACAGCAATACAAGGTCAAATATATTTTATTTATTAAAATATTTAGTAATTTTCCAAAAATCATTTCATCCCCAAGTTTAAGAATTTAACAGCTCTAAATCCAAATTTTCTTGAAGTAGAAATACACACATGTCACATAATAACATATTTCTAAATAAGTTATATACGAGGGAAAATATAGATTTTGGTTGACATAGAACTTATCTCCAGTTGAGCACCCTAACTAAGCTCTTAATTTGGTCTTCTCCTCAATCTCTCAACGTCGGCCGGTGTAGTTGAAACTGAGAAGTCGTCGCGTCTCTTGTAGCGGCTTCCTCAGTAGGTGAGTAGGTGACGGATGGTGGTTGTCTTCTCAGTTGGCGATGGGTAGTGAACCAGTCCGGCGACCTGCGGCAAGGCACTGGTGCACTCTCCTCCTCCATTATCGGCGACACAACATTCAAACAGATCATCCTGCTCCATTGTAACACTTGAGATTAGTTTAAAAGGATTAACAGTACTACTCATACCAATAGAGGTGCATCTCCTTTTAAGAGAGTTCATCAGCTAAGAACTCCAAAGTTAAGCGTGCTTGCACGGGAGTAGTTTTGGGATGGGTGACCCCTTGGGAAGTTTCTCAGGGCGCGCACGAGTATGGACAAAGTGCGCGGTAAAAGCTCGTGGTGGTTTGTGAGGACAGTACTAGAGGTATGAAAGGTGTGAATGAAGTAACTACCTCGGGTCATGCGGGGGTCGGGGAGTTACAGGTGGTATCAGAGCAACCCTGCGACAGTGTGTTGACCCGTTGGATATCGAGCGAGCACTTAGCGGGGGAGGATTCCGGGGCTTGATTGAGATTTGAGATTGGTTTATGGGCGCAACGAGGACGTTGCGATCCTAAGTGGGGGTGATTGTAACACTTGAGATGAATTTAAAAGGATTAATAATACTACTCATACCAACAGAGGTGCATCTCCTTTTAAGGGAGCTCATCAGCTAAGAACTCCAAAGTTAAGCGTGCTTGCACGGGAGTAATCTTAGGATGGGCGACCCCCTGAGAAGTTTCTCAGGGCGCGCACGAGTGAGGACAAAGTACGTGGTAAAGGCTCGTGGTGGTTTATGAGGATAATACTAGAGGTCTGAAAGGTGTGTATGAAGTAACTACCTCGGTACCTGCGGGGGACGGAGTGTTACAAGTAGGAACACCCAAACTTATTACTTTGGAGGAAGGTCACTGCTCAGATGGTGAGTGTGGAAAGTCACCCAAGAAATCCCTCATTGACTCGTCCAAATCTATTTCTCTAAAATTGGACAAGGCATCAAAAATCAAAATGGAAAGGCTAATATTCTTCATACTAGCTCCAGAAGGATCTCTAAAATAGTCTACCCTGTCCAGGCTACCCCTATTTCCACTCGGTCACATAAGTCTAAAGAAGCCAAAGGGCTTCTCCCATTAGTTTGATGATTTTACTGAATTGAAATATTTGTGGCCTTCTGTCCTCATGTGGAAGGCTACAGAATATCCTACTGCAATGACAAGTTTCTTTTGTTTCAATCATTGAGCCTATGGTCTCAGTTCACAAGTCAAATTACTACAAGTCCTTATTGGGTTTTTCTCATGTTTACACCAAAGATGATAACAAAATTTGGTTGCTTTGGAAAGAGGATTATTTTACAGTAATGAATGTCCAGGAATATGACCAATTCATTCATGCGGAAGTCACCTATAAACCAACTGGGTTCAGTTTCTGGTTAACCTCTGTTTATGGTAAACACACTAGGATTTAGAGGGAGGTGCTTTGGTCAGACCTTAGAGATTGGAAAAACTCCGAGGATCAACTGTGGATAATTGAAGGTGATTTCAACGTCATGGCATCTATAAGTGAGTTCGTGGGTAAAACCATGCCTAAACTTGCTGATATATCTAATTTTACTGATTGTAGTAATTTTTGTGACCTGCACCAAATTGCGTTTACTGGACCTAAATTTACCTGTACTGGGGTAAGGTCTATAGGTCGTCTTTGGAGACGACTGGATAGGTTCTTAGCAAACTCAAAATTCTCAATCAATTTGACACTATTATTGAAAGGCATCTACCCAAAGCGCCCTCTAACCACTGTCCCCGTATCCTTTCTGCAAGCCACATTCAGCCATCAGGTCCCAAACCATTCAGGTTTCAGAACATGTGGCCTGACATCATGACTTCCTGAATGTTGTCTGGTCCACTGTCTCCTCAGGCAAATGTACGCGGAGCCTTTATGACAAATTATAGGCTATTGAAAGGGCTTTGAAAGCCTGGAATAAAGAAACATTTGGAGATGTTTTCGAAAATGTTAAGAGGGCCGAAAAGGAGGCCCAAGAGGCTGAACATACATACATTAGTGACCCAAAACCAGAAAACTGAGGTCTATTGTAACACCACCCCCCAAGTATGTTTACTTTTATTAAGTTATGTATTGAACCTTGAGAAATGAATAACGAATTTTACGTGGTTGTAAATTTTTGTCATTTCTTTTATGTGAATAGTAAAATTCACGTGGGGCCCACACGGGAGCGGGGGCCACCCGATATTCTCAGGACCACATATTATATTCATCTGTTTCTAGATAATATTTATATGATGGTGGATATCCGTGTTGGGTCATAGAAATAATGAAGAGTGGCCAATTGTGCATATAAGGCACATTTATCGGTACCGGCGTACTGACAGATAAAAAGCCATAATAAATTATGGAGACCACTAAATCAAAAGTTGGGGAATGTATATTCATTCTAAAATCCAATAATGATTGGAAGAATGATATCTATTTTATTTGGCCCAATAAAATGAAATTTAATTAAAACAGTCCAGAAAATACAACTTTCGGGACCAAGTGTACACTTGGGGACACAAAGGGATGACCTCCCACATATGTGGGGGCCACCCCACGTTTTAGTCTTGCAAAGGAAGAGGAGAGCCGCATAAGGAGATAGGAAATGATCATGAATTGATTGGGAGACAAATTAATAAAATGAAATGGGCCCTCTCCCAGGTATTATTGTGAGAAATGCCAAAAAGGCATCCTCAATCAACCACCAACCCATCCCATTCGTATCAAGCATCAACCAAGGTGAGAGAAGCTCTACAAATCATCATCAACTTCACCCATTTTCGCACCAAGAGCAAGGGAGGAAGAAGGAAGGAAAAAGGGTGATTAAGAAGGAAAAATCTAGGTTAATAAGGTAATGACTCCATTAATCCTATTTATTTTCATATGATTATATAATCATATTTCATACCCCAAGAATCGTTCTACACATTTATAAGTGTAGAATGAGGGGGTGAAAGGTTGGTTCTACCCAAAATGGACTTAGAGAACAAAGTTGACGGGTATTACGATGATAAAACCTTGTTATTAACTTGTATAAGGTATTTCAAGAACTTTCACGGAGTTGAAAGGGTGGCCGGAGTTGTCACCGGAGTTCGTTGAAGTTCGTCGGAGTTTCGCCGGAGCTCAATCGGGAAGGCTAGAATTTCATAAGCTTCATTAAGGTGAGAAGACGGCTATATGCCTTATAACTTTTGCGTGAGGCATGAGATTACCTAAATTAATCAATAATATATTTTATGAATTGATTAATTGCATTCAAGTATGTGTTATGCCATATTAAAGTATGTGACATAGCTAAAAGCATGTTAGTTATGTTTGATTAGTGAAAATATGATTATTTAATATGTATGATGTTCCAAGGATCCAAAAAGGTATTTTTGGATTAAGGACATCAAGAAGTACATGTATGTAAAATTTCACGATAATCGGATTTCGTTTGGGCGGTCAAACGGGCGTTGACCGCCAAGTCAAAGTATATACCCGACCGGGTATTAGTTAAAAACAGCCCTAGGGGCTACTGCCTCACCATACCCGAACGGGTATTGGGTTTTGCACCCAACGGTCACTTTTGAGTGAGTTTAACGTGGGTTGGTCGGGTGGGACCCGTCCACGTTGATTACTAAGTATTATTATAAGACTATAGGGCTAGGTATTGTCCATAGTTAGAGGAATGAAATGTTAGCCATATCCAGGTTAGGGTTTGGTAAGAATAACGTTGGGGTAGGGTACCCCTGGACGGTAAATGATCCTAAATACTCCAGGTTGGGGTTGAGTACCCCTGGACGATAAATGATCCTAAATACTCGGTTGGGGTTCAGTATCCTTGGACGGTAAATGATCCTAAATGCTCGGCTGGGGTTGAGTATCCTTGGACGGTAAATGATCCTAAAACACTCGGTAGTATATTACGAATGTAGAATGTAGCTTGTGAACTAGGCATTCGGGAATGAATGAGAAAGGTCGGGTAAGTACCTTATCTCTAAAAGACTCTTTAAATGAAAATGACCTACAGGTTGAGTATTTTACAAGTATATACTATATGTATCACCTTGTGAATGGGGTAACAGTGGTTACACCTATAAATATATGTATCACCCTATTTTTGGGTCTCGTGTCTGAAACATTACTTATTCCTCATATAGCATGCTTGTCACTAGTACTTTCTATGGAGTACTGACCCCTTCGGGGGCCTCACATTTTTCAGGTTAAGGTTAGCGTCCTATTACATGCACCTTTGCCTAGGGTGGTCATTATAAGGAAGTCTTGGTTCGTGCTTCTATTCTTATTTGAAATTATGGAATTGCTCATGGATATTTGAAGAATGTTTTCTATTAAACTATTTAAGGTCATGCGTGCTCATGTTTGCGTGTGGCTAATTATCAAACATATTTCATTTCTTCATTTGTTTGATTTATATATTGATGTTGATTGTATGAGTTTACTAATCGGTTTGGCAATAGAATCTATCGGACGCCTTGTATAATTTGATAGGAATGAACTACGTTGTTCTTATTGGGTTGTACGGCGGTTGTCTACGTGGCACGGATGCGGTCCGGAGCGTGACAATTAAATGGTATCAAAGCCATCGATTTCTAAACTATATAATTAACCTCTCAATATAGTTATCATCAAAAAGTTTTGAATAAAACCATGAGCAAAAGTTTTTGTACTTGAGGAACCGTTGGAAACCAACTTATTGACCTCTTATTGTTAAGACGGTACCCTTAACAGTTTGTTGGCCATAATGTTGGACCAAATGGTGTCTTTTGTACTATTCTGTCAATTGACATTGAAACGAGTCTAATGACTCATCCAAACTTCTTTTCAGAAATGGAGGATAGAGACATGGCAACGAGGAACAACCCAAGGGGGCAAGCGCCAGTAACGTCCATAGGGGCTAGCTGGGCTGCATCTCGGGGCTCAAGAAGAGGTCGTGGAGGTTGTGGAGGCCGCGGAGGTCATTGGGCTCAAAGTGTGAGTGATGGCCATGTTAGCTCAGTGCATGAAACCAACACCGAGGATTATGACTCGACATATGTTCCTGAAACGGAGTATGAGGAAACTCCATACGATGGGGGTGATATGTACACCGACGATGACAACGATGAGAGTGATGCCAGGTTTGCCCAGATGGGTGAATTGCTTGAGTGGTATCAAAAGGAGAAGTTGAGAAGAGATCTTAGGCGCCAAACAACGCGTACCTCTCAAGGAGGTTCAGGCCAAGGAAGCCGGGGAGCTTCAGTGGTCATTCCTGTGTCATCACAGGGTGTGCAGGGAGAAGGTTTCTGTGTAAGAATCTCCAAATACCTCAAGAAGCTGAATGATGTTGCTAGGGATATGCAGATCGGACTCGACGTAAAGTTGACAGTTGCTAGCAGGTTACTAGAGGGGGTAGCTGCGGTATGGTGGGAAGGCGTGGAAGGGAAGTTCCACGGTGATACCACATGGGAGAAATTCGAAATAGAATTTTATAATCAGTACTACTCAGAGTTTGAGAAAAATCAGAAGAGGAAGGAGCACATGACCTTGACACAGGAGGAGGATTGCTCGGTAAGGCAATTGGAACAGAGGTTCCTGGACCTGGCACGATACATGCCTGAGTACGCCATGGATAAGAATCGTGTGGCCAATCACTTCTGGGATGTCCTACAGTTGGACATCCGTGATCGGGCTACTTACCATCATCACATGACGTTTAGTCAAATTGTGGATTAGGGACTCCTTGGGGAAGCCCAATGGAATGAAAGGAAAAGGAGAGGCGCCGAGGAGGCGAAGAAGAGGAGGTGGGGAAATTATGGACCCCAAGACCATTCCCGGAAGCATCACGCCGGGAATGGAGGTTCATTTAGGGCGCCGGCACCACCGACTAAGAAGAACAAGGGCCCAGGAGGGCAAGGACACAACCCAGGGAGTGTGAGGCCACCGAGGTGTCCAAACTGCTCCAAGAATCACGCCGGGAAGTGCAATGAACCACCCCTATGTTACAAGTGCGGTAGCACAAGTCACCTCAAACCCTCTTGCCCAATGTTGAATGGAGGGGGACCATCGGGAGTCTTTGAAGGACCTACGTCTAGTAGGGGCGTGCGGGACCATCTCAGGGCGGCACAGGAAGGGGCAGACCTGCGGCTAGCAACGCCGCATCCGTTAACCAAGGAAAAACTCAAGCACGTGTGTATGCAATGACCGAGGCGGGTGCGCGAGCAAACCCGGACTCCGTCGCAGGTAACACCCTTATTTTGTTGATGTTTGTAGACTTATATTGGTCGTGTAAGTCGTAAGAGCTGATATGGATAGTCTCCTCAACCTATTACAGCCTACTATCACTACTGTAGATAATACTTTCCTTACAGCCATCCCCAAAGAGAAGGAAATTAAGGAAACAGTTTGGTCTCTCAACAAAGACAGTAGCCCCGGCCCTGACAGATTTAACGGAGTGTTTTTCAGGGCATGCTGGGAGATCATAAAAAATGACCTATGTAGACTGAATACTTTCTTGGTGTACCAATGCCTAAAGCCCTAAGTTCATCTCTCATCACCCTAATCTCCAAAACAAACTCACCCAAATGTTTCTCTCAATTCCTCCCAATTATCCTTACTAACTTTGTCAACAAAATTTGTACTAAAATACTCACCAACCGGCTCAAACCTATATTGCCTAAACTTATATCTAAAGAACATATAGGGTTTATGGAGGGGGGAGATATTCCCCGACATATTTTATTGGCCAAGGAGGTCCTCCACCACCTCGACAAGAAAGTCAGGGGCGGGAATATTGCTATCAAGCTTAACTTGGCACAAGCATTTGATAGGGTCTCTTGGGAGTCTTTGGAGGCCGTTCTCACTACATTTGGATTTGATGAGAAGTTCATCCTCCTCATTATGGCCAATTTATCCACCAACCACATTTCTATCCTCATCAATGGGCAACCCCATGACTATTTCAAGCCATGGGGGGGTCAAACAGGGAGACCCTCTTTCCCCTACCTATTCCTACTAATAATTGAAGGGTTTACAAAAGGGTTACAACATCTAATTGATACAAATTACATTAAACCTTATCTAATCGGAGCTAAGCCCAGTCATGTCTCCCAACTTGGATTCGCTGATGATCTCCTGCTTTTTCAAAATGGGTGCGCTTCCTCACTCAGCAGACTGCAAAACTTCATGGAAAGCTTCTCCAGGGCCACAGGGCAGTTGGTGAACCTACAAAAAAGCACCATGGTGGTAAGTAAGACTCTTAACTCTACACAGCAAAAGCACTTACATAAGGAAACTGGGATGAAGGTGTCAACCTTACCACCAATAACCTACCTAGGTGCGGTTCTGCACAATGGAACAACCAGGACAAGACACTGTCTGAGTGTGATCAAGTCATTCGAAGATAAACTCCAGGCCTGAAAAAAACAGTTGGGTCAAAGTGGGCGTCTGATACTAATTAAGCATGTTTTATCATCAATCACAATGCATCATCTGGCTGTTTCAAAATTTCCAGTCAAAGTTATTCAGATTCAAAAAAAGGGATATATGAATTACTATAAACTATTTGGGGCCTGCGAGCCCATGTTTTGGATGGATGTGGCCCATGATTTACCGTTGAATATTTCCGATATTCATTGGTTTAAATGTGATGTTGTTATGTATGTTTACTTACTGAGTATGGTATGAACTATGTTCATGGACGCTTTGTACAGTTAAGTGAGGTTAACCTGCGGGTGACGTCACTAAACTATGCGGCGGTTGTACACACGCTTAGATGCGGTCTGGAGCGTGACATTAGTGGCATTAAAAGCTCCGTTGGAAACCCGTCGTCTTGCGCATTATTTTTAAGAAGGGGAGTGACTGCTTGATCAACTTGGAGAGGAAACGATTGAGGGTGGCAAGCTTGCCCATCAAGTGTTGCACCTATTTGACAGTCCGAGAGAATTCCATGTCCGTGATAGCCTATATTTTCTTTGGGTTGGCCTCGATGCCCTATCAGCTGACCATGCATCCCAAAAGTGTGTCGCTTTGGACGTCGAAGGTGCACATCTTTGGATTGAGGCACAAATTGAATCGCTTCATAATTTCAAATATCTTATGGAGGTCGACAACATGGTTGGATGAGTGTTTGCTCTTGATGATCATGTCATCAACATATGCTTCCATCGTACGACCGATGATAGATCTAAACAGTTTCGCCACCATTCAATGCAAGTGGCGTCAGAGTTTTTGAGTCCAAAGGTCATGATGAGGTAGCAGAAGATTCCCTCTGGGGCCATGAATGTCCTCATCTCGACGTCATCTTCGTGCATGAAAATATGATGGTGTCCTTAGAATGCATCGAGGATTGACATCAGCTCGCATCTGACCATTTCATCAACCAGGTGATGAATGTTGGGGAGAGGGAAAAGGTCTATAGAGCATTCTTTGTTAAGATTCGTGTAGTCCACACACATTCTGAAGGTGGGCAATTTTTGTGTGAGGACCACATTAGCCAGCCAGGTTGGATATTTGGCCTCTTTGATATGGCGAATGCTGAGGAGCATCGTCACTTCGGTCTAGAAAAAGACTCGCATGTCGGCCGAGAGGTGTCGCCGTTTTTGCTTGACTGGACGGGATGAGGGATCCACGACCAGCAGGTGTGTGATTACATACGGCCCGACTGATTCCCGACATGTCTCCGGGTCCCCAGGAAAACATTATGGAATACACCCTAAGGACTACGAGGATGTTGGTCCTCTCGGCCTGTGGTAGCTGCCTTCCGATTTTTAGTACCCTCTCGGGCCTAGTGGCGTCGAGGAGCACTTCCTCCACATCCTCGATTGATTCGGCTCAGGGGTGCTCCTCTTCCCTGCTGACTGCCATGTTGATGGTGTCAACTCGTAGTTCTAACTTGGTGATCTTCTTGGTGATTTTCAAGTAGCAAGCTCTTGCGATCTTCTGGATGCCCCGCGCGTTCCCGATACCAGTAGAGGTCGGGAATTTGAGGAAAAGGTGCTTCATTGAGATAATTGCTTCCAAGATTTCTCGTGCTGGTCGGCCTCAGATTAGGTTGGGGCACAATCCATGTTGACAACCACAAACTCCATGTTGAACTTTGCCTTATGGGAACCATCACCGACTTCAACGGGGAGTACTATAGTGCCTTCAACGCTGATAGAGTCCCTGTTGAAGCTGGAGAGCATCGTCCGTATTAGTCGAAGGGACGCTCGGTCAAGTCCCAGCTGTTTGAAGTTGCTCAGGTACATGATATTGAGTGAACTGCCGTGTCAATATAGGTGTGGTGGATGGCCACGTCGTTGATGTCACATTTGATGAAGAGGGCGTTACTGTGGGATGAGGGTCCCTTGGGATGATGGGATCAGTCTTGAATCTTTTTTCCTCGGGGGGGGGGGGGGGGGGGGGGGGGGGGGGTTACCTTGCCTATATATAGGGACTGTGCCTATTTTTTGCGTTGGGTGACCGAGTCACCCCTGGTGTTACCTCTAGCGATTAGGTTGATGTGATCCTACCTGGGTTGTTGCTCGCCGGAGTCTTCGTCGTAGATCAAATTCCCAATCTCCCTCTTCTTCGTCGGGCCACTACTAACCAGGGAAGCGAGAGTTTCGATGACTAGAGATGTTTTTAATTGGACTGAAATTTCTGGGTCTGGTCCGAATTGGTCTTGTCTTGTTTGTTAAATGTCTGGTCTCTGTGTATATAACTATGGAGGTATGATCTGATATGGTCTGTTTAAGTTTGGTCTGGGACTGAAAATAGTCCAATTAAAAACATCCCAGTAGATTTATGTAACCATTTTCTATTGTTGTTTAAATATTTTGTAATTGTACAAATCAATTTTAGGAAAAAACATCATTTAAGTACGCTTACTTTAAAAACATTGATCAATTTGATCATTTAATCAGTTTTGAACTATAATAGCATGTTTTTGTATATTAAAAAATTGTTTCTATGTACTTGTACATTTGTACTATCTTTATATTTTTTTTAAATAATTTTTAAATTTATATGATTTTTTATAAGATTTATCAATATCCCTAATTTAATTTTAAAAAAATAACCTGCGAGAGCAGCTCAAAATGGCTTGATTGATTGTATTTTAAATGTAAGCGTACTTATATGATACTTTTTAATAAAAGAGCTTAAGTGATGGATTGAAAATAGTAGAAGGGTCTATTTGACCATTTACCTTTTTCAATAAATGGCATACATCAATTTGAACCGGTAAATTACTGTTTAGGAAAGTCATTGGCACTATATCATTGAGTTGGGGAATTTGGTTTCATTTTTTTTTTATAATTTAAGGGGTTATTTGCACTATATCACCGAGTTGGAGGTGCTGATTGCGCGTTTTTATAATTTAGGGGGTGATTTGCACTATTGATATTAGTTCGAGGGCTCATTTGATACTTTTCCCTTTTCATATGACATCAATGCATTGGCATTAGCATTAGCATTAGCCTCGCTCAGAAGCCCACGACTCTAAAAAGAATTTGTATGTGTTTAATCTAAAACAATAGTCTAATTGTGAACATCTTTATTACTCTTATTAGTATTATATTAGGACATTAGAAAATTTTTCAGGTATGATGTCATTTGATTTGATCTGATATGATCTGGTTAGGTCATATTATCTGGGCATTTTCACCTCTTTTTGCCAAACAGTTTTGCCTCATTCAACAAATAGTTTAGATGCAACATTTGAAAATTCAGCTCCACACAATAGTCTTGAGTTCAGATAATAGACATTAGTTCAGACATTAGTCTCCATCTACTGCTCTAAATACAAAACATGGCCCTAATCTATGAGCCCGTTTGACAACTCTTGTCTGCAGCTTATTGGACACTTTTTTTACTAATTGCGTAGTTTTGACTTCGCTCTCTGAATTAAGAAATGATCAAAATAATTCGGGTTGGAGTAATTTTCTTGCCGAATTGGCTGAAGTTACTATAGAACACCATTCTAGATATTTTAATGTATTTTTTTCTTAAATAAATTAACAAAATACATTTGAAATATAATTTTTCAATAATTCAGCCAATACAGTCACTTCAACCAAAATGTCATAGAAATAAATCTCAACAGATTTATCCGATTCGGCCAATTTCAGTGTTATTTAATGGGCCTTATGTATCCAAATACGAAATTGCTTTCTGGGCGACATAGAATTACTAAACCTAACCATGTGAGACAAATTTCACCCTTTTTAATTTCTTTTTGCTAAAAGTGCTCATCATCGCATTCTAGCAACCTCGAACATTTCTTTAATTCTCTAATGTACGGATGGAAAGTTGTACATATTTTTAAATAATGTGTTTTAAATTTCAATCTTTTTAAAAGTTCTTTTTGCGCTTTCAATAAAAGTTCTTTTTATCATTTTTTTTTTAAATATCGTGTTCTTACTTAATTCTGTTTACTCCATTTTGACTGAAGATAAAATTATTATTATTATATTTTGAAATTGAAAAAAAATAAAAATAAGATTTTAAAAATGCAGTACTTGTTTTACATTTGGAGTACATATACTTTAACTTAATTTATAATACTTTTTATTACTCATAGTATCTCTCTAGCTGTGCATTACAAAGAATGATCAAAATAATAGTTTTAAATAACTCTAAAAAACATTCAGATATGTTTAAGTTAAAAAATTCAATCCAGTTACAAACATATTTATAACTCTTATTAGTGTTATATCATGACATTAGAATGTGTAAAACGTTTCGGGAGATTTGTTCTAATCTGATATGAAGTTTTAAGTTTTAGGGAGGACTCCTTTTAAGTTGTTTTTAATTGAATTGAACTTTTCTAGTCTGATTAGATTTGATATGATCTAATATGATAAATGTTTGATATGATCTATAGATATTGAGAAAATTTTACACAGATAATGTATAGAACGTTGAATTCTAATCGAATACAACAAATTTTCCATATTTCGCAATTGTATTTTTAAATATATTGAATTACGTAGTATAATTCTATTCCAACTTTATGAAGTTAATTTTTTTTTTACCAAAAAAATACTTTAGGAACATGGAATGATTATAAGATGACATAGAATTGATTGATGAATTAGTCCTCAACTAACATTCGTAAGACGAATAATATGATGAGTATAGTATGATGAGTTTTAATCTAACTTAACTTCTAAGTTCTAACATACGTATAATTAATAATTAATATTCTAAATAAAAAAAAAAGAATCAAAAATATTACGGAGTATAATGAATGTTTACTTAAAAGATGACACATGACAAAACTTTTCATTATTGTATCTTTGAAGTGTATTAGTTACAGATAAGTATTTTCAATTTCTTAACTTTACTTGGATCAGGCTCGAGTTGGGTATTAAACCTGAACCGGTCATATTTTTAGTAAAACCCGGGCCAATTCAAAATATCATATTGGTTCAGGTCAGTTTTCGGGCTTTGGGTCAGTTTTTCACATCCCTACCTTAAGTTTTCCATTATCGTTCGGGTTTTGTTAAAATAATAAAAATATGCAAGAACTCGCTCGACTACATCAGAAAAATTGGAATTTAATAATTTTGGGGAAAAACAGTCCGGGACAAGGCGATTTGTGAAAATATTAGACTGATGATGAGGTCAATCTTAATACCATGGTTGTAAGTAACAGTTTGAACTAAATCTATCTATCCTAATAGTTTGAAGACCCCCACCCCCCAACCAATCCTTTGAGAAACAAAGAACGTAACTTTTAGATACGGTTGTACCTGCATACTCTAAAGATGTTGGATTAGGAAAAGTTATTTGTTTATACCAAAATACGATTAGTAGCACACCAAAACTAACCTGCAATGCAATAGATATGTGTTAACCCGACCGGGTTTGTTTGCATGCCGCCAGGTTTGGAACCACATCTCTTAACATAGTCAGCAATCAAAAGAATATCCCAAGTAGCACAACACTAACACGATCTGATTAATAAAGAAAGCCTTAATGAAACATCCATTAACCAGCCGGTCGACAAAAAATGCCAAAATAAAGTTAAGCATTCATGAACCGAAATCAATTTATAACCTATTAAAAGTTAAACTCTGAAAGGGTAAGACCGTCATAACACAATCATAATAATTACAAACAATACTAACAACCCAGCATGTAGGGAAGGACGAGTCTCGGTCCCAACTAACCAAGTAGAGCGTGTGGACACCAATAATACCAAAGCTATAAGTTATTACCATGAAATACATACTCTAACAACACTTCCTTGAACAACTTTCCAAAATATTATACTTCACAGGATCAACAGTTGAAAGCAACAGCAACAAGCCAACAAGATCTTATCAATACATCATCGGCCTACCAGAACATATGTTCACTCGCTATCTTCTTCCTCCTACAGTACACAGATGAATAATCATGAAACCACAATAGTAACTTAAAACATGCATGTTGTGCAAAACCGTTGGTGAATACTTAAATCTATTTGTGTATATATCTGTCTGGGGTTATTTTCAATGATAATTACAATTTAAATTTACGAGAAAGCTCCGTACATAGACGAACCTGAGAAACACGAGGACTATGACAAAGTGATGAAAGCTTAGAACAAGAAGATGTAAGCTTTCATCACTAAAAAACAAGAATCTAGTACTTTTGGTGAGAATACCTAATTGAAATACTTGAAAAGTTCAAAGTACTACATTCTTGGTTTTTAGCGATTTATAGAAATACATGAGACATAGGTTAGGATAAGACAAAATCAACTAGTGTGACACAGATTTAAATACTTAAATGTAATACTTTAAAAGTTCATAGTGCTACATCTAAAAAATGTTTTTTTGTTTTAAAAAGTATAACTTTCAACTTTGAAATGTTGCAGTTTGGTCCCATCTCATTGATAGGAGGCCACTTTTTACAATAAAATAATATAATGTAAATTTCTACTACATACTATTAAGGCTCAGTGGCCTAATTTAAGAACATAACACTTTAAGAGATCAAAGTACTACATAGATCAAAGTACTGCATTCCAAATACACTGTTTTTTTGTCAAATAGATTACTTTTTTTGTCAAAAGATATTACTTTAAGCTTTTAAATGTTTCATTTTGGTCACGTCATTTTGTGGAGCTATGACAACTTGACAAGAGACCACCAATTACAAATACTATGGAGAACTTATTTATTTTACTAGGCATATCAAGGCTAGGACACCTAAGAGTCAACTAGGCGCTTGTTAGCTAGCAATTGGTATTTGGTAGCTATCAGTTTCTATAACCATGCATGTATTGTATATGGTAGTTCTTCAAAAGCACATACTGAAACAATTAACACACCTCTCCGCTGCTCTCGTCTTCCTCCTCGTGATTCACTTCAGACTTGGACTTGTTAGGCTCATCCCGATCACCTCCTTCCTCCTATGTGTCAAGTCACAAGATCAGAACCAACAAAATTAAAGCATATACTAGAGAAACAATAAAATCAAAATGATTATATTAATCGCATAAGGTATGGAAATTAGTACTATCAATTTCTCCTTGTAAGATTTCATCACTCTGTCGTAGTCCTCCTTGCGTTTCTCAGCTTCATCTATGTATGGAGCTTTCTCCTAAATGTAAATAGTAATTATCATTTTGAAAATAAACCCACACAGATATACTTGTATACACAACTAAAACTCAATTGGCAAACTATCTACCTTTTCAGACATAGATTTCCACTTGTCTCCAGCAGCTTTCCCAACCTAATAAATAAAAAAAGGAAAAGGAAAAAACACATTATTAGTATAATTACCCCACTAATGAAGAAAGGTATCACATCACCCTCTCATTTGTAAGGCAAGGATGTTTTAGTTTGTAATCTTACAACTGAAACTGCTTTGTTCTTGGGATGTTTTAGTTTGTAATCTTTTCTGAATTGTTCCCTGTACTCCAAAAAGGCAGTAACATGCTAAATTTCCATTAAAAATACCGTCTTTATGGAAACAAATAGGGCCACAGAATTAGCTAAAACATCACGGACATGAAAACAAAGAAAGCACTGGGAGGTCTTTTAGGTTTATTGGGATCCTTCACATTCTTTTTGGACGTTTTCTTCACTGCAAGCCTATTAGAAAATAAAGACAAAAAAAATAAAACAATTATGAAAACAAGACAGCATAAACAGGTTATATGCACGAGCGAACTCCTACTTGCTTTTAGATTTTCTGGAGTCCGCCTTCGACTTTTCTCCTTTCATGATGGATTCTGAAAAACTCGCCCCCAAATATATCCCACAAATCAGAAATTTGAACTTGAACTAATATGAATTTCGAAAATATCAAGAAACTTGACTGTAAACGAAATAGATACACAGCTTCTAGCTAAAAAGCTTACAGTTGCCGGAAGAACGGTAAGTTTAGGGTTATGCGATGGCTATGGTGATGGGAAAGGGCGAGAGAGTGGGCCGGGGCAGGACTCGTGAAGGATGAAGGAGTTTTTACTACTTCAATTTTGTTACGGAGTACTATTTTGACTATTTCATTTTTAATCCAATGTTTTAACTGTTTCATTTTTTATCCCAAACAAAATGAATCAATTTTTTTATTCTTTATGATATTTCATATGGTACAACAGTACAAATTTGCATACGATTTTTTTTGAACAAAAACCAACCAAAAACAAATACTAAGAAAAAATTTAATTTTTCCTTCATTTTTTTATATACAATATCATTGGAAAGAACATAAAAAGTTATTCAATATGATATGTCGTATATTTTTAAAAAAATGGATCAAACATGAAATAGTTAAAAAAAATTGCAAAATAATAACAAATTGTCTTGTTACAGATTGTCTTTAATTTAATGTTTGATTAAATAATTGTGTCATTTTTTCAGTGGAAACTCTGAGGTGGGACGGAGATAGTATTAACTAACTAATTAACATGGAATTAATAATTTTGAGTTAATAACTTGTAATGTCAAAATAGAATAATGGGTTATGAGATTCGAGGTAGAGTAAAGTAAGTAAATAAAAAGCTAGAGAGAGAAAGTCTGCACTGAAATGACAGGGTAACAATATAAGGGAGTGTTTGCAACCGCTTAAAAAAAGCATTTCTCGTCTTTTGGCTTAAAAGGCTAAAATTAGTGTTTTCAAATGATAACTTCTACTTAAAACCCGTTTCTTGGCTCTTGTACAAAAAGTGTTTTTTACTTTTTCTATTACACAAAAACCACTTATTTACCAAACACTACCAACTTTTACTTTTCAAAATCACTTTTTTTCTCAAATATCATCAACTTTTACTACTAATCACTTTTTTCAAAATCACTTCCAAAAGTGCTTTTTTAAGCAGTAACAGTTGCAAACACTCCTTAAATCTCCAATTGTGAACATCCATCCACATAAGTTGGAAGATAGTATTTATAGGAAATGAATATCTTGAACAACACGGTAAAAAATATAAACTAGCAAAAAGATGACATGTGTCCCTTAAATGCTTTGGAAGTCATGTTGATGACGTTCGCATGATGTTGGTGGTGACTGTGATTAAATAACCCTAGAATCCGTGTTCAACGATGTCAGCATGCATATCGTGATGTCAGCACTGGAATGCGCGACTGGAATGTCTAAAATGGCTAAGTATGGAATCAGTGGTCGAGGCAGATCGGGTCTTCTCGGCCTCATCCCGAAGAGTCTGTTGAAGCCTAAGGTGCAAGATGGTAGCTAGTTCACTCGGTCTCACTCGCATAGCTCGGCCCAGTTCTATATGGAACTTTCCTATAATATGTTGGGTACTGACCACTCTCCTCAGCCTCAATACTTGGTTCAGTTGGGTTTATCCGCATGGTGATTTTTTGGGCCCTGGGGTATATGACAATATACTTCACCATGAGTCTCCCGCTTAATGAGGCAAAAACTCTTCGAAGTGAAACAGAGTAGCTCAACTGTATCTTGAACTTGTACTGTTGCTATGGGCGTCACGTATGATCTGGAAAATACCTTCAACCTTGCCCACAGTGAGGTGATGCCTCGTTAAAAATTCCGCTAGGAAAACGTAGTGGAAAAAATTCATAGCAAGATAATAAAAAATCATTGCCCTCGAGGGAGTGCAGGATAAAGACAGAGTATCCTCCTGTCGACCTAAGTGGTGTTTGGTGGTGATGAGATGAGTTGATTCCATGGTGGATACAGACAAGCACAACTCATGTCTTAATTCCCGCAATTCAGTATTTTTCAGCTTTGTTCAAGGCTGAGGATGAGTTATATGTGTATATAGTTCTAGGATGTTCTAGTGGTCTGCCTCACCAAGTGATTTTCTCGAGCCACTCTAGATTTTACGAGTGAGATCTCATTGGAGCTTCTATGACCCTTCCTAAGTTGTTTATTTTCCGATTGGAGTTTGAGATTTAACGAAATTCGGTAAGATTTCTAAAAGTGCGAAACTTTGAGATTAAAAGGAGTAGTAAAGTGAGATGCATTGGTGACAAAAATTCCCTCAACTGGATTTCCAACACTTAGTGAATTTCAGAGTGCATATGTGAAAGTGGAAAAACTATTGCTTTTGAATTCTAGCAAGAAATTGAAAAATTAATTAACTAACTTGTCATAACTGATTGACGTTTGAGCATGCGGCTTGATTGATGGCTCAATGGCTCTCCACATGACAAGTGTGGCTGATATTTAATTTGTAATCATGTTAGCCGCCTGACGTCATCCCTTCTTTTCAGCCGGTAGTGCAATGTGTTTGGTGAAGTTGCTACACCGCCCCAGCTGAGAAAATGTATGAATACGACAAAGACCCTCTTGCTTTAAGCCTTTACGCTTCCATTCCGAGCTCTCATTTTTCTTGGTGTTGTTGCATGTCGTGTGAGATCCATTCGAGTTTGTAGTTTGTCCGCACATTCTTCCTTATCTTCAGGTCACTGGTGGTTTTCTCGTCTCTGTTTCTACATTATTGTAGTCCGTCTAAGGGTTCTACCATGGTGTCACCCCAGGGTTATGAAATAGCTTAGGATTGGCCTTGGATTTGAATTATCATGCTCAGATTGCTCTTTAGGTGAATTTATGTCCTAGGATTAGGCCTCCGGCAACCCAAGGGTTGTTTTTTAGCTCGAGCCATCAGACAATTGTTCCTTGTGCTCATGAAGAACAACACAAAATGCATGTTTGTTATCCAGCCTTCAAATTTTGTATGGTAGGGCGGCCTAGTAATGCCTTCTTATGCTACTGCAGCCTTCAAATCTTATGTTACAGGTCCAGTAATCCTCAAACTTTTAGTCTTTTGTTTTTTCTCTAGACTTTAGGATGCCATCTAATTTGCCTCGTCTATCGATTCTAGTGCCCGTGATGGCAGAAGGTGTTAACAATACGACATCGACTGCTCAAGTCCCTTCGTTGTGCGTGTGTTATGTGTCTACCAATGGAACACAATATAAGAAAACACCGGGCAATAAGAAGTATGGAGAGTTGGACTTTATGGTGCTCATCACCTCTCTGTGTGAATTGTCCGACGATGATTGACATCATGCATGTCTCATGGAAAACCAATTGTAGATATGACATGTGTAGGCAGAAGAGACAACATCGTCCCCTCCCCACACGTGTATTTCGGGGTTCACTTGATATCCCTCAAGCTCTGATGTTGCTTCCCCTCTAGCCCTTCTTCATTGTTGATTACTTCAACTAGAACAAGATGTCGCCACGCCATATGGTTCCCAAAGGTCATTACTATATGACTCTATTTCAGATTAGGTGTCTAGAGGCCTAGGTTGAGCTGAGTGTGGAAATCTTTAGGTTTATGTATAACATCAATAAGATTTTCGTAAGTACTATTACTACTACTAATATATGGCATCTTCTTTTCGATTTTGGAATGGAGGAAATGACCTTGATAGTTGGGGCCAAAGATTAGGAACATATGGCATTATAGGTTAATTTTGTTAGTAGAGGATGAGCTAGGGTTGTGTGGTTGTCTGATGCATGTCACAAAGGCTTTGAGAGAGTATGAGGTTGTTGTCACCTATGGCAGTTATACAGGGGCTTGGGAATTTCTTTATGGTGGCAATGACAGTAATGGGATGTGAATGGGCGGCGTTGGGGAAAGTGTGGTGGCACTGTACTACCTAAGTTGGGGTGGCAGTGACACTTTCTACTTATGCAATGGTATCACTGACAGGTGCATCTTTGTATGGCAATGTGCCTAAATTGGGTTGGTGGTATCACTAGTAACCAATTACCCAAAGAGGTGGTGGTTTCACTACTTAGAGAAGCGTCATTGTCACTGAGCCATGTGGAAAGGGGGGTTATAGTACAATGAAGTTAGATTTTTTCAATTGCATTACTTATTTAGTTAATATTTTGGAAATATGAAATATTGTCTTTTTTGTCCATGAGCATTGGTTTAGCATTATGGGACGGAAAATCTCAAGATTTTTAGAAAGGTTGGAGACGACGTCTTAACGATTTTAGTCCCACACTAAGCCACATTTGATCAAACCTTATCATAGTTGACCACACATAAATAGACTACACCAAATCTGATTTAAATAGATCACCGGATCAGACTTAAACGGACCATACTAGACAATATCAAACAAGACCAGAGTAAATCTTGGGGTGGAAGATCATAGCAAACTTAAAATGGACCACATCGGTTCAAAGCAGACAAGACTGGAAAGTTTCGGTTCGAGTGGAAATATTCTACTACCTCCATCCCCAAAAACTTAGCCAAATCTTAAAATTTGGACCATGGTTTCAATTAGTATAATATTGTGAAAGTTATAAATCTTATACTTTTATGAAAGTGCTTTTAACAAGGAACATTTTCATATCATTTTTATATTCTAAATAATTTCCAATAAATATATATAATTGGTCAAAGTTTTGAATTTGGCTAAGTATTTTGGGACAGAGGTAGTATATAAATTGATATCTTGTACAGTCTGAGTGGTTCAAGTCACTCTAAACTATAAAAGTGTCATTTTTTCAATGTATAAATATTAGAGAGTGCATCTGAAGCTAAACCCTGAACCAAATTCCCTAGCCGATCAATCTCGCCGCCATGGCCTGCTTCATATGGATCATTGGTTCTTCAGTGAGTTTGGTTTGAAGCCACCAATGATCGATCTTTGCTAATGTGATGGCTTTCGGTGAGAATTGCTTCTTTAGCTGGTCTAGTCTTGTCGGAGATTCATTGCTGACATCAGCTCTTGGAGATTATTGGGTAGAGGTATGATCTAACTGGACTGTTCTTCTTTTATAGTTGTGTTTGTTTTGTAATATGACGGTTCTTTCCTGGACACTGACGCTCCGGGTTGTTTTGTCTCCCTCGGTATGGGGAGTTGTTTTGGTGTCCCGGTCAGCTTCGTCTGGTTAGGGGTTTCTGTCTGCCTTCTTTTGGGCTGCGTAAAAAAATGGTAGAGCTCCTCCTCCTCCAAAATCGCCTCTGTGCCAGGGAGAGTTTTTTGGAAAGTCTTTATTACAATTTTATTTTCCCTTTAGTAGTACTCATTTTTATTTTACTTTGAGTAGGTTTGGTTTGGATATTTGGATTTCTGGAGTACTCATGATAAACAGTGTTTCAGTTCTGATTGTTTTAGTCTTATATTTGTCCATTTTGTGTCTGGTGAATCAGGTTGTTTTGTATGAGGTGATTGATTCTACATCTATTCCTAGGGCTTACGATCGACTCTATTATAACTGTTTGGAGGTTGTCTTGTATGATTTCTCGATATTAGTATAAAAAGGCGCTCTTTTATATTAAAAATATATATTAGAGAGTGCACTTATATACTCCATCTGTTCTACATTATTATTTCTGGTTTGAATTGGACCTCTATTTTAGGTAAGTGGAGAAGTGATTTGACTTATCCTTAACACCCTTCGACCGAAAATAAGAACAAGGGTAAAAACGTTATTGTAAATTGAAAAGATAATAAAGTTTGATTTGATAGATGTTGAATATTGAATATCCTTCTCTATAATCGTCAACAATGGTATGAATATTTAACAAATTCATTTTTCTCTCATCTACTTGCTACTATGCCATTTATTGCTTTATTGTTGGAGATTCTAGAATATTCATAATTAATAAGCAAAACTCAAGCCGAGCTCAAGCCAATCTTGAGCCAAAATCATTAGGCATGTTCCATTTCGAACTCGAGCCCATGCATTCTTATCAAGTTTGAACTCAAGCATGCCTAACAGTTAAGCAGGGACAAATATCAAGAGTATGAGACTGTCCAACACTGAACAAGAGATCATAGTTTCTTAAATTCTAATCATTTATGAAAGAAATTCGTTTGGGTACTTGATAGATCATAAAGGTGTTTTACTAACCTTACTATGAAATTTGAAGTGCCTAGAAGATCAATTTCTCAACATTTAGACCACAACAAAAGATTGGCTTAAAAAGGGGGATGTAATAGATGTAAAGGATGAGGTGGCCTCAAAATTTAGGCAGAAAAAATATTCACGTAGATGAAAGCAAAATTTCTGAAATCCCATACAAAAGGACTAAGGTAAGGTATTAGCCTCGGACAGTTCAAAGTCAACACTTCATATATTGGTTCAAACATGTATGCTTAGAAGTCAAACAGATGGAATTAAACTTTTACTTATAGATGTAATTAGAGTGGCCAAAGTTATGTTCTATTACATGCACACACGTTGGAAAATCTATTCCATCAAAGCCAAGTTTTAAATCTTTTCAAAAGGTGGTACACATAAACGATTGTGTTTTCTTGTCAAAAACTTCACTAACGCTTCTACATAAGCTAGGAAGAGCAAGATCCACATAGAGTTTGCATGTCAAACAGGATCATAACTAAGGTTATGTCCCTTGGAGTAGAGGCCATACTCTTATTTTCATAAATTGGGCAAGTAATTTGGGATGATGAAATAGACATGTTTCCATTCATTATAAAGATAGAATCTAAAACGAGAAGCAAAAACTAAGAGACACGAGTCATGAATACTGACGGGCACTTTGTCAGGGTGCGTCAAAATAAATCGATCGATTCTTGTGAAACCATCAACGAATAACGAGCGTATTCGTCGATCGATTCTAGTAATAATTAATATATGAAACAAAACTAATTGATCCTTTAAGTAATGTTCAAAATATTAATATGAAATATGAATAGGAATTAATTAATATTCAAGGAAGAATATTAAAGATGATAAATCCTACTATAACTAATTTCAAGATGTTAACTAATTGTCATCTTAGCAACACTCCCCAACATTAATATATAGATGAAGAAAATAAATACTACTATAACTAATGTCGAGATGTTAACTCATTGTCATCTTAGCAACACTCCCCAACATTAATATAGAGATTAAGGGAAGAATTAATATTCAAGGGAAGAAGTTAAGAAAATAACTCACAACTTTAATTAATCAACAAGCTTCAAGAGCAACACCAAGAAATGAAAGTTTAGCTCCTCATTTGGAGACTAAACATGCTAAAAATATATAAAGAAATGTTATTCTAAACTGAGCTTATCAAAGTATGTGAATTGGTGAATAAATGAGAAGGAAATTGGGTGTATTTATAGGTGTTTGGAGCTGCCAGGGCCATTTACCCGACCGGGTTTTTGAGAAACCCGATTGGGTTTCTTGAGTAAGTGCCTGGAACCTTCATCTCTCACAATATACCCGACCGGGTTTTTGATTTACTCGATCGGGTAAAACACAGATCTTTACCAAATCTTTGCCTGCACGTTAAATCGCCTCCAAATCAGATTTGATTTTCGGATCAAGTCAATACCCGACCGGGTAGATGCTTTACCCGACCGGGTAGATGCTTTACCCGACCGGGTAGATGCTTTACCTGACCGGGTAAATGACTATTTTTCCAAATTTTCACTTTATCTTGTTCCCTTTCAACTTCCTTGACCTTTCTAAGGATCCTCTTGATGATCTTCACCTAGTCAAAGCTCAGAATAAACCTAATCTAAACAAATTACAAACAAAATAGGAAAAATAAAGTATTACACCAAAGTGTGTAATTTCCAAAACAACAACAAATAAAACTAGTTAAAATTACAAACTTAAATAATAGCAATTCTATACTATCAAACTCCCCCCTACTTAGGCCATTACTCATCCTCGAGTAAACTCAATGTAACAGTCCACATCCCATAAAACAGATAAATTCAAAGGAATTAAATGTTCGGTTTTTCATCCACCGTCAAATTTGACAGGAAGAGGGTCTTCATGATTTCCAAGAACAAATGTTCTTTTCATTGCTTGTATCGACAAGCTCCAAAGTGAATTAAGTTCCTGTTTAAATCCAGATAAAATTTCTTCTCATTCTCTCATTCTGCCTAGGAGCCTTTTCAGGTTTTCATCCTAGTCTCTCATTTTATTTTCCTTTTTCTCCCAACTCACTCATTTTAGCCACTTTTGCTTAGATTGCCCAGTTTTGGGTTTTCAACCTAACTAGCATTTTTTTGTTTTGTTCTTTTATTGTTTTTTTATATTTTATATTTTTTTTTGAAGAAAATAATGCAAGTTACAAGGTAGAAAATGTATGAGTACATACCAAATGAGTCACTCCCCCCTACTTAGTCCAAGCATTGTCCGTAGTGCTCCCTGCCACCATCATCGTCTTGGTAGACGTGGCTTCTTTGTTCTTAGGATTTGAGTGTTTTTTTGTGTGGATAGTTTTGATGTATGGGAAGATGAGGAGAAAATTTTTATGGGTTTAGTTTGGGATTTTGGTGAGGCAATTGGATGATTTGGAAGAGGAAAATTTGTGGTTATGTGGTTTGAGGAAGATGACGTCGCTTGGGATGATTTTGGGGTGAAAATCTGGTTAAACCCTGTAAACCCGGTCGGGTTTTTTGAAATACCCGAACGAGTTTTTGTTTTTTATGTTGGCAGTGGCTGTTTCTCCATTTTACCCGGTCGGGTTTTTCATTTACCCGATCGGGTTTTCGGTTTCTACACGGACGAGTTTTCTTTTCCAGACCTGGCAGTGGCCGAAAGTTCATTTTACCCGGTCGGGTTTTATGTATACCCGTCCGGGTTTTTTTTTTTTACCCCAAGTCCTATGAAAACTCTTTTTTTTTTAAAGAAACTTTCCCACACTTAAATAAAATAACAATAAACAGAATCCAAAAATTGGGTTGCCTCCCAAGAAACGCTTGATTTAATGTCGCGGCACGACGTTATTTTTATTTTATTTTCTGTTTTAAGTGGGATCATGAACATCCCTTGTTTTATTTTCAAAGGCCGTGTTTGGCCACATTTCAGTTTTATTCCTCGGCCTTTTCCAGTAAGGCCGAACTTTCTTCATTGTTACCACCTCAAGTGTAGGTGGCTTTAACTCGCACTGAAGCGACTTTTTCAATTCTTCTCCTTTTAAAATAGATTCTTTTGGCTCAATTTTTATTTCTTTAAAAATTGAGAATTTTTCAGTTTCCTTTTCAACAAAAATATTTAGTGTTGGTGGTTCAAAAATGTTGAAGAACAAAGAGATTGATCTTTAATTTGTTTTTGGTAGAATCAAAGATGTTGAATTCTACTTTTTGATCATCAAATTCTATTGTTAATGAACCACTAGACACATCAATTTTTGTTTTGTCGGTTTTCAAGAAAGGTCTTCCCAAAAGGATGAGTGTTGTTTGGTTATCATCTCCTATTTCAAGAACATAAAAATCAACAGGGAAAACCAAATTTTCTACTTGTACTAGCACATCTTCTATTACACCCTTCAGGTAAGTATTAGATCGATCCGCTAGTTGAATCACTACACCAGTTTGATGTAGCGGGCCGAGTTGTAAGGATTTATACAAGGAATAAGGAATGACATTTATTGATGCTCCTAAATCCAACAACGCCTTAGAAAATATGGTGTCCCCTATTTTGCAGGGAATAGTGAACATGCCCGGGTCGCTACATTTTTCGGAAGTTTCTTTTGAAAGATGGCCGAGACACGTTCACTAACTTCAACCTTTTGTTTCCCCCTTAATTTGTTTTCCCTTTTTATTGTGCATAATTCTTTTAAAAAATTTGCATAACGGGGAACACTTTTAATTAATTTAAAGAGTGGGATATTTACCTTAGAATCGGCGAAGATCTCGTAGATGTCTCGGTCATTCTCCAGCTTCCTCGTGTCTTTCAACGCTTCAGGGAATGGAGGGAGTGGTTCATATGATGAAAGTGGAGGAAATTTTGTCTTCCTTGGTTCCCCCTCATTGTGGTCAATCTCCTCTTTGTCAACCTTTTCTTCTTCAACTTTCCTTGCTTGCAATTCTTCATCGCTCCTCAACATGATTGCGTTAACGTGTTGTCTTGGGTTTTGCTCTGTTTGAGAAAAGAGCCTACCCGAATCTTTTGCCTCGAGTCGACTTACGACATTCGAAATTTGGCTAACTTGAGTTTCCAAATTTTGAATGCTCGATTTGGTTTCATGTTGGAATTGCATCATGGCTTGTTGGAATTGCCCCATGTTTTGCTGCATTGTTGCCATATTAACGGCAAGTGCTCGAATCATGTCTTCAGTGGACATATTCGAGTTCGATGTTTGGCCTTGTTGTTTATATTGTTTAGGAGGAGGGTTTGTTTGTTGAGGTTGATGAGAATTTCTGTACCTTAAATTTGGATGATCCCTCCATCCTGGATTGTAAGTGTTGTCGTGAGGATCGTACCTCCTTTGACCTTGGAACCCCAACGCATTGACTTGCTCGGGATTCTCCTCTTGAAGTGTTGGGCGAGAATCGGTGGGATGACCTTGTGTCGAACATATGCCGCAGACCTTGACTTCTTGGGTTTTCAGATTTAAGAGAAAATCTTTTACCAAAGAAGTCAAGCCGGCCACTTGACTTTCCAACGAGGTGTTGGATTCCGCCGCCATAACTCGCTTTGATGACCACCGATCATAGTGTCTACAATTCTTGGCCAGCTCCGAGATAAGATTCCTAGCTTGAGAAAGTGTTTTGTTGACGATTCCTCCTCCACATGCGGCATTAATCATCCGCCTATCATCATCCCAAAGACCATCATAAAAGTATAGGATGAGGTCTTGCTCCGAATAGCCATGGTATGGACAGCTTGTACAAAGTTTCTTGAATCGTTCCCAGAAGTCGTAGAACGATTCATCATCTTTTTGCTCCACATTGTTGATTTGTTTCTTTAGAGATGAGGAAACTGAGGCGGGATAATACCTTTCGAGGAAACACTTCTTCATGGCCGCCCAATTATCTATGCTTCCCGAAGGAAGGTAGAATAACCAATCTTTAGCGGTGTCTTTGAGGGAGAATGGAAAAGCCCTCAACTTTATTTGCTCCTCGGTCACACCATTCCGGGAATATGCTTGTGCAAACGATGTGCAACTCCGAAAGATGTTTATTTGGATCCTCCCCTCTTAGCCCGTGGAAAGATGGAAGTAGATGAATGAGCCCGGATTTCAACTCAAATGTAGCACCCGCATCAAGAGTTGGGAAGGTGATACATAATGGTTGTTGGTTGAGATTAGGAGCCGTGAGCTCCCTCAATGTTCTTGTTTCAAGAGCCATATGTATTGACTCTTCGGGCTCGCTAGAATGAGAACTAGCACTTGATGATTCTCCCGAGTCGGTACTTGAGAATTTATTATTTAACCGCTCGAGAGTTTGTTCTATTTCGGGGTTTGTTTGGTAGGTGAGTTGGTTTATACACCGGTGTTTAACCATATACTCAAACAAAGCTCAGAGAAGAAATAGAATTCTTTAAATAAATATCGATAATTTTTTTGATTTTTCTAATAATAAAATAAAAAGAAAAATTAATTGCCTTTCCCCGGCAACGGCGTCAATGATGGGCACTTTGTCACGGTGCGTCAAAATAAATCGATACTAGCACTTATACGTAGTATAGTGAAGTAGAGTTTGTATCCACAGGGAAAGGAATAGTTCTCTTTTTAATAAAACTAGTAAATAAAAGGGGGGTTTTAGGATTGAGTGATTTAATTTAATTAAACACGAAGATGAACGACTTATACGTGATTTAATTCAAAGATAAAAAGAACTTGACATTGCTACTTTTTACCTGTTGATATATTTTAGTCGATCATTGTTATATCTATAACTTATCCCCTCTCGAATACTCAATCGAGGAGTATATCCAATTCATCAAGGGAAGTTATTAACAACGACCGTTCATTAATAACTCTTACTATTAGTCAAGTATAGAATACCGTCATATACCGACTTGATAATAGCATTTAATCTTTTAACTCCTTGATGAAATCAATTGAGATTGATAGTGATAGAGTATATGGGCTCAGACCCCATAGCCCACATACTCAAAGGATCAAACTACTAAAGATAGACACCCACTTTGCGTCCCTTCGGCCGTTTGGGTCCCCCATCGGCCAACAAGGTGTCGCATCGGCCAGAACTAAAATTACTCAGGATGCGACCTGGAGACAAAATGGGATCACATCAGCCAAGGGAGTGCATCGGCCAAGGGCCGCATCGTCCATGGACCGCATCGTCCATGGACCGCATCGTCCATGGATCGCATCGTCCGGACTTCGTCCAGGCAGAATGTATTCGCCCAAAGAAGGCATGATTATTGTAATGGGCCTCCTAAGCCCAAGGCTAGGGGCCCAAATCCACATTTTTACCTATAAATAGACCCCAAGGGGCTAATTATAGGGAGTTCTAGTTGAGAAATGTAATTACTCACTTTCTCTCTTTAGCTCTCACTTCTCTCTAGAATTACTCTGTCATTTGGTGTTTTCATTGAGAGCTAGAACATATCAAGTGAGATCCTCCGACCAATAAAAGCTCTCTAGATGGAGGGTATAATACCACCTCGGCCCTAGCTTGGGCAACACGCCCCTTGGCCCAGGAGCAAAATTGCACATTTGATATGCACATTCAACATGGAGCCGCCCCGCAACATAAAAGAGGTACAACAGCTGACGGGACGCCTTGCGGCCCTGAACCGTTTCCTTTCAAAATCTGCTGAGAAATCCCTCCCCTTTTTCCAAATAATGCGGAAGGCCACCAGCTTCAAGTGGACGACGGAGTGCCAACAAGCTTTTGAGGAGCTGAAACAATATCTCGCCTCCCCACCCGTCCTATCCAAGCCCCAGCCCGGCGAGACTCTCTTTCTATACTTAAGAGTAAGCACGTCGACCATCAGCTCCGTACTCATCACGGAGGACGACGGGGTGCAAAAAGCAATATTCTACGTCAGCAAGACGCTACGGGAGGCCGAGCTTAGGTACGTACTCCCCCATCGAGAAGACGGCGCTGGCCATCGTCCACACGGTGAAGAAGCTGGGGCACTACTTCCAGGCTCACCCCGTCAACGTCCTCACACATCAGCCGTTGGGCGCCCTCATGAGGAGCCCAACCAGCTCTCCTAGGATGATCAAGTGGGCAATATTCTTGAGCCAGTACGAAATTGAGATCAAGCCGAGGCCGTCCATCAAGGGACAAGCCTTGGCCGACTTTGTCACTGAATGCACGACAAGGGAGACGGTCGTCACCACCACCGGCCCCGAACCTGACGAAGCCTGGACCCTCTTCATAGATTGGTCATCGGCCACCAAGGCATGTGGAGGTGGCGTTGTCCTCATCTCCCCAAAAGGATACAGAGCATACTATGTCATCCGCTTCAATTTCAAAGTATCTAACAATGAAGCCGAGTATGAAGCGCTCCTCAGCGGCCTCAGGCTGGCCGTCGGCCTAAAAGCACGCTACATCAGAATCAGATGCGACTCGAAACTCGTAGTGAGCCAGATGGAGGGCTCATACGAGGCCAAAGAAGGAAGAATGAAGCAGTACAAGGAGGCGGCTGCGGAACTGCTCAAAGCGTTTGATACCTACGAGATCACTCAGATCCCAAGGGCGGAGAACGCCGAGGCCGACATATTCTCCAAACTCAGCTCCGACACCCCCGAGCACATCTCCAAGATAGCTAAGGTGGAGGAGTTGAGTATGTCAAGCATCCATGCAAGACCCATACTTTGCATACAACACCAGCCGGAGGATTGGGTCACCGACATCGCAAACTACATCACCTCCGGCACACTACCCGAAGACGAGGAGAGGGCCAAACTAGCCAAGCTCAGGGCTCCGAGCTATGTCATCGAGGGTGACAAGCTTTACAAAAGATCATACAATGACACCCTCCCCCGATGCCTCCACCAGAATGAGGCCGAAGTGGCCATGAAAGAGGTACACTGCAGCGTGTGCTCCTCACATCAGGGACCCTTCAGCATGTCTCGTCGCCTCGTCGTCCAAGGCTACTTTTGGCCGACGATGGCACGCGATTGTGCTGAGGTCGCCCGCAAATGCACCGCGTGCCAGCACTATCAAAGAGCACCTGGCCGTCCGGCCGTCAACTACGCCCCGGTCAGCACAGCCATCCCATTTTCCAGATGGGGCATTGACCTTGTCGGCCCACTCCCAAGAGGCGCGGGCAACAACAGATACATCATCGTCGCCATCGACTACTTCACCAAATGGGTCGAGGCTGAGCCACTTGTGAGCATCACCGGAGCGCGGTGTCGAAAATTCGTCTACAAGAACATCCTCACCCGCTTCGGTGTGCCCCAAGAGATCATATCGGATAACGGCACCCAATTCGAGGTCGAGCCATTCCAAACCCTCCTCCAAGATTGGGGCATCAAGCACCGTTTCTCCTCCGTAGCCTATCCTCAGGCCAACGGGCAGGTTGAGAACGCCAACAGAACCATCTTGGAGAGACTGAAGAAGAAGCTCGAGGAAGAAGGTGGAAGTTGGGTCGACGAGCTCCCCAACGTCCTATGGTCCTATCGTACTACGCCAAGGAGGGCCACTGGGGAGACACCCTTCTCCCTTTGCTACGGCTTCGAAGCAAAGGCTCCCACTGAGGTGACGCTTCCTAGCCGACGGGTCACACAATACGACCCCGAGGCAAACGAAGAAACTATGAAGGTGGACCTGCACCTCATCGACGAAAGACGAGAGATGGCCTACCTCAGGGCAGAGAACTACAGACGCCCGCGTCATCCTTCATCAACGGACCGACGCCCCGCATCGTCCTTCATCACAGACAGACGCCCAGCGTCATCCTTCATCAACGAACGGACGTCCCGCGTCGTCCTTCATCAACGGACGAACAACTTAGTCCTTCATCAACGGACATGCGCCCCGTGTCGTCCTTCATCAGCGGACAGACGCCCAGCGTTATCCTTCATCAACGGACGAACAACTTAGTCCTTCATCAACGGATAGACGCCCCGCGTCGTCCTTCATCAGCGGACAGACGCCCACGTCATCCTTCATCAACGGAAGGACGCCCCGCGTCATGCTTCATCAACGGACGGACGCCCAACATCGTCCTTCATCAACGGACGGACACCCGCGTCATCCTTCATAAACAAACGGACGCCCAATGTCGTCCTTCATCAACGGATGCCAGCATCTAGCCCATCAAAGGACCGTCTTCATCAACGCCGTCGTCCTCAATGGGCAGGCGTCGTCCTCAATGGGCAGGCGTCATCCCCAATGAGCATGCGTGGTCCCCACCATCAGACGAACGTCAGCGCCTAGTCCATCAAAGGACCGGCTTCATCAACGTTGTCGTCCTCAATCGGCTGGCGTGCGTCATCCATCAAATGGTCGGCTCCATCAACGATGTCGTCCTCAAGGAGCAGGCGTCATCCTCATCATCAGACGAACGCCAGCGCCTAGTCCATCAAAGGCCCGGCTTCACCAACATCGACGTCCACGATGGGCAGGTGTCGTCCTCAATGAGCATGCGTCGTCCTCACCATCAGACGAACGTCAGCGCCTAGTCCATCAAAGGACCGACTTCATCAACGCTGTCGTCCTCAATGGGCTGGCGTGCGTCGTCCATCCAATGGTCGGCTGCATCAACGGTGTCGCCCTTAATAGGCAGGCGTCGTCTTCCATCCTCAAATGGACGTCAACGCCTAGTCCTTCATCAAAGGACCGGCTTCATCAACGCCGTCGTCCTCATCTTCGGACAAGCTCCCAAGCTTGGACCATCATCATCAGAGGACCGACGTCCTTCATCGTCAGACGGGTGTACAAGCTCGGTCCTTCACCATCGGACCAGCTCCACCAACGCCATTCCTCATCATTAGCGCCACCCTTCATCTTCAGACGGGCGTCCAGCGCCGTCATCATCTTCAGAACGGGCGCCCAACGCCTCGTCCTTCACCATCGAACCGGCCCCTCATGGGCAACGCCCTTGTATTACGGCAGACCCCTTGGTCTCAAGGGAATCTTGATGATAAAGACACGTCAGGACCCTCGGTCTCAACGTGATCATCATATTATGAAGGCCGGTCTCAGCCACTCCTTTACCGGATGCCGACCGTTGCTTGGATTTATGGACCGGCTCATCATCGGTGTCGTCCTCATATTCAGTCCTCATATTCAGACAAGGGTTCAACGCTTCGTCCTCATACTCAGACGACGACTTGATGCTTTATCTCAAGACCAGCTCCCAACACAAAAGCCGTGGTCTAGGGATCGGCCTCAGCCATCCCCTCAGCAGACACACACCGCCGCGGCTCCAGGCCAAAGGGCTCACACATTTTGCTTCGTTTTGGGGGCATCCGGTGCACTCTTTTTCCCCCGTTAGGATTTTTCCCACTGGGTTTTTCCTAATGAGGTTTTTAACGAGGCATCTCCCCATTGTGGATCAAAAGGTGTCGACCCTCGGCCCCCTATTGAAGACACACATCACTCTACTCCCCTTCACCTCATTACATTTGCCTCAAGGACTGGGGGACTGGGGGACTACATTGGCCTCAAAAAACTAAGCAAACTCAAAAGCAAAACAAAGCAAGATCGTCACATCATCAGCATCACAACAACAAATACATAGATTTGCCTTCGGCCAATCCAAAAGGTGAACCTAGAGGACGCGCATCATCCTCAAAATGACGAGTCACACTTCATCACAAAGCTACGCATCGACGCCACAACGTCTACACGCCTGTGGGTCAACCTCGGCCAAAGCCAGAACACAAAAGGAGAGCAAAGAACAACAGACGTACATTGCCTACCAAAGAAACAGTCACGCCTCATCTTCCACAAAGAACAAGCTCAAGGGATCTACATCACCCTTCAAAGACAATGACAAGTCATCGCCATTGAACAACGCCAATGACATCGACCATTATCGTCCATCGGCTACAAAGAAGCCATCGGACCACGCATGGCCCCTCATCGGCCAAAAGCAACCAAACATGTTTACTCCCTTTCACTTCGTCTTCTTCTCAGCTCAGAGAGTGGGGGACTCCTGATAGAGTATATGGGCTCAGACCCCATAGCCAACATACTCAAAGGATCAAACTACTAAAGATAGACACCCACTTTGCGTCCCTTCGGCCGTTTGGGTCCCCCATCGGCCAACAAGGTGTCGCATTGGCCCGAACTAAAATTACTCAGGATGCGACCTGGAGACAAAGTGGGATCACATCGGCCAAGGGAGTGCATCGGCCAAGGGCCGCATCGTCCATGGACCACATCGTCCATGGATCGCATCGTCCGGACTTCGTCCAGGCAGAATGTATTTTCCTATTTTATGTACTAAGTGTTGTACTCAGCCCATTAGTGGCCCTATTCGCCCAAAGAAGACATGATTATTGTAATGGGCCTCCTAAGCCCAAGGCTAGGGCCCAAATCCACATTTTTACCTATAAATAGACCCCAAGGGGCTAATTATAGGGAGTTCTAGTTGAGAAATATAATTACTCACTTTCTCTCTCTAGCTCTCACTTCTCTCTAGAATTACTCTATCAGATAGCTTCAACACAACGGTTTCGGTTTAACCAACAAAATTAACCGCAACCGTGCATTAATAAACCGAAGTTACTTACTTGTGAAACCATCAACGAATAACGAGCGTATTCGTCGATCGATTCTAGTAATAATTAATATATGAAACAAAATTAATTGATCCTTTAAGTAATGTTCAAAATATTAATATGAAATATGAATAGGAATTAATTAATATTCAAGGAAGAATATTAAAGATGATAAATCCTACTATAACTAATGTCAAGATGTTAACTAATTGTCATCTTAGCAACACTCCCCAACATTAATATATAGATGAAGAAAAATAAATACTACCATAAGTAATGTCGAGATGTTAACTAATTGTCATCTTAGCAACACTCTCCAACATTAATATAGAGATTAAGGGAAGAATTAATATTCAAGGGAAGAAGTTAAGAAAATAACTCACAACTTTAATAATCAACAAGCTTCAAGAGCAACACCAAGAAATGAAAGTTTAGCTCCTCATTTGGAGACTAAACATGCTTGAAAAATATAAAGAAATGCTATTCTAAACTGAGCTTAACAGAGTATGTGAATTGGTGAGAAAGAAATGAGGTGTATTTATAGGTGTTTGGAGCTGCCAGAGCCATTTACCCGACCGAGTTTTTGAGAAACCCGATCGGGTTTCTTGAGTAAGTGCCTGGAACCTTCATCAGTCACAATATACCCGACCGGGTTTTTGATTTACTCGATCGGGTAAAAGACAAATCTTTACCAAATCTTTGCCTGCACGTTAAATTGCCTCCAAATAAGATTTGATTTTCGGATCAAGTCAATACCCGACCGGGTAGATTCTTTACCCGACTGGGTAAATGACTATTTTTCCAAATTTTCACTTTATCTTGTTCCCTTTCACTTTCCTTGACCTTTCTAAGGATTCTCTTGATGATCTTCACCTGGTCAAAGCTCAGAATAAACCTAATCTAAACAAATTAAAAACAAAATAGGAAAAATAAAGCATTACACCAAAAGTGTGCAATTTCCCAAACAACAACAAATAAAACTAGTTAAAATTACAAACATAAATAATAACAATTCTATACTATCAAAAACAAAGTCAATATTGAGCCTCACAAAGGAAGTGTTTGAAGACATGCCAATCAACAGTCATATTAGCCATCGAAGCAAAATGGCCACAACCCTTACAAAAGGACATTGTAATTCAACAAGATAATACAAGATCACACATTTTAGATTCAGATGCAAAATATATGATTGCATCTATGTATGATGGGTTCAATATAAACTCTATTAAACAACCCATAATTCCTAAAGATACTAGACATTGGCTTCTTAGGGGAAATAGTCTTTGAAAGCCCAATCACCCCCGAGAATGTTGATGATATGTTAAAGGCAGATGATGATGGTAGATATCATGAAAATAGAATAGCAGAAGGGGAGAACAACCATAAGCTACACCACACCACACAAAGGATAAAATGATCTCAGAAGGAATGTTGCACATGAGCATAGAGCTAGATGAGGGACTTCCAAAAGGCACATATGATATTTCCCCCCAAACAATTAGGGTCCTCAAATGGAACTATCAGTGAGATTACTAAAGGAAAGCCAAATGAGAATGACCTCCATGTTTAGTTACGAATTTAATCCAAATGACATTTTTTGGGTTTGTATCTTTTTTCTTTTATTAAGTTGGACGAATATTTTGAAACATTTTAAAAACAAAAGTGGGAAAAGTAATAGAGATAAGTACAAAAGTGTACTTGTAATGGTACACATTTCCAAATAGAGGTTCGAGGTTCATTTTTTTTTAATAAAGTGATACATGTTTTTCCATCTGTTAGTATTCATGGAGCATCCGTCTAAACTCCGTAAAAAAGAATTTGACATAGCCTTATTTTTTATGACGTTTAGACAGAAACTCTCCTTACTTATCCCAAAATAATACTATGTGACATAATTAGCAATTTTTAACCGTATTTGTGCAATCCAATACTCCCTCTGTATCACATATATCTTCCCACTTCCAAAGTGGGTGAGATTAAGAATAGTGAAATGGGGTATGAATTATTGAGGGTATGATGGGAAGATGGTGAAATAATGTGATGGAATGAAGGATAAATCCAAAAAAAGTAGGTGTAGTAGTGTATTATTTTTTAAATTATTGAGGGTATGATGGGAAGATTTAGAAATGAGAAGATATAAATGTTACGTCCAAAAAAGGAAAGTGGGAAGATATGAATGTTAGAGAGGGAGTACAAAACTAAATAGGAGCTAAAAAAATAAAAAGAAAATACAAAAAGCAAAGCTGCCAAGAGAGAGAGCGAGAGATTTTTTTTGACAGAAGAGAGAGAAAATCTGGGGCCAAACCGGAGGAAGAAAGAAGGAAAAATGGGTAAAGCCACAACAACAGAAGCTGCTGCTTCTGCAACAGTAGCCGTAGGAGCAGACAAAATGAAGATGAAAAAGAAGAAAGGGCGGCCTTCTCTCTCGGATCTCAGGAACAGAGACGACCAAAAATCCGCTGCTAGCCGCCGATCGACCCGGCGTAACCCTAATTTTCGTTCGTCCTCCCCCCCACCGGACTCCGATGAGGATGACGACGAAAGGAAGGAGAAGAAAGTGAAACTTGTTCGCCGGTTGCCCCAATCTACCAACCAGCCCCAGCATTTCGAGAATTGTTCCCGAAATTCGGATTCGGGTTCGGACCCAGACAACGTGAACCGCGAGGTGTTCTCTAAGAAGCTCAAGGTAGAAGCTGAGGATTGCAGATCTGAACTTGCTGTTCCTGATCAGGTCCTGGATATGAAGGTTTATATGATACTCCGTATTATTTTATTTTTATTTTGTGAGGCGACCAGGAGAGGGGAAATTAAAGAAACGATTTCCGGGTTCTTAAAATTCAAATCTATAGACTTTATTAATGTATTTCTATTTTCAGAAAATTGATGAACATAATAATCTCGTCTTCCTTATTTTTAGAAAAAATAGATCTTCGTATTTATCTGTACCTCAAAATGATCACCAATGTCTAATTTTGGCGCGCAACCCTTTGACTTTGACGATCTGATTTCTCAAGTGCATGTGTTTTGCCTCTGACACAAATTTATGTGACAAATAAATAAATAAATAAATAAATGTATTCCTGTATAAATATAAAAATAAATGTATGTATTCCTGTATATATATACGAGCGCACACACCTATACGCTCACGAACATATAATTATGTATATGTATGCACATACTTACATACAGAAACATACTTTCCCCCCTGTATGTATGGCTTTTTAAAAAATGCGTACGTTTAAAAAGACCAATTTTTTGGTCTAAACTGTTCTTATACGGAGTATGCTAATTAGTGCGGTAGTTTCTAGTTTATGGAATTCCACTTTCGTTAGTTTTGTATACATGTGCCTAAAAAAAAAGTATACCTATCTCCTTTCAAGGATTCCCAGATTTTTTTAGTATTTACTTGCTGCTTTTTTTATGTGCTTTGTTTTACTCCCTTAATTGGCGGCCCTTAAGAATGAAATTGTCACTGTATTTAAGCTTGTAGTATTATTGCTGAAACTGCTATAAATTTGTATTAATTTTGCAGGCAGAAAAGACTCTGAAAGTGACGGACTCTCAGCATGGTTTTAATCTAAACTTTTACTTGTTTGAAATGTGGAAGTTATATACTCATCTATTTTATGTATAAATGTATCTACACTTATGGATAAACCATTTTTCTTTTCTGTTAAATGTAATTGTGGTCATTAATTTTGTCTACAGGGTCACCATTGGCCTTCGACCCCACAAAACCTTTGCCAGACAAAAAGTTGTTGTTGTTCATTCTTGACAGACTTCAAAAGTGTGCTTTTTTTTCCTTAGCTCCCCATGTGACCTGTATATTCTTTGAATGCTTACTGTTTTCTTATGCCTGCTTTCTCTTCCTATAACTACTACAGGAAGGACACTTACGGTGTTTTTTCTGAACCCGTGGATCCAAACGAGGTCAATTTCTTAACACATTTTTCCTGATAATTTGTATTTCCTGGAAATCATTTTTTGAAATGGTTTATGTCCAGCTACCTGACTATCATGAGATTATAGAGCATCCCATGGATTTTGGGACTGTTAGAAAGAAGCTTGATGGACGGCGTTATACGACACTTGAGGAATTAGAGGTCAGTTATAGAATTTGAAATGTAGTCATATGATTTTATGTTGTTTTGTGGTTCCTGTTATTTTGCATGTTATTGAATATTGATGATGCCTTTTTTGTTAGTTTGATTCGTTGCTATGAAAGTTATTGATTTAGTGTTTGAGCTTTCACATACTTCTAAAACATAACCACAAGTACTCTATTATTAGGGCTGAAAGTTGCTGTCTTGCTGTCATGACTTATTGTTACAGATGTCAATCCTTCATTTACCATTTACAAGATTTTAGCTTTCTATCATGAGAGTGATGGTTTTTAGATGTGGTGGTTGGAGATGTTTCCAAATGGTTTTGTTGTTCAGTATGAGCATAGTAATATTGGGAAAAGCTGCTAGAGTTTCGTACTATTGTATACACATATATATACTCACGCCTATATTTTTATCTTATAAGAGTAACAATAAGACATGTGCTTGAGGCTTGATTTGTCCTATACATTTTCACGGCTTTCCTTGATAAACATATACTCTCTCCATTCTTAAATGAATGCCCATTTAAGAAAATTTTGGTTTTTACTATTATGGTGATAATTAATTATGGCTCAATTTGTCAAACATACGACTATTAACCTTTAGGTAGTTAGAGCAACAATGAATAGTAACCATTTGTATGTGAAGACAACTCTGTCATTCTAGGAAAACTTAGTCATCTTAGTATGCCCATCAAAGAAAAGTTACGGGGTTTTTAGGCGATAATAAAATTCGATACAAAATACAAATAATCAAACATACCCATATTAATTTCAGGGTAATAGAGGTACAATTAGAAGTAAACATCATAGAGGGAGATCAACTTATCCATTTTCGTATGTTTTATTGATTGGGTTGCTTAATGATGATGAATTATTTATGAAAAGAGACTATGTCCTTGATGGTCACTTACTTAATAATAGAGGGATTACTTCGGTATTCTTTTAAAGTACTACATCCGTTCCTAAAAATCCTTCCCGGTTTGACTTGGCACGCTTATTAATAAAGTGGAAATGTATGGTAGTGGTTGTGTAAGAGAAAGGTAAAATGAATGTGAGCCACACAAATTGTCCAAAAAAGGAAAGTTGGAAGTATTTTTGGGAACGGCCCAAAAAGGAAAGTGGGAAGTATTTTTGGGAATGGAGGGAGTATAAAGCTTTTGTATTTTTGGAAAAGTATGAAAGGGGAGTCAAAAGAAGCAGTATTTCAAGAAGTACCTATGTTTGGAATTACTAACAAAGTGAGACGGTATACATTAGCATGCCTTAAACTTAATTCTTTTCTTATATAGAGAAAACTGATGTTTTTTTAGTTCTCTGAATCTTTTGTCAGCTAACCCATAGTTTCTACCCCGCTTCAGCCCCTCTATGCATAGATCTCCATAATTCCATATTGCATTTTTCTTTTAGATCCTATTTTCCACTTCTCAACTTGTTTTGGGATGGCTGGTTTTAATATTGAAACACTACATTATTCAATGCAGGCTGATGTGCTCTTAATATGCTCAAATGCAATGGAGTATAATGCACCAGATACAGTTTACTTTCGACAGGTATGTCTAATTCTTCATTGCCCATCATCTTGTTTTTATAATCTTGATTCTCCCCTGATCTTGAAAATTGACTATGTTAGGCACGGTCAATTCAAGAACTGGCAAAAAGAGACTTCGAAAATTTGAGGCATCAGGGTGAGGATGGTGAGCCTAAGGTTGTTCGTAGGGGAAGGCCCCCAAATACTAAAAACATGAAAAAGTGTATTGAGACTTCCCCTGTTGACCGTGTGGGTTCCGAGCTTTCATCCGGCGCTACTCTTGCATGTGTTGAAGATATTAAAGCAGCTGGATCTAATTCTTACAACTTAAGGAAGGGACTGCCGGTTTATAGGTTTCGGTCAAATGACATTTCTTTGTACAGACCGCGAAATGGTGATGGTTATGCAGAACGGACGAGTGATTGGAATGAGGAGTTTCCAGGTTTCTACATTTTAATACGTAGTATTATCGTTGTTGTTACTACATTATTATCATTATTATTATTAGGGAAAATGTGCAATCAGACCCTTGATGTTTATTTGCATGTGAAAATAAGCCCATAATGTTTTAAGGTGCAAAATACCTCTAATGTTAAAATTCGCTCTTACCCAAGAAATAGATTTTAAAAATACCAAAAACATTTAATGAATATTTTGAGTGGAAAAAACTTTATCGCAAATAACATAAAGGGAAAAAATTGCTTTAAAACTGTTGCCTATAAAAAAATAAAGAATTGATTTTCTTTTAAAAAACTTTCTTTGTTAAACCAAAAATTTATTTTGGGTTAATTTGTTTCTTTTTATTACTCATATAGTCGTTCATAACCAAAAACATTTAACGAATATTTGTAGTGGAAAAAACTGTATCGCAAATAACATAAAGGGAAAAAATTGCTTTAAAACTGTAGCCTATATAACAAAATAAAAAATTGATTTTCTTTTAAAAAACTTTCTTTGTGAAACAAAAAAATTATTTTGGGTTAATTTGTTTCTTTTTATTACTCATTCATAACAAAAATGATATTTCAAGCATATAAGAAATGCTTTAAAACTTTTAACATAAATTTAAGGCTGATTTGTTGCAATGTTTTAAATAATGTGGTACAGTTTAAAAAATGTGTTACGGAGTATAATTTTTTAGTTCTGTTTATACTTAATAGATTAAAACTACTTATTATTATTTGTAGTATGCCATATTGTCCATGTCTACTAATTAGTTAACTTAATCTATTAAGTCTAAAAATGGTAAAACGAAAAATAATAATTTTAATAGTTGCAAAACAGGTTTTAAAATTTTGTGGCACCAGCCTGAAATTTATGTCAATATTTTAAAACTTTTGTTTATATTGAAAAATACTCTGTATCTATTATATTTATTATATTATATAAAATCAAAATAATAAGAAGCATTTAGCACTAATGATGTTTTTATTTAGGTTAGAGTTCAAAATTTTTTTTTTATTTTCTTATATAGTTTAATGTTTTAAAGAAAAACAAATTTTTACTTTTACTATTACATTATTGTTGTATATGTTACAGTTATTTTAGCCAAAATAAGTTTTATTGTTATATTTTTTCGTTTTTACCACTCAAAAATTAACTAATTATTTTTGGGGTTTTTAATTATAATTATTTTAGCATGTAAAGCTAATAAAGTTCAATTTGCCCTTTGATGGAATCATTAGGGCCTTAGGGACAAGTTTGCACCTTTAAAAAACATTAGAGGGTTACATAATCCTGTCGATAAACACTAGGAGGCATTTATCCCTTTTCTCTTACTACTACTATTGCTATTTTTATCTTTTATTGTAATATACAACTTTTATTTTCCCAACTTTTCAGCTAATATTTTGAGGGCTGATATGAAGTATGGCAGCAAACACTTTGCAGTAGATGATAACAGGCGTGATACATACAAGCAATTCAATTCAACCGCTTCTGGAAATGAACCATCCTTATTCGACAATGCATATGGAAATGTGAAGTGGTTAATGGCTGTATGTTTTTCAAGCTAATTTACGTTACCCCCCCCCCCCCCCCCCCCCCTCCCGACGTTCAGGATTTAATTGTCCTTTGATAGAGTGACATTTCTTAGGGACAACCAATTAGGTTGAGTTCAATTGATTTGGTGGTGCGGATTGAAATACTTGGAATTAAATTATAGGAGATATAACTGTCTGAAAGTGAGATACGGAGTTTAATAAAGGTACTTGTTTGATACTTTGATGAGGAAAGTTCACTCAGTTACTGCCAGTCGAACAAATCCAGTGCATCACTGCATCCAATTTAGGCATTGGGAATTTTCAGGAATAATGGAATAAGGAAATTTGCAGGAGTTCCGACACCTAACATGGGCGTAGTGATTTCCTTGGAATTCTTTTATACCCGAAAATCCAAAATTGAACGAGGCTTTACTTTCTTCAACTTGAAGCCGGCATCACAACTCTGCTTCTTACAGTTGCTCCTTGTTACTCCTGCACTTGATTTCACACGTTTATTCTGATAATATGGTCCGATGATATGCAAAATAAACTTGAGACTATTAAATTTAGAGCCCATTTGGTGAGGTTATTCTGCCGAGTTTTCTGAAAACTGAAGCGTTTGTTATAACGTCTTTAAGCCAATCAAGTGATTCTACAGCTTAGAATAGTTCTGTTCTTAGCAGAATAAGCCTTGGCTACTTACCGGGCATTTAATGTTTTCTTTGTCTAGCACAAACCATTTTTTTTCCATTTAGAGCCCATATGGTGTGGTTTATTTGTCTGAAATGGATATGGTTAAATCTTCTGAGTTCTTTGAAAGGAAAATAGTTTGGGGAACATCCATTTTGGACCAAATAAATAAGAAAAAAACTACATATTCTGCTGGTAAGTAGAATGCAGCTGCCTTAATGATAGCACCTGATGCACTAGGGAAGTTGATAGTGTCTCTATTGCCTTATTTGGACCTCTTAGCCTTACTGCATAATCACACTTTGCAGGTGGGGATTCAGCTGGAGCAACATGCTTACGCAAGAAGCCTTTCTAAATTTGCAGCAAATCTGGGGCCTGTCGCATGGAATATAGCTTCAAAGAAATTACAACACATTCTCCCTCCAGGAGTCGAATTTGGACCAGGGTGGGTGGGCGAAAGTGTAGTTCAACCACTAGCCTCATCCCTTTCAACCGAAAATCAGAATCTGCCACTAGCCTCATCCCTTTCAACCGAAAATCAGAATCTGCCAAACAGACCCTTAACACCGCCTTTCCCTGCTTCGAATCTTGGCACCACCGGCACATCATCTGAAGCTATGATTGAGGCGGTTAGAAGATTGAACAGCCTGAATGAGATGGCGGACCAGTGTGGCATGCCCCGTCAGAAGCCTGTGTTCCATTCTAACCGAAACGGTATGAATGGCATGTTTGGGTATGACCTTAACGTCCGTGTGCAGCCGACGGCCCCCGGGTCTCCAAGTTCTAGTAGTATACAAATTGGTTCACCTAAGCAGCCAGACTTGGCTTTACAGCTATAATAATTAGAGAGTTTAATAATGATGGTAAGCTAGCTGACTAACAGAAAGCTGTAGGTACTTGGAGGAAATCTTGTACAGATTATTATGTATTTCAATTTTTTCATGTTTTTATTATTTTTGTTTGGATTGGATTTTAGAAGAGAGATAAATGGAGAAGAATAGAGAAACGTCGATTTTCTTTTAGAATATTATCATCACATGATGATTGCTAGACGCACGAGATGCATTGTTTGTATGTTTTACTTCATATTCACATTGCGGTTCATACTTCATATTCACATTCCGAGAGTTTCGATTGGTCTACTTTTAAAACGTACACTTTGAAGATTAGAAACGAACAAAACAATTACAAGGCTAAGAAGCTGCATGTCCAACTTTTCTCAGATCAGTTAGAATGTATTACTTGGACTGAAATTTGTTGGTTTGGTCTAGGGGTAGACCAAGATTGGGTTGGGCTCCGGGCCGGGATTGGGCGGTATAGATGGATTGGGATTTGGGATGGGCTGGCTTGACCCGGGTCTGGTATTGTTTAGTCCCGGACCGAACCGCTACTATGTAGGCCTGGCCCAAGTGGTTATAAGAGCAGGTTTCAGGCTGTTTTTTGGCTCCGGGTCAGGCTTGATTGCACTATTTTTTAAATTTATTGCCTAATCCTGCCTCGAAGCCCGGCCCGACCCGGTGTTGTTTAGGTCCGGCTCGGCCCCGTCTTGGTACAAATTTGGGGCTGGTATCGGGCCTGAAATTCTTAAGCCCGAACCTGTCCAGTCCCGGCTCAGAGCCCGGTCCGAACCCGGTCCTGATCCACCCTTACCGGGCGGGCTCGGGCTTAAGAACTTCAGGCCCGGTACCAGTCCGGGTTTGTACCGGGACTGGGCCTAGACATTACTGGGTCAGACCGGGCTTTAGGACAGGACTGGGCAATAAATTAAAAAAAATAGTGCAATCGGGCGTGGGCATGGCCGGATCGGGCCCAAAAAATGAGCCCGAAGCTCGTCCTTATAGCCACCGGGCCAAGCCCTGCGCTGGGATCGGGTCTATACAGTAGCGGGCAGGGCTGGGCCTAAACAGTACCGGGCCCGGGCCCGGGCCCGGCCCGGGCCGACCTGTCCCGGTCCATCCATAGTCTGGTTTGTTTAGTTTGATTTGAATTGGTCTAGTTTTGTAAATGTATTGTCTCTTTGTATTTTATAACTATAAAAGTGTGGTATAGGATTGATACCGTTCATAAAAACATCCTTAATTTACATTGAGTCTATTGCAGTTGGTATACTGTGGGAGCAGCCCACGGTGAGCATGCTGCTCCCACAGAAAAAAAGCGGGTCACTGTTCACACGTGTGAACAGTAACTTCTTTTTTTTTTGTTTTTTCATTGTACTAGTAGCAGAATAGGTGTAACTCGCCTGTAACAAAATGTAACTCATACTAAAAAAATGTAACTGCAAGCAAGTCGAAATATAACTTGTCTAATACGGATTATAAGAAATAAAACATTGATTTTAATGAAAACAAGGAATCCATTTTCTCAATTACTTTATGTTTTGTTTTCAATATTAAGGCCATAATTTTTTTTAATCTTTTCTTTTTGTCCAAAAAATTCATTTTGTTTTTGCAAAAATGTGATTTTTTTTGTTTCAATAGCAGGGATTAACATACATAGTGATTTTTTTTAATATTAAGCCCGTAAATATGTGTTTAAAAATATATATTTTTTGCCAAAAAACATATTTTTTTTTGGAAAGCAATAATTGTTTTTTGATAAAAAATGATTCTTTTGTTTCAATAGTAGACTTTATGTTGTGATGTAATTCATATTATGAAAAATGTAACTCATGTTGATTAAAAATCTAACTTTAGTGTATGCAAAATGTAACTTAGTGAGGCAATTAAGCCCAAAACGTAACTCGCGTATAGAAAGATGTAAATCACACACAAGAAGGTGTAACTCGTGCATAAGAAGATGTAACTCCATACAATATCAAATGTAATTATAGAAATTCTCTATAAACATAACTCACACATACAAAAAATGTATTATTCTCATGTTTTTTTCAAATTTAAATTGAAATAAACAAATTTAATGTCTATAACACACAAGAAAAAAATAAAAGAGATACAAAATATATTATAGAAAAAGTGTATGAATATAAAAAAAATACAAAAAAGTGTATAATAAATGTAAAAAAAAGTAGACAAAATAAGAAATAATGTATGATTACGAAATACAATATACGATGTACTTATTTTATGTGGATTAATAAAATTTTGTAATAAAATTTGTAAAGAAAAAAAATTAATTTAGTTATAATTTAATTAGTTCAAGATAAGGATAAGTAAAAAAATCACAAATAATGAGATGTAACTCATGCATAATTACATGTATATCGCGCATAAAAATATGTAAGTCACCAATGAGTAGATGTAACTCCATGTAGTATCAAATATAACTTCAAGAATCATGTATGAGTGTAAATCATACACTTGAAAATGTAATCACATGTTTTATTAAATGTAAATCGCACACTTGAAAATGTAATCTCATGTTTTTATTAAATTTAAATAGAAAAAACAAACTCAATGCATTAAAAACACTAAAAACATATAAAAGAGATAAAATTACATAAAAATGTTATAGAAAAAAGTAATTATAATCATATTTTTAATATTTTAATAATGGAATTGAAGATAATTGAAAAGGAAAACAAGTAAATTAAAAAAAGAAGACAAAAAGAGTCGTGGAATCTATCTACTCGATTATTAAAATATGCCAGAAAGTATTCTAATGTCCATGCCAAATTGCAATAGAAAACGAAGGGAAAGAGGAAGGCAAAGGTCGAAGGAAATTAAAAAACAGGGGGTACGAAGCTGTGCTGGAGAAAAAATGGAGTGACGGAATCAGAGAATAAAAGCTGGTCAAACGAGAGAAGATTACTTGACTGCGTTATTTTTAATTGCAGAAACAGTGCCGTATTGGATTGGCACACCATACTCATGGTGTGCCGATCCACGGTATAATTTGTGAGTCTATTTGCACGCTTGAGAAAATAATGTCTGCATTTGAAAGGTCACATAGGAAATACGCACGCAAGGAGTCAATATTCTAGTATAAGTGTAAAACTCGTTTTTGTCTTTTAAGAGCATCTCCATTCATGCTCTCGAAATTTATGGTTTTTTATAATGCTTTTTTGCTATGTTATTGTCATGTAAAATATCCCAAAACTTATTATCTTCTTCTCAATCATGATCTCTATTTATCCAGATTTTTATGAGACATACACTTAAATTTAGAATCTCTCACTTAGTTTTTAATGAATGTATTTAAGAGTTAGGAAGGCATGAAGCTTCCTCCTATTCCTCTATATATGCTACGTACATAGTAGTATATATTTGCAGGCATAGTATGTATATAACGAATTTCAAGAATGGGCATATTAAAAGATGACAGTAATTATGTTTTGAACCTTGAACTTTGAAAATAATCTTAAATAATCAAGGTTTTGATATTTGATACTAGATTATTTTTCAAAATAATCTCAACATCTCAACCATGATCTGAAAAAATATCATCCACGTCATCAAGATGATCCCCAAATAAACTTATGGATGGGGATGCCTAAGTAAAAAGACTAGCACGATACTATTATATTGGATCAATTAGTGAAAACATAACATAACATTGCACGATTCTATGAGCAAAGTTTCCAACAAAACTTTATACTTTATTATAAAATATAAAAATATATATATTATTTTTATACTACGGAGTATAATATACGGAGTACTACATATATAAAATATGATTTTTTGAAGACTCGTTTATTTGAATTATGAAAATTATTTGAAAATGTCCTTTGAGAAAATTACTTTCACAAATGTATAAAATTTATAAATTTCACACACACATATAGTAACTTAAGTATTGCCCAAAGTTTCTTTTATATATATATAAAATATGATTTTTTGAAGACTCGTTTATTTGAATTATGAAAATTATTTGAAAATGTCCTTTGAGAAAATTACTTTCACAAATGTATAAAATTTATAAATTTCACACACACATATAGTAACTTAAGTATTGCCCAAAGTTTCTTTTATATATATAGAAAAAACAGTCAACTTCAAAAAATTATTTGACTGTCTTCCCGATCGAATTTTGAGCTAAATTTTTTGTGGATAAACTAGACTTGATGAACATGCTCAAAAAATTTCATCAAAAAATTCCACTGAAAACCGTTCCAAACGGCGGAGTTCGGATGTCTCGAAAAAATTCCACCGGGACACACACACACACACACACACAAAGAGAGAGAGAGAGAGAGGTTCAAGTCCGAAATTTCGGACAAAGACGTTCAGGCGAAGGCGATGGCTTTCATCCGTCTAGAAGAAGATTTACAATCCCATCACAGACAAATCGAGTACGAAGGAGGGCACGGAAAATCAGAATCTTCCAAGAGGCGTGATTATAAGCATGGAAATCCTTATTCGAGACCTGAAGAACGAGTCGTCACTTCTGTGACGAGATAGATCATATGACACCATTGAAGTCGTCGGACGGGGGACATGCCGTCCGATGATAAACAGGTTCTGAATAGCTGCAATACGGTACTCTTAAAGTCCTTTCATTTTTGGTTTATTATTTTCTATTTGTCACCCCTGAGACAAGATAGACTAGACGACATGGTTGAAATCATCGGGCAGGAGGCATGTCGTCTGATAATAGACCTGATGAGATGATTGAAATCGTCTGACTATAACAGATTTTGACGACAAATGTCTATTTAGGGAAATTCATATATGTATTGTTAATTCATTACTTTCCTTTACCTATAAATGGTCACTAACTTAAACATCGGAGGGCCGTTGGCTTCTAGCCAATGGCCGATGTTAGTGAATTCCTTTTTACACAGGTACAATCAACAATTGACGAGACAGAATTTTAACATACAAAGCCTTACAATACGTCAAGATACAATTGACGGGAGGCTTACATAAATCAAAGTCTTACAACACGTCAAAACGCAATTGACGGTGGGCTTACATAAAACAAAGCCTTACAACACGTCAAAACGCAATTGACGGGGGGCTTACATCAAACGAAGCCTTACAAAAACGTCAAAACACAATTGACGGGGGCTTACATAATTTTAGGGGAAGAAGTGGGAGTTTTCACGTACGCTAAACATGAGTATAAACACCACCGATTCTCCGCAATGTTTTGACCAAAACTACAGAAACACACAAGAGAAGCGTGTGTTCCAAGAGAATGACAACAAAAGCTCCAAAGCATGAGGAGACAATACGAACGACATTGACATAAATCGTAAATATTCATGTCGACGATATTACTAAAATAATAAATGAAACAGTATTCAAAGTTTATGCATGATGTAGATTACGTTCATACGACCCGACTTGTCAACTCTGGCAACGGACGAAGTTCCCCTGGCCAACTAAAGTATCGATATTGACCAGGACGAAGTTTCAACTCGTCGGCCTTGCCTAGTTATGATCATTAGCACAAATTTGGAGGAGGATGATAGGAGACCAGCCTTCGCTCTTCATCGCTTTAGTCAAAGAGACAGACTAGATCAAAAACTACTCGCACGAAAATTAGCGAAATCGTCTCATTAGACGATTGACGGGTTGAAGGAAACATGTCGTCAGACAAACGATGAGTTGACAGAAGCGTCTTGTCATATGAATGGAAGGTTGATAACATGTCTCATTAGACATATGACGAATCTATATGGGCAATATTCAAGGATGACAGATACAAATGTTTTCAAGATTTCAAAAAGTTAATGCTTAACGGTTTGACATGTATGACCATATGCTTTAACTTCCCGATAGGGGGCTGTTGTTGGGCCACAGATTATTTAAATCTATTCACCAAAGCAAGATAGGAACATAAGAATCATAAGAAGGAAAGAATTAAAAAAGAGATTATTTAGCCGTTGGCCTTTATATAAATATATTTACTTTCCTTTTTCCTTCCATTTCTAACGTATGGAAAAGGATTAATAAGTTTCCTTAGCTAGATATACTAGTTAGTATTTAATCGGATCTTCCTTGGAAAGAAGCCACAGACACGATCAAACACCATCATTCCTCCATTCGAGCTATTCAAAATTTCAGTTGTGTTTATTCTAAATAAAATTATTGTCGATTCATATTTGCCCGATTCCCTATTAATTCATATTTAGATTAGTTTATTTTTGGCATAAACAATAGTTAGTTTTTTGAAGGGCTTAGGAGGGGTTGACCTTTAGCAACACTCGAAAACTGCATAACGACTCACAGTTTCAGACAAACAAAAAAGTGGGGAAGCAACAAATATAAATGATGTAATTGGCGTAAATAATAAGGCCACAAGCACCTTAACTATTGCAAGTGGAGTAAAAAATGTTGTTCTGTCAACAATTATTTTTAGTCTTATATGCAAGAAATGCCTTTTTATCATCAAGATGTCTTCACTTTTTTGATGAGCTCATTAGACCTGATTATCCTTCATTCACTTGATTCATGAATTATTGATGGTTCTATATTGATTTGATTGGAGAAAACGGCCTAAAAGTGTACTAAACGGAAGCTCAAAACCATGAAAGAAACTTGAAATTAATTTGCATCACACTATGTTAAATCAACCCCAGTTAGAATTAGATACACGGGTACTTCCAAATCCAGCTCGTTATCCCTATGTCAAAAATATCTCATGCACAGAAAAAGATCACTCTTTACGAATGGTGATTTTCCCTTGTCACTCTTGTTGTCGGGTCTTTTATGACCCGAGAGTTCAGTCACTTCAACATTTGGAATCGTCAAGGTGATTCGAAACTGATAAATCCAGTCCTTTAAAAACTCTCCCCAAATTCAATAATAGGCTTAATTTATGAATCGGTTACTATCTTGTCACATACAGAAGAAGAAAAAGGCCAAGGTTAAGACCATTGATGGTTAAACGATCTTAAATTATGTACTTAACATCATAAGTTTATATTGTGAAAGAAAAAAAAACATATAACCACAATATTAACATGACTTTCCATATAAAATTCGGATATATATTACATATGCATGTTTAGTGCTTATCTCATGCTCCTTCAAAGTTTATAGTATTTGAACTATTTCTCCATTTTTCTTTAAAAAAAACTATTTCTCCATTTTTTAAAAATAAAAATACTGTGATCTGGACGAGGATTCAAAATTAGACCTTCCCCAACCAAAGCATTTAAATTTAAATGCGAGTTAAGTTGTCACTGAGAGCGACCTCCCATGGAGCTGTTATCTCTATCTCTCTCCGTTCCTGAATTTCATTCGTCCAAAAGGCCCACACTCACAAATGCCCAAAAGAACACTTTCTTTAGTGAGAAAGGTGGTCAAGAAAGCTATAATTACCGCTTAAGCCGGCGCCTAACACGGACCCGAAGAACCCAATATATTATTACTAAGATTAGATTAGAAAGCCAAACAACCGGGTCCTTTCTTTCAAACACTCGTATGATTTTAGTCGTAATTTATTGCATTACTTTCCTACCCATCCGTTCTTTCATTCGAATTCCAAGCCCCCCGTCAAAATCCCAACTTTGTAGCAATTTCCCACATCCTTTCTACACAGCAGAATTCCGTTTTCTTAATTTTTAGCAGATCTGTGAATGTTTAATATAACTACCTTCAAAATTGCGCATCTTTGCTTCATTGCGTTGCCTTGTTGTTTTCCTTTTCTAAGGGGAGAGTCTGGCAAACCTCTCTCCTTAGAACAATTGCTCTCAAATTTCGGCTATGAAAAAACTGCTTTAGTTGGGGATCATTTCAGCGTTTTTTTTAAGATATAAGTTTTTTTTTTTTTTTTACATTTTTCTAGAGATGGGCTGCTTTTATTGTATACGAATAAGAACTTCTTGTAATAAGGATATAAGGGATTATGGTGAAGATATGGTTCCTGAACCTCGCAACTCTTCAGGTTCGTTCTACTGATTATTTGTTTATTTAAAAAAATCTCCATTTTTTGAATTCTCATTCGTTGGCATTATTACATTTGCAAAATTTCATTCTTTTATGCAATGTGCATATGTATTTATGATTTTTTAACATTAATTTTTCAGTAAATGCGAAGGTGAAGGCTCATCCTGATGGAGATGATGCAATTGGTGAGAGTTTTTTCATTTAAATTTATGTGCTGAGTTATTAGTCACACCAGGCTGCTTTTTGTAAAATGTTAGATTGATTTCTACCTGAGTTTTTTTTTTGTTCTTGAAGATGTTCAATATCTTTCTTGGTGGTATTTTTGGGTTCAAGGGAAATTCTCGGGGAAAGAAAGAAGCTGATGAGGAATTCGTTATCATATCATTATGTACTTTTTAGAAACTTTTTATATGTATATTTAGGATCTCTTAGTCTTTATAGGATCTCTTAGTCTTTTAAATAGAAATGTTCTTTCCTTGTAATATAATTCTCTCTATTTTCATTCCCTAACATCTATTAAGCACGGGAACTTTAGGAAAGAGTAAGTTTCCGTTTCAGAAACTCTTTGGAAACTCTCCAAACAATTGTTTTTCTATTAAAAGACAATGTTTCCTTTTCTTGTTCCCTTTCCTACGTTTCCATGCTACACAGCCTAACATTTGTATGGCATTCAAAATGATGGGTGTTGTTGAAGTGTAGGGAAGAAAAGAGGGGAGAAGAATGGGGAGAAGGGGTCCAATGTAGCCCGTAGTTTCACGTTCAAGGAACTAGCAACAGCCACACAGAACTTCAGGGTATCCAATTTGCTGGGGGAAGGCGGGTTTGGTAGCGTGTATAAAGGGCGTCTCGACCCTGACCTGGCAAGCTCTTCTTTATATTCATTGACATGCTTTAGTTTCTTTTTAAATGCATGGTTGTGATACTTGGGGTCTGTTTGGCTGACTTGACAAAATTGCTCAGTTGTCTTTTCTGAAATGAAAGAAAGTGTTTTGGAATCATTTACTTAAGCCAAACAAGCAAGACTAAATCATAACTATCTGATATATTATTTTAGAATCATTTATTTTTTGTTTTAAAGCCTAATGTTGGGTGTTATGGTCAGACCGTTGCTGTCAAACAACTTAATCTTGATGGGTTGCAAGGGAACCAAGAATTCATTGTGGAGGTGCTTATGTTGAGTTTACTTCACCACAAGAATCTTGTGAATCTGATTGGATATTGCACAGATGGAGATCAGAGACTCTTGGTTTATGAATATATGCCTATGGGTAGCTTGGAGAATCACCTCTTTGGTAAACCTTTGAATTTGTTCATTCATTTGTTTATTCTTCTGTTATGCATTCCATCCACATCTATCGATGATCTGGTTATATTTACAAGTTCAATTATTATCTTCAATTATTTCCTTTTGGCTCCGATATCATGTACTAGTATCATTCATGTTAGCCGACCCCAAAATCTTTTGGCACTAAGGCATGGATGCTATTGTTGTTGTTGTTGATTATTATCTTCAATGGGGGCAACAAACACACAAAGATACATAATTCCGTCAGATGCTAAATTTTAAATTTAGATCCCTCGGCACCACCAATATGATCCTAATGTTTGAAATTCATTTTTATATACCCGTAAAATAGAAAAAAATAAAGGGAAGTAAAACGAAAAAGGGCATCTTTACTGGGTGTAAGTGAATACCATCCTTGTATTTTTGAATAGATAGGTTTTACATCTTCTTTTTTAACCCACAGATGTGGAGGTGGGGAAGGAGCCACTTAGTTGGTGCACGAGGCTAAAAATTGCGGCTGGTGCGGCTCATGGACTCGAGTATCTACATTGCAAAGCAAATCCGCCGGTCATTTACCGTGATTTGAAATCCTCAAATATTTTGCTGGACAATGATTTCATCCCGAAGCTATCAGATTTTGGGCTCGCGAAATTGGGGCCTGTCGGTGACAACACACACGTTTCCACACGGGTGATGGGCACATATGGGTATTGTGCGCCCGAATATGCGATGAGTGGCAAGCTTACTTTAAAATCTGACATCTACAGCTTTGGCGTGGTTCTCTTGGAGTTGATCACTGGGCGTAAGGCTTATGACAGTAGTAAGAATCAAGGGGAGCAGCACTTGGTTCTTTGGGTGAGTTTTTGTTTCTCTCCTGTCACTCTCTATATGCCCATATTAGTCTTGGTTACCACAATATACGTGGTGATTAATTAATAATCTCTTATAGGACACAAAATTATCGTCTACAAATTTTGCTTCACTCGGCGATCTTGATATCCCCACATGACTACTTCATATTTTATTCAATCTATGGTTTCATATGGTTATTAATGTATGCACAAATTATGTACTTATGTGGTTCTTGGTTGGGGTGGGCACTTCATAGTTTTTTTGTTTTTCAGTTGGCCGGTTGGAAAATGATGCAACTTTAAACCAAACTTAATTTGGAGCATCTTTTTTGGCTTTCAGGGTTTTATCTTTATTGGGTTTTCACGTCTTTTTTCGGTTTGATTTTAGTGGTTTTGGTTTGGTTTGGACTAATACAATTCGAGTATTATACCACCTAACAAAAACCGAATTAACTATTTGTTTGGCTTGGTTTGGTTAATTGGTTAGGCTAAACCAAACCAAAAGGCCAACCACTATTTCTATGACGTTGAACCCATTGGTTAATGTGATGCATTTTCAAGCCCCCCTAAACGCACAATGCACTTATGCACTTTAGTAGAGGTAAATTTGGCTGATAGAGCTGTATTTCTTACATTATGGCTGAAAAGCCTAAACGTGTTGATTGAGTCAAATTGTCTAAAAGTGTGTCTGAAAGGCATATCTTTAATGAGTCAAAGAAAAAATATCTAAGAAGTGATGGCCAAACAGACTTTTATCTTCATTTCTGTCACAAAAGCTAAATGTTAATAACTCATTTCTTTATTGTGACACTGCTGCATACAGTAAAACATACTACCTCCATCCCATATTTATCTTCACTTTTCGGTATACCTTGTTTGACTGAGGCGATAAAGCAATTTCATCCCTGTTCACACTCGGATTATTTTTATTAAATAAAATTTACATATTCAGAAACTACATAAAAACCGCTAAAAAGCCTAATCAAGAAAATTTATATTTGATAAAAATTTGATATATAAAGTAAAAGATTAAGAGTAATTTGAGTTGACCGTGTTAATAGTAAATGTTAAGATAATTCAGGGACGGAGGGAGTATTTCTTTAATAAATTTAGAAATTTTAAAATGGTGGCAAAAACAGTTTTTATCTCCATTTCAATCAAAGATAACTTTTACACTGCTTTTTAAGAAAAAATTACGCTGTTGGTGCCATGACTATTCATAATGTCATTCCCACTTTTGGTCCCTAACTTTCAATTTTCCACTTTTGGTCTCATGACTGTCTGATCACTTGTCTAGTCAATTTACAGTTGACCTTTGCCTAAAAATTGGCCGGAAGTACCTCAACTGACAGAAAAATTATAGTCTTGGGACCAAAAGCTGGAATAATGAAAGCTAGGAACCAAAAGTATGAATTTCTTAATAGCCGTGGACCAAAAGTAACGCCAGTTTCTTTTAAAATTTTATTACTATCAACTGTTTCGGGAAATACAATCAAATGAGTTAGGGTTTGGTAGAAAATCCTAATGCTGAAAGCCAAAAAGAAGTTGGTGTCATCTTAAATCTTAATAGTTTAGTCTAACTTTTTGCAGTGTAGGCCATTCCTAAGGGATAGGAGCAAGTTTGTTGAGATGGTTGACCCGCTACTTGAAGGTCAATACTCTATCCGTTGTTTGCACCATGCGGTTGCAATCACAGCAATGTGCCTTCAGGAACAAGCAAACTTCCGGCCGCTTATCACCGACATTGCCGTTGCGCTAGAGTACCTAGTCTCACAAGCAGAAAGCTCGGATTCTCACAGACCAGGGGGGTGTGGTAATGTCCGCCTAGGCAGCCGGCACCCAGATCCAAACTCCGATCCTTCATTACAAAGTTCGTGCAACATTTCTGCGCCATCCTAAACTGCAGGCTGTCATCAATGTTTGTGGGTTCATAGTGAAGATCAGGTTATACATATGTATGTACGAAGACTTTACTTTTATTTGTTTGTTGTTGTTTTAGTACGATGGTCAGCAAGAAGCCATTTTTGCTACTACAATGTTGTGCGGGAACAGTTTTGTGACTAATTAGAAGCAAAAAAGGAAAAAGTTGTATCTTAGAATCAGAGAGTTTACTCTGGGGACATGACACTGTCTCTATATAGGTCCATTGTGGACAGATTGACTGTAATTCATTGGTACATAGTACACTGGCTGCGAGCTGTGATATTTTCTTTTAAGGTCTTTATTTTTCTTATATTTTTTTTTTTTGCTTTGTTGTTTGCATTTGTGCCGAAACAGAGGCATGATATTATGGGTGGACCGGTTCCGGTTCGGGCCTGGGCCCGGCCGGGCCTCGGTTCAGGAATGGGAGGCCCGGAACCGGCCCGGGTAATCCCGGGTCCGGGCCGGGCCGGGCCTCGGTTCTATTTTTTTTTTTTGGCTTTTCCTAATTAACCCCCAACCCTCCCCCCTCACCCCCAAACCACCCCAAACCACCTCAAATGGCCCAAAATACCTAGCCCAACCCAAAAACTTAAAAAAAATTCAAAAAAAAAAAAATTAATTTGGCCCGAACCGCACAGTAACCGGGCCGGGCCGACCCGAACCGCCCCCCCGGACCGGTTCCCGGGCCGGGCCGGTTCAAACAGTAACCGGGCCGGGCCGCCCGGCTGGAGTCCATCCCTACATGATATCCAGAAAGGAATTTTCAAAAGCATAGCATATTGAATACGCTGACCTTCACAATTGAATAGGTTGGCTTTAGGGCATGAAACGGAGTAAAATTATGTCAAGATGCATTTGGTTTGACCCTTGTTCCTGGAAGATATAAAATCTAAAAGAAAATTCCCTGATTAGGATTATGAATGTTTTTATTTGGACTGTTTTCAACCCCAAATTAGACCATACCATACCAGACTTGGACATAAAACACACATGGACCAAACATCTACCAGAGCAATTCAAACCAGACCAATTCAGACCAAATCAAATTGTAAGTTTCAATCCAATTAAAACATCCTAAAATGACACAATTCATAAACAAAATTATCATATGTTATTCCCAAAACAAGACTCATGCACTTAGTTTTAATCTAAGTTATCTAACAACATTATATTTGTGAATGTGTGTTGGTACTCTTGATTTGTGTCAGTACATCTTAACATAAAAAATTGTACATTATGCTTAGAAAATGATACCTAACTTTTCAAGTGACTTTAATAGCCCTAATGCTTTAAACTTCCGTTACTTGATTCATAAAGACATTCAAGTACTTTTTGTATTAAAAATACATGACATTTATGGGGGAATTACTTATATTAACAAATACTTTTAATACTACTATAATAAATTTGTGACATTTAAATAAAGTAATGTGTGAACTATTTATATTAACAAAGTAATAATCAAATGTCCTATATTAATATGTACTTACTTTTTCAAGTTTGACATTTTTATAGTTAATTGTATTGATTTTTTTCTACAATGAAGCAAATATGTATTTACATGATAATATAAATTGTTTTACTATAATGAATATTTCTCCTCAAATATATCTAAAAAATTCTTTGTACCGATCAAGCGGAACTTCTCCTCATGTCTATGCCTCTGCTAAATAAATCTTATTTGAGATTTGAAAACATGCTTCATTTTATTTTTGAAATTTGTTTATGTTGTAGGGGTGTTTGGAATTGATTCTGCTTATTTTCTTTTTTTAAAATCAGAAGTAGAATCAGAATTAATTTTTCAGAAGCTGGTATCCTTCAACTTCTAAAAATTGCTTCTAAGAGTAATTTGAAGCACTTTCACCCAAATACTTGAATGATTGTTTTTGTTTCTTGAAAGAGAAAAATAAGTTTTAAGAAGTAGATCCAAACACGTCTTAATCCAAACTCCCTTCTCCCCCTGTCTCACAACCGGGCTTCCCATTCAATTCCCCCTACAGCGGTGATTGGGTGAAATTGATGAGTAATGATTACAATCGTGTGAGTCCGACAAGGGTATGTAGTCACAGACGGATCATGAGAGCAATTCGGAAGATAAAGCTTTTATGGACTCGAATCAAATTCGCTTATGAAAGATGGTGTGAAGATGCAATGAAAACATACAAAGAAAGAAAGAGTGCTTCCCCACTACAAAGATAACAAACACAACCATTTTTATTTGGAACGGAGCAGTCAACAAACAGTGTGTCCTCCGCAACCACAATTACAGGACAAGATGATAGACAACATGTCACAATCCCTATATACAATGGGAAATGAGAGCATGCCCACCCCCCCTTTTTTTATAGTGCTTCCTGTTTTCACATTGTCGGTCTCACGTTGAGACGGGAAGCAACCTTCTGACCCAGAGATCTATCGGCCTGCGAGATCACACAATTTCTTTAAAATAAAACAATATTCAGAACATGCCAACCTATATTTAATTTACTTATTAAGGGTCCGTTTATTGCACCAAAAATGGTCACAAGCAAAGAAAAACAAGTCAGTCACATATTATTCTACATCAGTATATATATATATATATATATATATATATATATATATATATATATATATATATATATATATATATATATATATATTCGATCAAGATGTCAAACATACTTGAGTGAGGTATGAAATCCAAATGCTGCGTAGTTCATGGGTGACCCGCGGTTCGGACAAGGACTTGACCCATCGGGTCACAAATCGGTCTTGCCTGCATAAATTCATTCAATTCAGACTCATGGCGGGGATTTATATCTCGATCTATCTGGCGGGTGAAATTGAATGGGTTACCTGTCCGGATCCCAGGACCTGTATCTATCTCCGGGTTGCTTGAAGTTATTCTCCTTCTCAATCACACACTGATCGATGAGCAATTAATTAATTCATTAAATGGGATACCATCGTTAGGATACTATTCATTACTCTTACTATTCTATCCTAAAATATTGTGACAAAAGCAAATGTAAGGAACATATAAATACGGATGGAGTACATACCTTGTCACGCCGCCCGGAGACTATACGTGTAGGAGTTGGGAACTTTTCCGCATTACGAGTAGAGTCAAACCTGGAAGGGAAGTAATCAACCTGCAATAGATATGTAGATATTGAGAATTCATTCATCACTTAATTAAGAATTTATTTTTAGGTAGTTATGCAAGTAACTAACTAACTAACCTCCTCATCCCTGTGCGTGAAATTCATGTAACCATCATAGCTGTTGTTGTGATAAGCGCACTTGGGAGCATTGACAGGGAGGAGCATGTAGTTTGGGCCGAGCCGATGCCTGTGCGTATCCGCGTAGGCGAAGATCCGGGCTTGCAGCATTTTGTCGTCAGAGAAGTAAATCCCGGGGACTATGTGCGCCGGGTCCATCGCCAACATCTCGTTCTCCGCGAAGAAGTTGTCGATGTTCTTGTCCAGCACCATGCGCCCCACCGGCTGCAGCGGGATCTGGTCCTCGGGCCAGATCTTCGTCGTGTCCAGCGGGTCGAAGTCAAACCTGTCCTCGTGGTCCGGATCCATCACCTGGATGAACAACTTCCACTCGGGGTAGTTCCCGGCGGCGATGGACTCGTACAGGTCCTGCGTGGCGTGGCTGTGGTTGGCGCCGCCGATCAGCACGGCCTCCTCCTCCAGCAGGCACTTGACGCCGCAAGTGGGCTTCCAGTGGAACTTGACGTAGTTGACCTTGCCGGCGGAGTTGATGAGGGTGAAGGTGTGGACGCCGAAGCCTTCCATGTGGCGGTAGTCAGAGGGGATGCCGACATCGTCGTAGAACCAGGCGAAGGTGTTGAGGCTCTCGGGGAGGTGGGAGAGGTAGTCGAGGATGCGCCAATTCTCCTGGATGTGGGACTTGGGGTTGGGCTTGAAGGCGTGGATGACGTCCGGGAAGTGGGCGCCGTCGCGGATGAAGAAGACGGGGAAGTTGTTTCCGACGAGGTCGAAGTTGCCCTGCCGGGTGTAGAACTTGATGGCAAACCCCCGAGGGTCACGGATCGTCTCGGGGCTGCCGCGCTCGTGGATCACGGTGGAGAAGCGGGCGATGAGCGGGGTGCGGGCCCCCGGAGCGCGCAGGAAGTCGGCGCAGGTCAGGTGCGTGACGTCGTGCGTGACCTCGAAGAAGCCCTTGGCGCTGGCGCCCCGCGCGTGCACCACTCGCTCCGGGATCCTCTCTCGAGTGAAGTTGGCTATCTTCTCCACTAGGTGATAATCTTCCAGCAGGATGGGGCCCCGGCTTCCGACGGTTAGTGCGCAGGTGTTGTTCCAAACCGGGGCTCCCCCGTTGGTCGTACAGAAGGGTGTGTTGAACTTGCTCGAGGGTCGCTGCAGCTCCTCCTGCTACATACATTTCAAGCCCACAACACTTACATCACATGCCTTTATTATTACTGGTTGATAAAAAAATATGTTGAATTTTTGTATAAAAAATTGGGACAAAGGTACTATTTAAAATATTAGATCAGATAAATTCAAACCATATGATATCAAAGAGTCAAACCAGATCAAATCAAAATGATTCAAAACAAACCAAATCAGAAAGATTTAAATCAGATAAGATAAAAAAAATATTAGTATCATTTTTATCATCATCAAATCAAAAAATATAATGATATTATAAGTACAGTTATGATGATGATGACGATGATTATAATAATAATAATAATGATGATGATGATGATGATGATGATGATAGTTCTACTACGTAACACTCAATCTGATCAACAATATTCAAACCATATTAGAAAATTCAGATCACATCAGAAATATTCAAATTACGTTTGATCTCAAACAATTTTTGAATGAGATGATTTAAGGCATGGTGCACATGAGGAGTGCTTCATACTAGATGAAACTAACACAACGGCTGTTGAGCATTGAATCAGATACCTCAACTGCCCCGCCAACTATCTCACTCAAGTGCCCCATGAGCCGGTATGCTCCAACTCTAGAGCCCGACCAAGTACTTCCTAAATAAAACTAAACACAGATGAAGTTCACAAATAGAACTATTAGTGTTTTATTATCAAAATAGAACTCATTTACTCCTATTTGGGAAGTTTTAATCAAGTTATTCTTTTAATATATATACTATCCCCCGTCTCTTTTTAATCGCAACGTGTTGATTATTTGCACTGTTCACATGATGTACTTTGACTACATTTTACACTATTATTTTATGGAAATTATTTTTAAAAAAAACAATTTTCAATTCATCTCATTACAAATTTTCAAATTCTGTTTTTTAATATTATTTTATTAATAGAGATTAAGATATACTTACGGTCAAATGTGTGTGTTGGCAAATGTGCAAAGGTTGACTGTTGCAACTAAAAAAGAACGAAGGAAGTAAGTTCTATTTGGGGAATACAATATGTTTAATCCTATTTTTTATTTTTGTGCATGGTTTAATCATATATTGAGTAGTTTCTATATATTAGTACCTTGTTTCTCTCCAAATTGCCTACCTTCAATCAAACTTTCACTTTCAAGAACATCTTTGACGTTAGGATCCAGTGGTGTATCGGATTTTGTTTGAGGGGAGGCAAATATTCACTATGAAAATTCATATCAATTACATTTCACAAATACGTTTATTTCTAATTATGTCGTCCAAAAATATTGTTACATTCACATTAAAAAATACGGAGTACTTTTTATTGATCATGTAACTTCATTTGCTCAAAAAAATGTTTGTGTAACTTCACATTAATAGTAGAGAGATATTACCCAAAATGGGACTAAAAAAGTTTGGAAATTCCAAAATAGGACTTCCATGTTTTTATTCCCAAAATAGGACTAATTACTGTCATGTTTTGGCAGTATCTGACTTCAAACATGGCAGTATTTTTCAAATGTTGCAGTAATTAGTCCTATTTTGGGAATAAAAACATGACAGTCCTATTTTGGAATTTTCAAACTTTTTTAGTCCCATTTCGGAAAGTTTCCCGTAATAGCATTCCTTCCACGCTAAAAGGATTTGCAAAGTTAAATTTTCTTAGTTAACACAATTTCATCTTATTTACTCATTTACCATAGAAATTTTTTGTTATATTCATGGACGGAGCTAGGGGTGGGCCAACCTAGGCCCTGGCCCACTCCAAAATTTAAAAATACCTTAATTTTTAGTGTAAAAAATTCCATTCTAAATTTTTTTCAAAAATATTATTTGTACCGGCACAGTGTGGCCCAGTGCTCTGGTTCCGCCCCTGGTTATATTGTAGAGATATTTACCCTTCCTATGACTAAAAGATTGTGTATTTCTCATTATATGACCACATCAGTTTTTTTCTTATAGTAGTACCCATATACGGCACGTTTCCTTTCCCGATTTTCTAATTATTTTGTAATTCCATCGGTGCCCTCAACTATATTAATTAACGGGTAGTTAATTCTTCCTAAAAATATGGGATTGATTTGCACGAACGGCATATCAGTTAGAACTCCTAAAAATAAGGAATAATAATCATATAAGGCAACTAAGTATTCGCACGACCCAGGTTCTAAAAAAAAAGGTTGCACGACCCATGATGTTTGCTACCGACTTTACTTGCTCCGGCGGATGCCGTAACTGCCAGCATTGATATTGTGCAGTGAGTTTTGTTGGAAATAATGCACTACCATATTGCCATTCTTAAACAATTACTATACACCATCAAATGAGCTACTATTGCCATTCTTAAACAATTACTATAAAAAACAATACTGCACAATATAAAATTTGTTATCTAATCACCGCCTTAGTCATGCCTCAACAATTAAAAATATCAAATTTACTGCATTTTTTTAAGGCCTTAACAAAATACAAATTTTCACTGCACATTGTGACCATAATTTTTTCACTGCACAACTAGGTATGCCATATACACTATTTGCAGATATGAGCTTCAGACCCAGGCACCCAGCCCCAGCTCCAAGGCAATTTCATGCATGTTCTATTGTTTTGCTACTGTAAAACTAAAACTATGTTGATTTTGACTATTTCATACTCCCTCCGGTTTTATTTAATCTTCACACTTTGACTTCACACAAAATAAGGAAAGAAATTTGACTTTACTATAGAGTACACTGTTGAGGCACTGTTTGACACTGTTTGGCACTGTTGAGACACTGTTTGGCACTGTTTGACACTGTTTTGATGTAGATTTCTTTGTCAAAAAAGGAAATAATGAAATGTGAAGTTTATTTTAGACCGTCCCAAAAAGGAAAGTGTGAAGTTTATTAAAAACTGGAGGGAGTATTCCAACCAACTAGTATTTTAGTATTTGGGTGTTTTGCACTTTTACCTCACTATTTCTTCTTGTTCATATGCTCTGTTCAAACTTTCAGATCCACACCTTCTCATTTATTTTGCTTGGCATGGAGAAGTCTCGATCATCGTGAGTTACCGTTAACATTTTTATTTTCTTCCATAATCGGAGTACTGAAAAATCTTACTCGACCGTAATACTCGCAGACGGAATATGCACGGTTGCTTTATGGGGTCAATTTTGTCCTTTTATGTTGTTTATTATGAGATGCGTTTTTTTTATATTGGTTTTTACTCATAGGGATGACTAAAAACTAGTCTAGTCATATAATGGGAATGTTAACAACTTTTACTCTTATATAGGTATTTTTCCCTATATTGTAATCTAGATTTTATACAAAAATTTCAATGTAGGTTCAAAAAATGTAACTTTTAACTATTAAAATTAATTTAATTATTCATAAAGATAATTTAATTTTATCGCCACCCAACTTCTAAATAACAAATTGTTAATCAATTCCGGATGAAAGAAATAAGAGATATTAACGTATAATTTGCACATTCAGGAAAACACGGTGCAAACGGTCAGAAACGGGTGAAAACCTTTTGTGCGTTGCTCAGCTCATTTTGGTGGGTTCAAGGTTTTTGGAAAAACAAATACTCCTTCCGTCCCATTTATATTGTCTCGTTTTACCTTTTCGGGAAGTCTCACTTAAACTGTCTCATACTATATTTGGCAATGTTTGTTTGGCTCTAAATCATTCTTACTTTATTTTTACTTTATCAATTAATATCAACCATACAAACCCACTTTTTTTTAATAAAAGTATCACTCTCTTCCGTCCCAATTTAAATGGGACGGAGGTGTAATACTCTGTAGCCTGTACTTTGGGGTTCAAAGGTTCAAGTACAATTGGCTGACAAACATTGTTGAAATTAAAACGGAGTCAAGTAAGCACAAACAAACAAATACAGCTATCAATGGATAGGACAAGTTACTTTTTATCCGCAGAAGTGGTGTATTACCAAATACGGAGTACTCCCGTTTTATTACAGACATGCAATTAATGCAATGCTCCTTTTGCACAAGTATTATTAGAACATCTCCATTCATGATCTCTAATAATTAATTTTTTCTATGATTCTTACCTTTTAAATATTGTTATATAATTAATGTTTAAATAATCTCAATATTCGTTTATGTCTCTCAACCATTATCTTCAAATAATCAGATTTTTTTGTTCCTGCATTAACTTCAATTACATATATTTTTTAAATAATCTTAAAATAATCTGGATTCATATTTTGATCCCAGATTATTATAACAAATAATCTCATTAAGTAATTTATGTCTCTCAATGATGCTCCTTTAAAAAATATGTCATGTCACTCACTTAATCTCTTAATAATCCTACCGATGGGGATGCCCTTAGTAAAATGGGTATACGTTTAACGTCTTTAAAATAGTATGAAAACTAACATATTTAAAAACATTGAAATTGAAATTTATTAAGTTGTGACTGAAATGAATAAATTGATTGATTCTGATTATTTATGAAAAGAATTATATTTAAAAGATTTTTTTTACAAAATAAAGAAAAAAATGAAGATAGCTAGAACGACCATCTACGGTTAGTTCAACCAATTCAGTTCGAAAAAGTGACTCTAATCTTATTTATTTTAATTATCATATCACACAATCAATCCAGCGCGCCTTGAACGTGCAAAATAATAAGTGATACGTTAGGTGAAATTAAAACTTATTTTACCTTTTCCTTCTCTAATAATTTATCCAATTTTTATCAATACGTAGAATTATGAGGTAAAAACTGTAATTTGATTAAGATTTATATGCAATGGATAAATCTATTAAAGAATTCAGATCACATCAGAAAGAGTCAGCCCACGATTGATCTCAACCAGTTTTTGAGTGAGATGATTTTAGGATGTTTTCTTTTGGACTGTTTTCAGTCCCAGACCAGACCAGACCAGACTTAAACAGACCAGACCAGACCAGACCAGACTTAAACAGACCAGACCAGACCAGACCAGACTTAAACAGACCAGACCAGACCAGACCAGACTTCCGTAGTTATAAAATACACAGAGACCAGACGTTTACCAGACCAGACCAGACCAGTTCAGACCAGACCAGACCAGACCAGACTTAAACAGACCAGACCAGACCAGACTTAAACAGACCAGACCAGACCAGACCAACAAATTTCAGTCCAAAAGAAAACATCCTAAGTCCTGATGTGTATGAGGAGCGTATCATATACTAGATGAAACTCACGCTATTGCATTGAACCCGAGACCTCAAGTGCCCCATGAGCCGGTGTGGCCAACTCCACTACCTGACCAACTACTTACCTAAATAAAACTAAACACGGATAAAGTTCACAAATAGAACTATCAATGTTTTATTCTCAAAATAGAACTCATTCACTCCTATTTTGGAAAGTTTTAATCAAGTTACTATTTTAATATGACTAAATAAGTTATATTTGGGCAATAAATTATATTTAATCCTATTTTTAAATTTTGTATATATTTTGATCATATACAAAATTTCACTTTCAAGAACATCTTTGACGAGCCGGATTTTTAACCACAGTTTACAAACAAATATTACTTTCATCCTGAAAAGTTTTGTCATATTAACTTTTCTTAATTAGTCGATGATTACAAACTTTAAACATTTATTTTAATTATTACGGAGTATATTTGTATATAATATACAAATTTTATACTTTTATGAAAATATTTTGAATAAAGAACTTTTCTTAATATACTACGTATTTTTTATACTCAAAATAATTTCGTATTAAAATAAATCATTGATCAAAGTTGGATTATCATTGACAAACTTTTTTAGAGGAAGGGAATAAATTATTTTGTATGGAGTATTCTATTAGATATACTTCGTATTAAAACATTTCACTCTTATGCAATATCCCGTACGTGTATAACTTCCCCTCTATTTCACACTAACATGGATAGCATGCCTGGCATGGCCCATGGACAACTTCCCTCCCTTTTCAATCTAATTATGCTTGATTTGAGATTAATACGATAGTGATCGAAGAAAAAGAACTTTCCCAAAAATATTACTCTGTAATAATCAGCGATTTATTTATTGGATAACTTTACGTCAATTGATATACACGTTCAATAGTGATTGAATTTGCGATACTTAGTATGTATTTGGCACAATGAGCATATTTTTTGAGCTTTTTGATAACTATAACTATCTCCGTTCCATCATTTTAGTCATCATTGACCTTTTCAGTCAAAGATGGTCAATATATTTATGCAAAAATTAATGGGAAAAATACTTTAATATTACTAAAACTCATGACTTTTCCTAGAATATGACCACATATGTTTTTAATCCTATGCATGACCAAATTGAACATCACATACATGGGACGGCTGTAATTAATAGAATGAATAACCTATAATGCCCTTATGCGGTTATGCCGATAGAACTAACTCCTTAATTTTAGGAATAATAATTAATACAATCTAATGCATGTTCCCCTCATCGGCAATTAAGGGAACGTTCGTTGGGGAAAAAAAGTAATGGTTTGAGAAACATGTACTGATAATTGATGTCGTAATAAATGCTGACTGAGTGAGCATAGGCAGTAATCGGAGGACAGTAAAGAAATGAGCAATAAATTAATGCATTGAATATGAGGTAAAATGACAGTAATATTTATGATGACGGATAATGATATAGGCAATAACTTAAAAATAATAAATGTGTTATTCTATTCATCCGTTAATCCTTCTAATCGATTAGAATGAAATGGGCATTAATTAAACATGAAAATGAAAGTAAATATGTAAGAGGCCAATAAATGTGTAAGAAGGCAGTATAATGTGTATTACATATATTTATATTATATACTCCATATATGATAATAGTGAATGCTATTGTATAATCGAAATACATATAATAAAATAGTAGTAACATGATATGTATATACGATAGTATATAGAAATAATAGTAGTAACATGATATATTATCTATAACATTAAAAACATAAGGGCAATAAATTTGATTAAGGAGTAACATTGGTCAGTAAAACCTAAAGGGCAGTAAATAATTTAGGATGACATCTATGGAAGTCTGGAAGTAATGAGAATATGTCATAATTAATCAATCGGAAATATATTTAAATATTAAATAATAGATATGTGTTACCATATTTCTAGGATTACTATAATGATAAGTCATGGTCGTTACCATATTATTAGAATTTCTATTTATTAAAAGGGATTGTCGTCGTACTTATCTATCTATCCGACTAATTAGGAAGAAAAAAACATTAAACAACTTCCGTTTTAATCTTGTTATGAGGGAAACCGTGGAATTAAAAACAAAAATAAAACAATAATTAATCATGCACGTATTAGAGTAGGAAATAAACTCATGAAGTCATATATTGGGAAATGAGAGATGTTTTAGTCACATGAGGGATAATTATCTCAAATTTAATATTATAAATACTTCTGTATATAAATATATAATTGATCAAATTTATACACGTTTGATTTAAACAATCAAATTTGACCAATTAAAATGGGATGAAGGGAGTAGTTTTTCGTGAACGACCACTCTCACAAGAAAAAAGTTGTACAGTCGCACGAATAGCTCAGTAGTGCGTAGTTGAGTGGGACAATTGAGTTGAGGTCTCATATATGTTCAATGGCCCAAAGTGGCAGCGTGAAATTCATCCATTGTGGCGGCTCATTTTGTCCGCACCGGGCACTGAACCACCTCATAATGAACCGTTTGACATCACACGGTGATTTACACCTTCATTGTTCTAATAGGTGGGGTGTGAGGGCTTCTGGGGTGCGCGATTCCACATTTTGTGTTGAGAAATATGTTATAACTGTTTGATAAAAGATGAATGTTTGATGTTCAATTTCTTCTATATACATTCTCTCGAAAGCTAAGGGATTTTGGATTATTTAAATCAATTATTAAAAATGATTTGTGGTAAACATACATCTAAGAAATTATGAAAAAACTTTTATATGCTACAAAAGCTAGAGGAGGACTTATGTGTGTATTAAAGTACACACTACATATCTTCGCACTTTGAAAATAGGTAAGCTTATGAATAGTGAAAGAAGATACAAATTATTAGGGATATGATTTTAAGATAATGGAGTAGTGTACTAGAATGAAGGTAAATTCAAATAAAGTAATTGTATTAGTTTATTATTCATAAAATTATTAGGGATACGATTGAATTGTATTGTTTCAAGTTGTTATCATCTCTTCATATTTTAATGAACAAAAAATTTCACTATTTTTATAACCACGAAAATCTAACAATAGCCTTATTTGGAGGCTCGTTTAGTAAAATTGGAATTGCCCCAATTAGCCGGATCTACGTAATTATATAAAATTATATTTAAAACATACCTTTTAATATATTTAAGAAAATAATATATGGAAATTGACTAAAAGAATTAACTTTAGCTAACCCAGTAAGAAAAGTAATTATAATCTCATTTATTTTGATTATATATAATTCAACGTGCGAAATAAAAAATTAAATATATTAAATAAAAAAATTAACAATAAGGCTAATGATGAGATCTATTTGAAGGGACAAAGCCAGATACCCACAATCACAATGAATACATGTTTGAACTATTTAGAAATCTTAATATGCCCTGATTAAATAATCAATTACTACGTATTATTAATATCAGGAAAAATTTACAACAACAACAATGATTATTATTGTGGTTGGAATTGGATATCAAATAATTATGATCGATTGGATGCAATAAACATGATTGTTTACTGAAACTGGCAAGACAAGTACGAAATAAGTCAGAACAATGATATACCCTTTCTTGATTTTTTTTTTTTTTTTTACTCCAGGGGTATGAGGCTGGGGCAGGGGCATGGAGTAATCAGCACTGAAACCTAACAACCAGATGAGTTGGAATGGTTGGTTTGAAATACCATTTCTTGAATGATCAAAGCCAGATACCCACAAGGCCACAATCACGATGTATACATGTTTGAACTATTTAGAAATCTTAATATGCACTGATTAAATTATCAATTATTATGAATATTAGGAAAATTTTATAACAATCAATGAATACAAGTTTGAACTATTCATACATTTAGTTTAACTCTCTGTAATGTCTAATTTTATACTACGTGTAATATACAATTACATCCGATTCGAGTTTTATTATTTGATGATCTATAAATGTTTTTAATTGGATTGGAATTTGCTAGTCCGATCTAGTTTGATCTGTTTAAATCTGATCTGATCTAGTTTGATCTAAACTAGTATGATCAGTTAAATGTCTGGTTTCTGTGTAACTATGGAAGTCTGATCTGCTTTAAATCCGATATGGTCTGATATGATTTGTTTAAGTCTGTTGTAATCTAGTTTGGGACTGAAAAGAGATCAAGTAAGGCGTTATTGACCGTTAACTTTATCCTCATACCCAGTTCTATTGTGATTTTTTTTTGTGGCAACCCAACTCTATTATGAATTGAAATACAGAAATACGGAGTAGAATAAAGTAAGTAATTGATATCAACAAGTTTTCATTTTCGGTAAAACTGAACGCATCTTTTTAAAATATAAGCGGATTTTCTCTCAAAAAAAATATATATGGGGATTTAATTTTTTCACGGATGCTTTAAGCCACAAATATTTTTGTGTGAAAACGCTCTACATACTATCGAAGTCTGCTTGCCTGGCTAGAACATTTTAAGTAGATCGATAGATAATGGAAGCTAAGTTAATCAACTTTTTGCATGTATATTTCAAATAAAATAAAAATAGACCATAAACATAAGGATAAACGTTTATTTGAAGTGTTCTCTTATACAGTACCTTGTATGGATCCATCGAAGAGTGGAAAAGGCGGTGCAGAGAACAACACAACAACGGGGGGAGAAAGAAGTATCAATCAATTTCAGCGTTTCCTTTCCTTTCAACAATGATACTTATAAGCAAATTTATTTCAAACTCCCGGAAAGTCCACAGGACCTTCAATGTCATAATGTTTATTTGGCACCATACTCGGTATATAATATTGTCACCATACAAAAGATCATAAAAACAAAAGCAATGATATATTTTTTGAAAAATTGAACCAAAAATAAAAAATTATAACCATTGCAAAATTTAAAAGAAATGTCATGCCATGCGACAGTCCAATAGGGTAGGGGTGACGTTCATTAAAAGAAAATACTTATATTATGAATTAAGCTCCAAAAATACATATATTTTGTACTCTATACTTTATACTTTATATATTCATCTTGAATTTTATTTCATATTTTTATTTTGTATACCATACATTTTTATATGCTATTTTTTATTAATAAATTTAGTTTAGGTATTGAGTTTGTTTTCTACAGTCATTTATTTATTAATTTATTTTTAGAATCTTGGAGATTCTAAAATACACGATAAGAAATATGGAATACAACACAGACACTACAAGTTTAATAATAAAAAATTGAAAACAAAATTAAAATACGGAGTATAAAGTTTAAAAATAAAGAAGTTTCATTTCATATAGAATATAAATACTAAATTCGGAATATAAAAATATAGAATAATAAATAGTGTATATATAAGATATAATGTTAATTTTTCAATTATAAAAATAAGAAGATATTAAACTACCCCGTTCAACTAACATTGAGACCTGAGAAGGTAACATTGATATTAAGAAAGTGAGATTGTATGTTCATAACTGTATGAATGTTGTCTTGTATGATTTTCCAATACTGATATAAAAAGCCCTTCTCTCATTTCATTTTCATTTTCATTTTCATTTACCCCAGTGCCGCAAAGGTTCCCATCTACGGTGGGGTAAGGAGGGATCTGATGTACGCAGTCATACCCCTGTACTAAAGCACAGAGAGACTGTTTCCGGATGACCCATAGTGAAAATCGCGTTCAAAATTGCATGAACTGACTGCTGCTTCATAACAAAGAAGCGCAGACAGTTTAGTGAGTCATTTTGCTTTATTCCATCATATTCTCAAGCCAAAAAATAATGAATCTTTAAGTCCATTCCAATAAAAGCCCTTCTCTATATTAAAAATTGCAATGCATTCGTAGAATTATGCGGATTGTCTTTCTTTAAATAACTTTTTGGAAATTAAATATTTACAAAATTTAAACCCCCCTATTAACAATTATTTTAATTTTAATTTTTAAAATTTTGCATATTCAGAAAATGCATTAAAATCTCTATAATGTTGTAAAATCTAAATTAAATGTTTATTAAGAGTCGATATCCTAATTAATATTACAAGATTTAGTATGAGACAATTTTAATGGGATGAACTGAAAAGGATTGATGAGATTTGGTCTACGATCGGTTGGACCTGAAAGAAGGGGGTGGAGTGCTATTAGTTCGCCACCCTCGTGAACTGTTGCAATGAAAGGAATGTGCGGCTACGGTTTTGATGCTTCTTTTAGTTATGTTTGTTTGTTTTATTTGTTATTTTTTCGTTCTAACACTTCCGGTACAATTCTGATTTAATTGTAGTTTTAGTTACTAGATTGGGCGAAAGCAATCGGGCTATTTTGGCTGATAATAACTTTGAATCTCTCGCGCGTTCAATGATTAGTTTTGCTCAATATTGGGGAGTCTACTCTATGTTTGATCGGAGATTGAGATGACCTATGGGCTATCAGGATTAAGGAGTCTAGAGTGAAGGTCTGGATAGTTGGAAAATTTAGAGCCTGTTTACTAACAGAGATATTTTCCAGTTTTTTCAGAAAAACTGAAAAAAGGAAAACATAAAACTTGTTTATCAAAAAAAATGTTGGAAAACTAGAGAAAGGAAAATAGAAAAATGTATTTATCAAATCGTTTCCAAAAGGAAAAAATGAAATATGTTTGTGTTTTCTTTAATGAATTAGAGAAGTGACTTTTACTACTTTTCCAAATTTGGAAAACGCGGGTGATGTAGTGCCTCTGCAATGAATTTGCATACTTACACTTAGTGGTGGGTCCAGTCCTGCTCCAGTGCCAGTTTCAATTTGGTCCAGTCAATGATCCGACGATCCCTATCTTGTCTGGTCAACGTCCCGGCGGTCAAGTTCAGTCATTGACCCGACGGTCAAGTCCGGTCATTGACCCAACAGTCCCTGTCCAATCCAGTAGTCGGCCAAACGGTTCTGGTCCGTTTGACGACCCGACTGTCCCCGTCCGGTTCAACCGGCGGTCCATGTCTGGTCCAGTCCACAACTCGGTGGTCCTTGTCCGGTCATGTCCATGACTCGGCGGCCCTATCCAGCCCGATCGATGACCCGACGGTCCTTGTCCGATCCGATCCACGACCAGACAATACCTGTTCAGTCCAGTCGACGGCCAGGCAGACCAGGTCCGATCGAGTCTAGTCAACGAATCGGTGGTTCCCGTCTAGTCCGATCACTGACCCGGAGGTCCCAGTCCTGTCCAATCAACCACTTGACGGTCCATGTCCTGTCCAATCAACCAATTGACGGTCCATGTCCTGTCCAATCAATGACCTTACGGGTCCCCATCATGTCCGGCCAATGACCCGACGGTTTGTGTTCAGTCCGATGAATAATCAGGCAGTCCCGGGTCAGTCCCGTCAATGACCCGGCGGTTCAGTCTCAGTTTTTTCAAATCATTTTTAAAGGGAAAAGTTTTAAAAGAGTCGTTGAGTTGTCAACCAATAGGAAAATGGGAAAAGAATTGGTCAAACTAACTATTGAGGTTGACCGCGACTAATTGGTTTCAGTTTCGAATTTCCTATATCTGGGACCTAGTACTCTACTTGGGTTGCACTAGGTTCTGTTTCGGACTGGGACCATACTTTCAGTCTTCCGGTCGGTCACAAAACCAGGTGAAAAATTTTGATTAACATGTTTTCGAATTTGAAAATGAAAAACTAAAAAATGAAAACACAAAATTGGAGATAACAAATCTGGAAAATGAAAACAGAAAATCAGAGAATGGAAAACGGAAATAGAAAACTGAAAAATGTCTTTGTTAGTAGATGAGCGAGAGTCGACACTGTAGAAACCCTAGGCTGCATGTTTCTGGATTATCTAATCTCATAGTCTTCTCACTCTTCTCCTCTCTGATTGGAAACCGTTTTCAACGATGGCGACGCTGGATAGTAATGAATCGAATCAAAGGTTTTCCTATACTACCACTCTTTATTATTTTTATCTTCTAGGGGTTTGGTATTGGCCCGACTTCCTCTTTGGCCTGGAGTTTTGTTCGCTTTAGGTGAGCGTGAAATATTTTCTTCTCCTAGCAATATATAGAGGTTGTGTGTAACCGAATGAGTAGTTGATTTTCATCGTTCATGGTTGACAAGACTTGTTCAACCTAGTTCTTTTGAAGCTTCAACCACCCACTCCCTTCCTAAATCACTGCTTTACTTTGATAGAAAGTTAGTGATCAACTGGATCTCATTTTTGGTAAACTAATGATTCAACTAATTTGTATGAGGATGAGTTTTCTTAGTTGGTTGCTGGTGAAATCAATTATCCATTTCCCGTGATTGGAGAAGATGGGTCCCTCGTTTTTTAATTTTTCATTTTTCATTTAGAGTACCTAGAAGAGCAACAACATTGTTAGACTACTGACTAAATTATTACGGGCTTAATAATCTCTAAGGATTCATGAGATATTTCCATTCTATGTCCCATTTCATTGCTCTCTTAGGTTATTCATTCACTTGTTTTTTTATGAATAAAGAGATATCACCCAAAATGAGACTAAAAAGTTTGAAAATTCCAAAATAAGACTTCCATGTTTTTATTCCCAAAATAGGACTAATTACTGCCATGTTTTGACAGTACCAGACTTCAAACATGGCAGTATTTTCCAAATTTGGCAGTAATTAGTCCTATTTTGGGAATAAAAACATGACAGTCCTATTTTGGAAATTTCGAACTTTTTTAGTCCCATTTCGGGAACTTTCCCATGAATAAATTAGTTATTTGATTTGAAAAAGATAATCAACATTCTAAAATGGGCTTTAGTAAATGATTCGTTCCTCAAAAGTTTAGAAGAAAATATGAATATTAGAAAATACTACTGAGTATTAGCAGTTTACATATTGGGTAGCAAGTTAGAAACTGATGTGCTTTAAACCTCAAAAATACATTTAATCTATTATGATTTGGATATGATATTTGTCCTACGTCCCTCATGGGACCCGATGTTTCTGCGGGTGAGCATGGTACTTCTTTCTAAATACGGGTAGCATGGTAGTACTTGGTGCCACGCCGCAAACACGTCCTCTCCGTTATAGATAAGAACACACCCACACATACACCTGTCCACGGTTGATGGGGGCGGAGCCCGCGCATGACACCAGGCCGCCGAATCGATACAAAGAATATTTTTTGAAAAAACATTTACGAAATTGACATTTTTTAAATTTTGAATGGGCTATGGCTAGGGGCCCAGGGTTGGCTACGCCCCTGCCAGTTTACCGTGTTAAGTGGGAACCAGAATCCCTGGTTTTTTACTGGAACTCCATCTACTTTCGGCGTGAAACTGGAGGTTTACCAATCTGGTTTGATTCTTCCATAAAATAGAATCAAAACTGCTGACATTTTTGAACTGGAGTTGAAATCCCCGCGTTGTTATTCGGAATCAGAACTATAACCGAAACCACATAGTACTCCCCCCATCCCGTTGGGATGTTCCAACTTTCCTTTTTTGGATGTCCCAAAAAGAAGTTCGCATTTCCCAAAATGGAAAGTTATCCAACATCAAAACAGTGTCAAACAGTGCCAAACAGTGTCCAAACAGTAAAATTTACCTCATGGTAAGTTTATTTCCTTAATATGTGTGTAGGTCAAACCGGGAACATCCCAATGGGACAGAGGGAGTATTAAATTGTTAAAATTATTGGTAACGAGTGTTACGTTCACAATTTATTGTTAACTAAACTAGTTTAAAATATCTAGCTTGTAGATTTTTACAACCTGCGGAGTAAATTATAACTACTTACGATATTAGCTAGTCTTTTAAACAACTAATTAGCTATTAACTATCTTATTATTGTATTGAATTATAAAAATGATAAATAATGTTAGTTGATGAATAGATCATGCAAGAGATTGATATATAGTCTTTCGGATCTCTTAGCTTGCACATTAATTACTATAGAATATAGATAGGTTAGTCGTGACTCGGGGGTGTAAACCCAAACTAATATGTACTAGGTCCGTCCCATTAACATTGAGACAGAAGAAGGTGACATGATTATTAAGAAAAATGGATTTATGTGATTGATATTGAATTGAAAAGTAAAAACAAAATAAGAATAATTTAGAGCGACACAAATTTTAACAAACTTGGTATGAGACATTTTAGTTGCATTTCTCGAAAAAGTAAAATGAGACAATTTTAGCGGGAGGAAGCGGTATCTATTTAGTATTTATACAACAACACTCCAACCATGTGTCTCAACTTGGTATTTAATACTCCGTAATAGATTGCTACACCAAATTCAACTTAATTAAGTGAAATTATCCGATCCCACTTGTGATAATGAATGAAGTGGATGGGACATTCCAAGTCAGCGCACATGCAATGCAAGTGGCAGATCCATTATTCATTTGTTGTTGCAATAATTCGGTTGAAATCGAGCTTAATACGACATGTACATCCGCACATACTCCGTATTTCATAAAAAAAACAGATGACACCCCATCCCTGAGAGCCCCCAACACCGACCGGACGGCATGATGGGAGGATGTAAATTGGACTATAATCACAATCTGACAGATAGAGAGTGGGGCTCTTTCCCCGGTACTTCCAGAGGCCCTATGCATTTTTCAGCATAGTAACCCCTCATCGTAGTTGCCGGGATTCGAACCCGAGATCTAACCCTTGTGGCACTCCCTCGCTACCAGTTGAGCTACGCCCACCGGTACTCCATATTTCATTATATTGCTTATAAGTTTGAGGAACAAATGATACATCCACTATTCACCCAAAATACACTATAAAAAATGACCAGGATTCACTCATCTCAAAATTTAAGATAATTATGATCATTTATCACAATCAAGTGTTTCATAGTGAGCATGTTAATTAGGGTATTATACATATATTTCGACAACTTTTATTAGGGGTGGATATGTCAGCTTCGGTTCGATTTTCATTGATTTATAGTTTGGTTCAATTTGAATCTCATTGGAAGAATGATTTATACTATGTACTATATTTTAGTTTAGTTCGGTTAGCTGAGTTTTTATCAACTTGGTTCGTTTTGGATTTCATATTTTTTAAAATACATTTAGTTCACTTTTATTTGTTTTCGTGATTTGGGTTTGATTTAACATGTTTTGGAAGAAATACTACCAAGCTCAAAATTAAAAGCACATGGTTTGGTTTCGATTGAGTTTAAGCTATGTTTGTCAGACATAAATCACTGCCTTCTAATTTTTGTACGATTAAAAAGTCTTTAAAAGTTTCTACTTGTATGTTTGGTATGACAATTTTTAAGAGTTTTTCAAAAAACAAAAGAACTAAATCAAACAGTCAACTTTTACCAAAACAGCTACCACCTTTTACTTTTAAGATATTTTCAGTCACCAAAAGCTAACAGTTATTAAAAAGTCTATAAAAGTATCTTTTCACCTAGTTGTGCCAAAAATACCCTTAGTATGATTCGGTTCAACTAAACTGAACCCAATATGTCCACCCTAACTTTTACTATAGAGTAACACTAAAGAAAGATATTACTCAATTCCTAAATAACAGTCATAGTTCAGATTATTACAATCGTTGTTCTAAAAATTGGTCTAGTTAAACCGATTAATCGGCCTAGTCGGTCCTAACTGTAGAGGACTAATCGGCCTAGTCGGTCAAAATCTCGACCTAGTCAGCCAAAAAATCGGTCTAGTTATCCAAAAAAATCGGCCGCCTAGGCGCTATGCACTCCTTAACCGGTCAAAAAATAGGCCTAGTCGGTCAAAAACCGTTCAACTAGCGCCTATCAAGTTTAGTTTAATAATCAAATGCTTCTAATTTAAATTGAGTGACAATTTAGCCTATTGTGAGAATAATACCAGCCTTAACCATACCAGTAGCCCTGGCAGATATATTTATAATAGAAAGAGTTCAATATTACAATATGTGTTAGGTCCCTCAGACTTTGATGTAACCTACTATTATAAGAAATAGTTTTGATGATGCCATCCTTCTCTTGTGTTTAGATTCTATTGTGAAAATTGTATACTCGTTTTGAAAACAGTAGTTTGCTCTCAAATTGCTTAGATAAGAATACTTTGTAAAAGTGACCAAATTTAACATTGTACAAATTTTATGACAAATAAATATACTGGAAATTTTAAAATGCAATAAGGTAAAATTCTACCTTGCAAGGATATTCAAATCCATCCAGTATGTTTTTATTTGTTATAAAATTATTCTTGTCACTAGTACAATTGTGACCAATCTTACCTGTACACTTTCGGAAACACATAAACTTAACTGGAAATATAAAATGCAATAAGGTAATTTTAATTACCTTAAAAAGGATTCTTTTCCTACCAGTTAAATTTATTTGTTAAAGAAAGACCAAGGTCACAATATTTACCTAAGGGTAGAGCATCTACAAAAGCATGGGACACTACAACACGCAGAGTTGCATGAGAAGACAAAAACCCACTAGATGGTGAATAGTGCGTAAAAGGCCTAAGGAATGGATTTACATTTCCTGCAAAGCAAGTTGATCCAATTGCGTCTGAAGATAAGCTGCTCCAACACAAGAAGACGAAAGTACAAGAAGCCTCAACGACAAAGATTAAATCCTCTCAACCAACGGAGGAGATTAATCAACCAGAGATGCCTATAAATTCGGGCATAAGCATGAGAAGAAAAATAAGCTCCTGAGTTCACTAAACAGAGAAATCATACTACATAAAGAAGATATCTAGCAAAAGAGAAAGTGTTCATTAAATTCTGCTCTCTGCTTAGACTCATGCTTCACTAAACTCTCTAGAACAGAAATCCTCATTGATATACTCAGAAAGTTTAGTTTTTAGTTGGAGGCTGTTAGAACTTTTATTGTGGGTCAAGTTTGTCTGTAATGTCTTGTTTAAATAAAGTAGACTAGTTATACCATTTATGGTATTAGATTAGTATTTAGTATTTATTATGTAGCAAATAAGGTAAAGGGAATAAGGCCCAAAAAGGCCTTGGCCCAACTTCCAAGGTTTACCTAAATCGGTAACCTGTACAGCGCCTATAAATACGCGCCTTGTGTACAGGTACCGATATCGATCAATACACATTAGCCTTATGCTGCCAAATTTACTTCTCGATACTACAGAAAGAAGGTTTCACTGTTCTCGATAAATCTTATATCATTATATGAAATCCTTCTCTTCTGTCTATCGATGATGTTCATCTAGCTGATCGTTAGTCTGCAAAACTGGGACCAACAACTGGTATCAGAGCCTGCTCGAGTGTGATCGTGGAAGAAAAGTTTTCGAAGTTTCTCTGTTTTCATACTTTTCGATATATTTCTTTGTAATCACTGTAATCTTGTTTCTGATCGATAAACTGTAAAAGTTATATCATTGGATTCGCCATTCAGAAACGAACCAAGGGTATATCTTACTTTTCGATTTCAGTAGATTCGGTATTTTTGATTTCTCGATAGTATGAGTTCGAAAAGCAGGGTTCTCGACATTTAAGCAGGTTTTTCAGGACGATAACTATACAGGAAGACTCTCGAGATCGAAAACTTCACAGAAAAGTTGTTTAAACTGTTTTAATCTGAAATTTTGATTTGCAGGATTTCGATACTACGTTCTCGATACAAGTTCTCGAACTGAGTTCTCGAGATTGCTTTCTCGACACTCAGTTTTCGATACTAAATATCTAAAACTCTGTTTTTTCGAATTGCAGGTTCTCGATACAGCTTCTCGACACTCAGTTCTCGAAACTAAGTTCTCGAACTTAGCTTCTCGATACTGAAGTTCTCGATACAGCTTCTCGACTCCTGCTTCTCGATAAACAGTTTCTCGATATTCACTATCGAAAACTGGTTCTCGATAGAACTTCTCGAACCCTAGTTTTCGAATTTCTTTCTTGAATTAGGTTTTCGACATTCTGCATCTTAATTTTTTTCTGATCAAAACACTCGACCGATCTGTTAAGGCTCAATCAGCAAAGATGGATGCTTTATCACTTGGTAATGACAGTAGGCCCCCAATTCTGAGGAGAGGTGAATACCAGATGTGGAGAACAAGATTCTTGAATTTTCTTGAAAGTAAAGATAACTCTTCCGCTATGCTGGAATCCCTCACCCAAGGACCTGCTGAGATTTGGGCAAGTGTGAATGGCGTTGATGCAAACAATCCACCTGTTAATCAAGAACGAAGATTGAAGACAAAGGCTGAGTACACTGAAGAGGATAGACAGAGAATCAAAGCTGATCTTATGGCAAAGACATTCCTGCTACAAGCAATCCCAAATGACATCTACATTCTGATTGATAGCATGGAGACTGCTAAAGAAATGTGGGATGAAGTAAAAAAGCTGATGATTGGAACTGATCTTGGACTGAAGACGAAGAAAGCAAACATCTTAACTGCTTATGATGCGTTCAAGGCGGCACCAGGGGAGGCGCTCCATGAAACGTATAACAGATTTGTACAACTGATCAACGAGATGAGGAAGATCAAGGTTGTGAAATCAAACATGGAGATGAATATACGTTTCTTGTCGAGCCTGCCCCCTGAGTGGAAAAGAACTGTAAAGAACCTTAGACAACACTTGGACTTAGATGAACTAGATCTCTGCACACTTCATGAGCATCTTCAGCAGTTTGTGAATGACACTGCTGAGATGGAAGGAAGCTTTTCTGCTAATCCTTTAGCACTCATGATTGAAGCTAAACCAAAGAGTTCATCTAAGGTTCAGAAGAAGAAGAAGGCAGTTAAGGTGGAAACAGAAGAAGAAGACAGTGAAGAAGAAGTGGATGTTGAATCTGAATTGGCTGATCTGCAGAAAAAGATGGCTCTGCTCACCAATCAGTTCAACAAGAAATTCTCTAGGAAGGGAAACTCATCCAACAAGCTGCGAACCTCCTCTGCCAATTACAAAACAAAGAACAATGATCAGAACTCTTCCAGTAGAGCTGTTACAGCAGAAGATCCCCCCAAATGCTTCAACTGTGGAAAGGCTGGACATGTTATCAAAGACTGTCGCCTACCAAGAAAAAGGGACTTCAACTATTACAAGCAGAAGATGCTGTGGAACAAACAGAAAATGTTCATGGCTAAACAAGATGATGATAGTGCTGCAACACTTACTGAAAATGACCCGTGGCAGGAGGAGAGTTCAGATGAAGAAGAAGAGGAGAATCTTGCCCTGATGGCGCTTGTAGAAGAAGAAGAAAAGGAAAAGGGTGATGCTGCGATCCCCGGAGGAAGTACAAGCTCAAGCTCAAACATCACTGTAAGTAACTCTGAAACCGTCTGTTCCTGCTCTTGTAAAGTTCACTCTTCACAAGTCAAAGACAATCTAATTATGGAGCTAAGAGACAAGGGAAACATCAACCATAAATATTTAATTGACAGTCTAGATAAAGTCAGATCTCTGAGCATACAGTTAGAAAATGAAAAAGAAATTGTCAAGAAGCGAACTTTAGAATTAGATCAACTCACCCAAAAGGTAGCTCTACTAACAAGGAAAGTTTCTGAGACTGAATTAGAACGAAACGTTGCAAAAGCCGAAAATGATTTTCTACATGAAAAAAGGTGTACTCTTTACACAAAAATCAAAGAATTAGAAGATCTACTTGCCAAGAGAGGACAAACAGAACAAACCATTTTTCTCAATCAGAACAAAGACACTCGCTTCTATAACTCTAAGGAGGGTCTCGGTCTTACTAACCCCAATAATCTGAAGAAAGTGGATTGCATTCAACTTTATGACATAAATTATATGGGGTTAGGGTTGACTAAGTTGATGGCTTTTACCTATGGAAAAGAAACGGCAGAAGAAGAAGAGGTAAAGCGATCAAACCCTTCCAGAACAGAAATTCCTTTCAATTATGACTCTCTGAATAAAAGTTATGAAAATGCTGAACCCGTTTTCTCAACTGATGAGAGTATGAGTCCTTATCCTTCTGAGAAGGAAGCTGTGTCGGATCCAGAAACCCCTTCAACCTCAGGGTCAAATGAAGAAGAACCTTACATCCCTCCACTAATTAGAAAATTCGAAAATTTACATATCTCTTTGGAAAAACAAAGAAAAAGTTTTGAAGAAGAAAGAAAAAGCTTTGAAAGTGAGAGGGAGAGGTTATTAAGAGAACTGACCTCTTTAAAGGAAAGCTCTCAATCTGACACAACTTCCCAGTCAGCTGGTGATACAACTGATTCTCAAGAAAAACTTCACAAAACTAACGTTTTCAAAAGATCGACCACTCACTCCACGACTCCCTTGAAAACAGGAAATACCGTGAGTAGGAGACTGGAAAGGAGAAGAGAATGGAGGTTGAAGAGAGAAGAGATAGCTGAAGGAAAGAAGAAAATGTTTTCAGAACATGAAAAACCCTGTTCTAGTGCTTTGTTTTACTCGAATAATAGTAGATCTAGATTTCAGTCACAACCATGTAGATCCAATTCAGTCTTGTGTCCCAAGCTGAATCCATCTGAATTTCCTTCTAATCAATTTTATTTCAATAATAAGTTGTATGCTCCTGGACTTGAAAATGATAGTGTTGATGTTTCTAATTTTGAATGTGCCATGAATTCTGTTCGTAAGGATCAACGGAGAGAACGCAAACAAAAGAAACAATCTGAGAATAAATCTGTAGAGGGAGTTTATAATTTTCCAAATTTAAAGTACCCTCTTAAGGTTCATTCAAAGAAACACTTACACCGTCTCTCTAAAGAAGAAATTCTCAAACCTTACCTCACGAACCAGCCATTCACACACAAAGACAATAACTCTGTCTCCCCTGCTCCTAAAATCAAACAAAAATGGATACCAAAAGCTGAACTTGAAAAACAAAGAACATTATCTGAAAAGGCTGTTGACCTTGGATCACAGCTGAAAGAAAAATTCAAAAAGATTTTCTCAATTAATAAGGAAGGACCCATCCTGCGGTGGGTACCTAAAAATCCTTAATCTGTTTTGCAGAACGGTCATGTGTGGCATTTAGATTCTGGCTGCTCAACCCACATGACCGGAATAAAGGACCTGTTGAGCAACTACACCAAATGCTACGGAGGAAATGTGAGATTTGGAAACAACGCGGCCTCTCCAATCCTAGGATATGGGGATGTCATCTGTGCAAGTGTCACCATCAAGGCTGTGTCATATGTGAAAGGACTGAAGCATAATCTGCTAAGTATTGGACAGTTCTGCGATAGTGGCATGGAAGTGAAGTTCATAGCTAGACAATGCTGTGTGCTGGACAGGTTTGGAAAGGTATTATTGACCTGCACAAGAACTTCCAACCTGTACACCATTGATCTGAAGAGCGTACAATTACCTTCCGCCATCTGTCTGCTGTCCAAAGCTTCCTCTGAACAAAACAGTCTATGGCACAGACGCCTGTCTCACCTCAACTTCAAATATCTCACTACCTTGTCCTCTAAGAAACTTGTGAAAGGGCTGCCTCCTCTGAAGACTTCCGCTGACACTCATTGTGATGCCTGCAGACTAGGCAAGATGAAAAGGAGCTCTCACAAGTTAAAACCTGTTCCATCCTCCTCCCGACTGCTGCAACTACTTCACATGGATCTGTGTGGACCAATGAGAGTCCAAAGCATCAATGGGCGCAAATATACACTGGTCATTGTGGATGACTTCTCTCGGTACACATGGACCAAATTTCTGAGGACAAAGGATGAAACAGCTGCAACCATCATAACCTTCATCAGGACAATCCAAAATTTTCTACAAAAGAGTGTGGAGATCATCAGAACAGATAATGGTACCGAGTTCAAGAACCAGTCTCTTGCTGAGTTCTATGAAACTCAGGGTATTACACAACAATTCTCTGCAGCAAAGACACCACAACAAAACGGGGTCGTTGAACGAAAGAATAGAACTCTTGTTGAAGCAGCACGCACCATGCTTATTCAGTCAAAGCTTCCCCATTTCATGTGGGCTGAAGCAATCAACACAGCGTGTTTTACTCAGAACAGAACATCAATTCACAAGCGCTTCAACAAGACCCCCTATGAAATACTCTTCAACAGAACACCTGACATCTCATTCTTCAGAGTGTTTGGCTGCAAGTGCTTTGTTCTAAATGACAGAAATGAAAGAAGCAAGATGGATCCGAAAGCCGTCGAAGGAGTATTCATTGGGTACTCCACGCAATCAAAGGCGTATCGGGTCTATCTACGTGATCGCAGAACAGTCATTGAGAGTGTCAACGTTGCATTCTATGAAATGGCTGACTTTGCTTCTGAACATTTCTTGATAGAAAACACACTCTCTGTTCAAAAGAAGCAACCTGATGAAGCTGAAGCAACAAAGCAAACAACGGCTGACAGTGCAATTCTCGACTCTCTCTTTGAACATTTCTATGAAAATGCACGCACTGCCAACCAACAATTACCAACAGAAGCTGCTCAACCACCATTCATGCCTGACCTCAGTGAGGAAGAAGCTGACTCACCTCATACATCAGATCACGAAGAAACTGAGGATCATGGCACGGCAACAACACAAGCAACTTCACCAGCACAAGTTTCAGAAATACCAGCTCTAGCAAACACAGAACCTGAATCAACCCCTGAGCACTCCACTCATCAACAAACCACATCTACTACTTTTGAGGACCCGGATCACACCATCATAACTCCAATCCCTCTAACTCATGAGCGGAAATGGACGAAAGCACATCCTGCAGAACAAATTATTGGAGATCCAAGTCGTGGAGTTTGCACAAGAACGGCTACAGCAAATGAATGTCTCTTCTCTTGCTTCATCAGCCAATCTGAACCAACCAAAGTTTCTGAAGCTCTAGCAGATTCAGATTGGGTGATAGCAATGCAGGAGGAGATCAATCAGTTTGAAAGATTGGATGTATGGACCCTGGTGCCAAGACCCCCAAAGAAAACAATAATTGGCACCAAGTGGGTCTTCAAGAACAAGAAAGATGAAGACGGTGTGATTATAAGGAACAAAGCCCGACTGGTTGCAAAAGGATACAATCAACAAGAAGGCATTGACTACGATGAAACCTTCGCACCAGTGGCCAGAATTGAAGCAATCAGGTTGTTCCTTGCTTATGCTGCTCATAAGAGTTTCACCGTCTATCAAATGGATGTCAAGACTGCATTTCTAAATGGAGAACTGAAAGAAGAAGTTTACGTGGCACAACCAGAAGGCTTTGTTGACCCTGAACGCTCACACTATGTCTACAAGCTGAAGAAAGCTCTGTATGGACTAAAACAGGCACCGAGAGCCTGGTATGATGCACTATCTGATTTTCTTGTACACTCAGGTTACTCAAAGGGAAAGATAGATCCAACTCTGTTTATCAAGCGAGAGAACAGTGACATCATGCTGATACAAATCTATGTCGATGACATCATATTCGCCTCGTCCAACCCGAATTTTTGCGAAGAATTCAGCAACTTGATGCACACTGAGTTCGAAATGAGCATGATGGGAGAGTTGAACTTCTTCCTAGGGCTACAGATCAAGCAACTACCAGACGGAATTTTCATCAGCCAGTCGAAGTACATCCATGAAATGCTCAAAAGATTCAAGATGGACAGCAAGTCAACCATGAAAACCCCCATGTCTCCCTCACAAAAGCTCGACTCTGACCCTTCCGGGATATCAGTCGATGCTACCAATTATCGGGCTATCATCGGTTCCTTGCTGTACCTGACATCTAGTAGACCGGATATTGTCTTTGCAACCTGCCTGTGCGCTCGTTTTCAAGCAAATCCAAAGGAATCACATCTGAATGCAGTGAAGAGAATCCTGAGATACCTAAAAGGAACAGTCAATTTAGGACTTTGGTATCCCAAGGACACGGGTTTTGACCTTGTTGGTTACTCAGATGCTGATTTTGCAGGTTGCAAGTTAGATCGAAAAAGTACATCCGGTGGTGCTCAATTTCTGGGAGAGAAGCTAGTCTGTTGGTCCTCCAAGAAGCAGAACTGCGTGTCAACTTCTACAGCCGAGGCAGAATACGTTGCGGCTGCTAGTTGCTGTTCACAAATCCTATGGATGAGGACACAACTTAGAGACTATGGCTTCCTATTCAACCATATTCCCATCTACAGTGACTCCCAGAGTGCAATCGCCATAACCAGCAACCCCGTTCACCACTCGCGCACCAAGCACATCGATTTGCGCTATCACTTCATCAAGGACCATGTGGAGAAAGGAGATGTTGATCTGTACTTTGTAAGCACTGAGCTTCAACTGGCTGACATATTTACTAAGGCACTGGATGACAAGAGATTCCAGTTCCTAGTATCTAAGTTAGGCATGTTGAATCTCGATCCTATGTAACTGTGTTATCTCCATGGTCTGAATAAAATGTGTGAGTGTGCGTGGTGTGCGTTGCATGTGTTGAGGGGGAGAAAAGGGAGAAAATAAGAAAGAGAGGTATACTTTGAGGGGGAGAAAATCAGAAAAAGAGTGTGTGTGAGTGTGTGAGAAAATCAAGAAAAGAAAGAAAAATAGTGTGTGTGTGTGTAGAAAACCAGAAAAGAGAGAAAAAGAGTGTGTGTGTGTGTGTTTTTTTCTGGCACATTTCGAGGGGGAGTTTTGATCTGAGAAAGTTTTTTAATAAACTCTAACTTGGGGCCCAAAATTTTTAAAGACTCTCTAAACCGGGCCCGCTCTTGACATTTGGGCCCAGATTACTTTTCACAAGGCCCAAGTTCCAACTGTTCGCATATAAAAGGAAACTTCGAGAACAGTTTCTCGCTCAAATCTCATTTTTCTCGCATCTTGAGTTCTCGAAGTCCAACATCTTTCTCGCAATTCCTTTCTCGAACTCAATCTTCTCGAATCCGTTCAAAAGGTAGAAATAATGGAGTTCAATCACGAAGAACTCAATGACAATGATTTTCGCACTTCAAAACGGGTTCTCGAATCTCACTCGAGAAGTTTTTCTCGGAGTTGGATCTCGAGAACCATTTTTTCTCGAACTTGGAAACGTGAATTCGAAAAGTTTTAATTTGATTATCATTTTGAATGTGTTATTGCAGGTGGTTTCTCGACATATCTCTCAGTGCGAACTCGAGAATACATTTTTTTCTCGATATTTGAACTCGAGAATTTGTTTCTCGATATTTCAAACCTCGAAAGTCAGTTCTCGATATTTGAACCTCGAAAAGGTCTTTTCGATGTATAAATACCGAGAACCTACTTCTCGAAGTTTGAAATATCGAGAAGAGGTTCTCGATATTTAAACATCGAGAAAGGAAGTTCTCGAAGTTTAAATCTCGAGAAGGACTTTTCGACATTCTCATATCGCGAACTAAGTTCTCGATGTTGGAATATCGAGAAGAGCTTCTCGGTATTTAAATCTCGAGAACCCACTTCTCGAAGTTCAATTATCGAAGGTGGTTCTCGTGGTTTACACTTAGAATATTTTTCGAGGTTTCACCTGTACACACCTAATCAAAAAAAAAAAAATTGCAAAAACTGAACAAATAAAATTTTCAAGTGAACTTTTGTGCTGACCCAATTCTTTCAGTTAACAATGTCAGGAACAGACAGGAATGCACAATCAAGCAATGAACTGTACCCAAAAGAGAACTGGGTCCCACTGTACGACAACAACTTCCAACTGGACCTCAAGCTTTTCAAGTGTCAGGACCCAGTCATTCTCTCAATCCTGCAGAAATATTACCTTTGGACCGCATTCAACGAAGCCAAACCAGTACCAATGATATACCTGCAGCAATTCTGGGGCTGCATGCGAACTGAGAGCAAGAAAGATCGGTCTAAGATCATGACCAAGCTGAATGATGTAAGAGCGGTGCTGACACCCTCTACAATAAGGGAGACTCTGAATCTCCCGGTGCTCCAGAACTATGCACCGCTACCCACCAATGAAGATCTGATCACAGACATGAAGAAGCTAGGGTATGAAGGACCGTTACCCCTGATCTCAAACTTTACCATCTCAAACCTGCCCCACCCGTGGAAGAGTCTGTTCGGCCTGGTGAACAAGTGCCTATCTCCTAAGCACGCCGGACATGACAAATGCAACAAACAAATTCTCCAAATCTTCCACGGGATCGCCTTCAACGTCAAATATGACATGGCTCAGCTCTTCTGGACGGAGTTGATGGATCAAGTGAAGATGAAGGAGAACAACAAGGGGAGCACTATTCCCTACGCTCGGTGGCTGGCGCTGATGATCCACAATATGATGGAAGCCACCCCTACAATCCCTAAGCGTAAGGAAGACAAGCACTTCACTGCGCCAAAGCTCAAGTACTTTCAACGAGACAGTAACAAAGCTGAAGCACTGCCTATTCCGGACTCCCTGCTTGATCTAGCAAACCCGAGGGACAAGGCAGTCATTGACTACAAAGAGTCGCTGAAGAGAACGGTCCCTATGGTTCAGCAAAACCCAGCTGGACCTTCCCCGGGAACCAAGCCGAGAGAAAGTGAGGGTAAGAAGAAGAGAGCCCCGCCACAGAAACCAGTGGCAACCCGGCCTAATGATGATCAGTCTGCTAACTCTTCCGAGAGGACCCAGACTGCTGAGGGCCACCCTAATGCTGAGGACACTGCCAATGAACCATCAAGCCAGGCCCCTTCTAATAAGGCTGGTGGTGAGGCCTCCGATAGCATGGCCAAGGGAAAGGAGAATAATGACGATGATGATGATGCAGATGATGATGATGACATGGAGGGAGTTCTGATCAGCAACAGGAAAAGAGCCGGAAAGAGGGCCATTCCGATAGACTCCAACTCCTCATCGGACAATGAAGAGGCTGTTCACATGTCCCGACCACTTAAGGGCATTGTCATCAGTGAGCAGCGCTCCAAACACAACAACGACAAATCTGCATCATCACAGCCTAAGAAGAGACTAAGAAAGAAGAGTGCAGTGGAGGAGGAGCTGGCACTATACGATGACTGCGACACCTTTGTCACCATAGACCGAACCACGCCCCTAGGAGCAGGAGCTGACCTTGTCAGTTCCCGGGTAGAAGTCGCAGCATCTGGTTCAACTGCGCGGGCACAGCCATCTCCCATCCACTCTCCAGTCTCCCAACAGACTGGAGTTTCAATAACTCAAGGGGAACTTACACCGACCTCACTGATTCCTTCTGAATCTGCTGAGAGACTTAGTGGTCAACAGCCCCGGACTACTACCCCCATCCGTTCTATCACATCGAGTCTAGGTGTCACTATTCCCACATTTTCACATTTTTCTAGGACACCTACACTATTCACTGCACATACAGGTGCACTCACCCTGAATGCAACGACCGGAGTGCAAACTATGATGGTCGGAAGCCCTGCTACGCCAACAATGCCTCAATCATTGAACGCAGGCCACACATCAGCTATCTTCACTGATGCTGTGACAACAGTTACAACCCCCGTAACTGGTGCCATTATCCCCGAAGACATTCTCGTATATCTGAACAGCTTTCTAGAGTCTACCATTAAGCCATGGGTGCATGAAGCAATAACCGCTAATGCACAAGACTCTGGAAGTACCCCAGTTGTTCAGAATATACCATCCAAACCCCAGACAACACAGCCCCCAACCATTTCCATACCTGTTTCCAAACCCTTAACTATAGAAAACCAACAACCATCCACATCAAGGGGAACCCAGGATACAGAACTAGTATTCTCCCCTACAACGACCAAACCCAACCTAACAACCATACCCTTCGAGGATCTTGTAGCTGAGATCTACGACCGTATACTAGACGTGGAAGAAGGCAACCTCACCCCTCTTCAAAAAGCCCTTCTCCATGCTCTAGATACACAGAACACATGCCGTGACAGTCTCCGTGGCGCTAAACGTTCACATGAGGATCCTGATGATTCGGATTCTCATGAGGGGGAGAACAAGCGCCAGCGGATACTTGAGCATGTTGCTTCTACTAGCCAACCCTCAAAGCCAAACCAACCCTCTACCTCTACCAATGAGCAACCCACTACTTCAGCTAGCCATAAATCCCTAGCCACTCTCTCTAGCATGGTCGAGCTAGACATAACATCCCGAGGTGCATCTCCTATAGATGTTAACCAAGGACGGAATGGAAGTCCTGATGATGCTACCACGAGTACATCTTCTTATTCAGGCCATCAGTTAGAACTTAGTTCGAAACTGATGTCAACGGGCAATCCTGAGGATCCCGGTGTTTCACACGACGAGTCACCTTCGACACAGCAGCAAGCTCCCTCTGAACCCTCTGACAATCCAATACAAGATGAGCTTGAAGATCTTCTAGTTCATGATCAATGGCCCCGCAAATGGACAGAGTGGGATGACCTTAGAGTGGAAGCCGATCAGTACGAAATGTGTCGAAGCTGGCATCTCAGAGAGTTCCTCAATAAATACCACGCAATGATGATTGGACTCGATGAAGACGAACTCAAGGAAGGGGAGAATCATAAAGAAAACCCCAAGGAACCAGAAACAGCTAAAGAAAAATGGGAAATCATAAGGATCAAAGCCCCCTTTCTTGAAGAAATTCGAGAGAAGATTTGGAGACAACCAGAAAAGATCAAGCAGTTCAATGAATTAAAAATGCGAGGAATCAATCACTTGAAAGGAAAATACAGAGGAGGAAATCTGTATATGCTAGGACATAGATCCACAGGGCAACGTCGACAGATTCTAAATCACAATCTTGCAACAAGTGGATGTCCCATATTGAAAATCTTGGAAATCACAGAAGATTACCTAGAGACAATCAAGTTCATGATTTTTCGTCTACAACGTACTGATGGCTCAGAGTTCACCTGTCAAGAGAATGACTTCTTTCTACTGCACATGGATGACATTTATCAAATGTTCATGAGGTGCAGGGAGCTTCCAGTTCACAAAGACAGACTCGCTAAAGAAGGCTTCGAGGCGATAAAAAGATTCATGACAAGACAAGTTCGGTTCTACGCCTCTCATGACCTCCAGATGACCGTAGAGCACAACTATTCAAAGGTGAATCTTACTAGACCGGACTTAAGTAGACCTGGCCTTGAATCCTTTGAAGCATATCATATCTTTGACAATCCAGTATCAGTCATCTATCTGAATCATAACAAAGAAAAACGTCTAATGTTCGTGGATGAAATTAACAAGTATTGTGACGGAACGTTGAAGATCATCCAGGAGCAGCTCCGATCAAAGAAACAAGAACTTGGACAGAAATCGACTGAAGCCACTGAAGGAGACCAGAAGGAACTGCACAGAATAGACAGAATTCTACAAGCTATCCAGAAACAACTTGATAGAAGAAACTCACTCAGAAACTATGAGCACGCACTTAATCTCAGAAAGAACTATTACAAAGCTCAGAAGTGAAGAAACCCAGCAAGACGGCACTTGACCACAAAGGGGGAGATTGTTAGAACTTTTATTGTGGGTCAAGTTTGTCTGTAATGTCTTGTTTAAATAAAGTAGACTAGTTATACCATTTATGGTATTAGATTAGTATTTAGTATTTATTATGTAGCAAATAAGGTAAAGGGAATAAGGCCCAAAAAGGCCTTGGCCCAACTTCCAAGGTTTACCTAAATCGGTAACCTGTACAGCGCCTATAAATACGCGCCTTGTGTACAGGTACCGATATCGATCAATACACATTAGCCTTACGCTGCCAAATTTACTTCTCGATACTACAGAAAGAAGGTTTCACTGTTCTCGATAAATCTTATATCATTATATGAAATCCTTCTCTTCTGTCTATCGATGATGTTCATCTAGCTGATCGTTAGTCTGCAAAACTGGGACCAACAGAGGCTAGAAATTTGTTTCATATTGAAACTGTTGTAAACACTTCTAAGGATAGCGTCATCTAAGTCCTTAAGTGTGGTAGAATAGGATAGAGTACCTTTTGATCCCCACTGGATCAATTGAGAAAAACCTAAAGGATTGAGTAGCTTGGAGTGGTATGTACTCTTAGTGAAACACCTTGAAGTCTGAGCAAGTTGGTGATAACAGCCAGACGGTCACTAATTGTATTGGGCTGAATACTTTAGTGGAAATCCATCTGAAAGAGGATGGGACTGGATGTAGGAGGATTACACCACCTCTGAACCAGGATACATCTTGTGTCGATCTATTTCCTCTGATCCAAGCTCATCAGAAGACCTCACTGAAGGGTCTCTGATCCAAGATCATCAGAGGACCTCACTTAAGGGTCTCTGACTCGAGGTCATCAGAGGACCTCACTGAAGGGTCTCTGATCCAAGATCATCACAGGACCTCACTTAAGGGTCTCTGACTCGAGGTCATCAGAGGACCTCACTGAAGGATCTCTGACTCTAGATCATCAGAAGACCTCATTGAAGGGTCTCTGACTCAAGGTCATCAGAGGACCTCACTGAAGGGTCAAAACCAAATCATCAGAGGACCTCACTGAAAGATCTTCAAATCAGAGCTTCCATTCTATTAGACACTTCCGTCACTAAAGATAAGTTGTCCAAAATACAAATACTTCTTCCTTCTTATCCTCTCATAAGAAAGTTACCATTCACAGTTTAATAGAGGTTATGACTTCCGCTGCGATCCTTAATCTCCCAAAAGATTTCTGATCATCATACCTATGAGGGAAATTCTTTAAAAGTTCAAAAAGCTTTAAAAGTCTATTCACCCCCCCTCTAGACTTTCACCTCTATCAGGGACCATCAAGTGGTATCAGAGTGGGTGTTCCTAGAGTCAGTTTCTGACTAAGTTTGAACTAAAGATCCAAAACTCACTCGTCTCCCAAAACCTTCAAGAATGGACAATCAACTTTCCAAAAATCTTCTGTTCAACTTCAACAAACTTGATGACTGGAAAATCAGAATGAAAGCTCATCTGAGTGCTCTACATGATGAAATGCTAGAAGTCATCACTGATGGACCCATCAAAATCATGAAGGTCATCACATCCAGAACCACTGAAGGAACAGATGATGTATATTCCAAAACCAAAAATGGAATGGACAACTGAAGATAGGAAGAGAAACAATCTAGACAATGTTGCCAGAGACATCCTCTTCAAAGCTGTTGATGAATCCATATTTCCATGGATAAGGAAATGTGAGACTGCCAAAGATGTATGGGATGAGTTAACAAAGATTGGAACTGGCGATGAACAAGAAAAGGACAACAAACTAACTATTGCTCTCAAGAAGTTTGAAGATTTCAGAATGTTGTCAAATGAATCCATCCATGATATGGAATCCAGATTTCTTAAAATTATTGCAGAGGTCTCTGATCTTGGGAAGACTCTCTCCCAAAAAGAGATCTCTCTCAAAGTTTTAAGAGGACTACCATCAAGATGGGATATGAAGGTAACTGCCATGAGAGATAGCAGAGATCTCAGAAATCTTTCAACGGATAAGCTCTTTAGTGATTTAAAAGCTTATGAGTTTGAAATGAAAGAGGTAAAGGATGAAAAGAAGGAAGAGATCAAGACAATGGCCTTAGTGTCTGAACCTAGCACATCAACATCAACAGAAAAGTCACTCAACAATCTCCTCACTGATGAACAATTTGCAATGTTTGTAAGAAAATTCAAAAGGTTCATAAAGAAAGAAGGTTCATCCTCAAAGAAGCCATTCCCCCAGCAATCCAGAAGACAAGGAAGATCCCAATCAAGTGAGAATACTATTCTTTGCTACAACTGTAGACAGCCAGGACACTACAAAAATGAGTGCCCTCTCCCATTGGCACACAAATATCAAGGACAGCAGAATGCTACTCACAAGGCCGGATTCAAAAACTTCAAAGGCAAACATCAAGCCTTTGTAAGTGAGAAAAAGAATGAAGAATCTCAAAGTGATAAAAGTAGCTCAAGTAATGAAAGCTCTTCATCAGAAGACTCTGAAGAAGCACTACTCTGTCTAAGAGCCTGACAAGATGCTGAGGATACAAGCAGCAGAGTCAGGAGTTCATCTCAGGATGACTCTGACAAAGAAGATTGCTCACTCAAATGTCTCATGGCAGATAACCATGACAAGGATGTAGAGGTAACCTCCTGTTCTTTCTATTGCTCAAATGATTCTGGACCATCTAGCATTACACTAGAATCTTTACTTCAAGATTTTTAGAAGGTCCAAAATCATTATGTTCTCTTAAGATCTGAAAATGAAAGACTAAAACAAGACACTAAGAACATTCATGATAAACTCTTAGTTGCCTTATCCAAGATCAATAGCTTGACAGAAGAGAACATTGAGCTAAAAACAAAAATAAATAATCTCAGCCTGAATAGTGAAAATGTTGATCACACTTCTGAGATTATCCTTAGAAAGAAGAACATAGGTCTTGGATACAAATCCCCCACCAAGTACTCAGAAAACCAACTGTCCACAAGCTATCCCATATAACTACAACACCCCAAATGGCTATAGACCATTCTGCTTAGAATTAGATGGTTCTAGATGGGCATGGATGCCTAAACTTGTTCAAGGAAAGAAGCCCACTAACTTGTGGGCTGCTGCTCAACACTGATGAATACAGGAGGGTGCTGGAGCAGCTGACTCAACAAAATGGTACATAGATTCAGGCTGCTCCAGGCACATGACAGGAAGCAAAAGGCTGCTGTCAAACTACATGGCAAGGGAAGGACCCAAAGTGATATTTGGGAATGAGGAAAAGAAAGGAGAAACCAAAGGAGCTGGAGACTTAATAAGAAGAGGACTTATAATCCAAAACATATCTTATGTTAAGGGTTTAAAGTTCAATTTAATAAGCACAAGCCAGCTCTGTGACAATGGCTATAATGTAACATTCTCCAAAGACATCTGCTTGATCAGAGATGTCAAAAATGATGAAATTGTGCTCACTGGTAGAAGAAGGAAGGACATGTACATTGTTGACTGGAAAACTGCAAAGGAAGGAATTTGCTTGGTAACAAAAGCTGATTCAGATCTAATTTGGGAATGGCATAACAAGCTCAGCCATCTCAACTTCAAAATCATCAACAAACTGTCCAAGAAAGGATTGGTGATTGGTCTTCCAGAAATCAAATACAAAAAGGATCATCTGTGTAATGCATGTCAAAAGGGAAACAAACAAAAGTACCCTTCAAAAACAAAGATGTTGTATCATCAACCAGACCATTGAGCCTACTGCACCTTGACTTGTTTGGACCAATTGACCCAACAAGTTTAAGTGGCAAAAGATACACTCTGGTTGTGGTAGATGATTATTCCAGATTCACCTGGACCTTATTCCTGAAAAAGAAAAGTGAAACTGAGAAGAAGCTCCCAGAACTGATGAAACTCATTCAGAATGAGAAGAGCATCTCAATTCAAAAGATCCGGTCAGATAGAGGTACTGAATTTCTAAATTCAACAGTAATTCAGTACTGTGAAGAATCCGGAATCCATCACCAAACATCAGCAGCAAGAACACCTCAACAAAATGGTGTTGCTGAAAGAAGGAACAGAACACTCAAGGAAGCTGGAAGGACCATGATTGAAGCAGCCGGTCTACCCAAAAGATTTTGGGCAGAAGCAATAAACACAGCTTGCTACACCCAGAACAGAAGTCTTATTCATAAGACTTACAAGAAGACTCCATATGAGCTATGGAAAGAAAGAAAGCCAAAAATCAGTTATTTCAATGTATTTGGATGCAAATGTTTTATTCTAAACAATGGAAAAGACTATCTCAAATCATTTGATCCAAAATCAGATGAAAGGATCTTCTTGGGCTACTCAGCAACTAGCAAGGCTTTCAGAATCCTCAACAAAAGAACTCTGGTGGTTGATTCTCATGTGGCCTTTGACAATCACTCCTATGCCAACAAAACAAAAGAAGGAGAATCATCTGGGGAAGAAAAGATAACTGGAAAGGCTTCAAGCTGCCTTCCCAGCACTGACAAATATCATGAAGCTGCAGGTGTCTCACACAATAGACAACTACCAGCTGATGGATCAATTCAAATCACTTCTCCACAACAACCAACTGAATCATTCACAAGAACTGAAGTTCCTGTTCCTCCAACTCTACCAGAAGATAATGAAGAAGAAGAGGAGGATGAGCAACACACTCAAGTCAACGGAACCTCTGACATCAGATGGACAAATCAACATCCTCCTCAACAAATCATAGGAAACATCCATGAAGGGGTTCGAACTAGATCATCATTCCAGAGAGAAGCTATGTTTTCTTGCTTCATCTCACAAAATGAACCCAAGAAAATTGAAGAAGCCCTCTCAGACTCAGACTGGATACTAGCCATGCAAGAAGAACTCAACCAATTTGAACGAAATGAAGTATGGCAACTTGTACCCAGACCCTATCATCAACATGTGATAGGAACTAAATGGGTATTCAAAAACAAAATGAATGAGGAAGGCAAAATCATCAAGAAGAAGGCTAGACTAGTAGCCAAAGGCTACTGTCAAGAAGAAGGAATAGATTTTGATGAAACTTTTGCTCCTGTTGCCAGACTTGAAGCAATAAGAATATTCCTTGCTTATGCTGCCTATAAGCAATTCACAGTCTATCAAATGGATGTGAAAAGTGCCTTCCTATATGGTCTACTAGAAGAGGAGGTCTATGTGGAGCAACCTCCTGGATTTGAAATCAACAGAGAGAAAGATCAAGTATTCAAACTAAAGAAGGCTCTCTATGGACTCAAACAAGCTCCAAGAGCATGGTATGACACTCTCTCTCAATACTTAGTGAACAACGGTTTCACTAAAGGCAAAGTAGATAAAACTCTGTTCAAAAGTGAAGAAGGTCCACACATATTGCTTGTCCAAATTTATGTGGATGACATAATTTTTGGAAGCTCAAATCATGCATTATGTAAGAAATTTTCAACTCTCATGCAAAACAAGTTTGAAATGAGCATGATGGGAGAGTTGAACTATTTCCTAGGACTACAAGTGAAGCAGACTCCACAAGGTATCTTCATCAACCAAGCAAAGTACACAAGAGATCTCATGAAGAAATTCAAAATTGAGAACAAGTCTACTGTAAAGATCCCCATGAACACCTCTCAAGGACTGACTCCAGATGAAGATGACAAAGACACTGATCCTACACTCTATAGAGGTCTGATTGGCTCTATGCTATATCTTACAACTAGTAGGCCAGATATCTCCTACTCAGTTGGGGTATGTGCAAGGTTTCAATCAAAACCCAAAGAAAGCCATCTTCTTGCAGCAAAGAAGATCCTACGATATCTAAAAGGAAATCCTAACTGTGGATTATGGTATCCAACGAATGGTGATTTTGATCTATATGGATACTCAGACTTTGCTGGGTGCAAAATTGACAGAAAAAGCACCTCTGGAACTTGTCAAATGATTGGAGGAAGACTTGTCTCTTGGTTCAGCAAGAAACAACACTCAATTGCCACAAGCACTGCTGAAGCAGAATACATAGCAGCAGGCAGTTGCTGGGCACAAATACTCTGGATGAAGCAGCAATTGAGGGATTATGGAGAACAAACAAAGGAGGTCAGCATTCTGTGTGACAACACAAGTGCTATAGCAATAACTCATAATCCAGTATTTCACTCAAGAACCAAGCATATTGAGATCAGACACCATTTCATCAGAGAACATGTTGAGAAGAAAACCATCAGATTGGAGTACATCCCCACAGAAAAGCAGCTGGCTGACATCTTCACCAAGCCCTTAAATGAAGCCAGGTTTAATTCTCTAAGACAAGAGCTAGGGATGCTTGATGATCTGGATCAAATTAGAGAATAAAGTTTGCATCAACTCAGGGGGAAAATGTACTCAAACATTTAACAAAATGAGCATCAAAGAAGTTCGAACAAAAAGGATGATAAAGACAAGGGAATGAAGCTCTATGGTCCGCTATCAGAAGGCCTCAGATCAAAAAAGGCCTTAGATACTATCAGAAGACCTCAGATCAGAAGGCCTTAGATACTATCAGAAGACCTCAGATCAGAAGGCCTTAGATACTATCAGAAGACCTCAGATCAGAAGGCCTTAAATACTAACAGAAGACCTCAGATCAGAAGGCCTCAGAAACTGTTAGAAGGCCTCAGAAATGATCAGAAGGCCTTAGAAACTATCAGAAGGCCTCAGACCTAACAGAAGACTATTGCGAGGAGAAGACCTCAGAGACTCACAGACGATCTCTTAAGCTGAAACAGACGACTACCTCAACCAGAGAACGAATCGCTATGACAAAAGGATTCAGTTGAGTTAAATACAAGGAATCTACGCATGCATGCAACTACGACACATGGTGATTCAATAAAATCTTGGGAAGCAGCATCATTAAATTGGTAAGTTCATCCAACCAATTTTTCTCTTTTATATGCTGATTTTATTCTTGAAAAGAACATCAAGCCGTAATTCCATTAATACGCTTCGAATTCTCAACCAAGAATCCCAAACGATGCATGCAAGTATAAATATCCTCGTTAATCCTCAAATAAACAAGCATCTTCTTCGACTATACAATTATCTTCAAAAGCCTCATTCTTCCAAAATACCTTTGACAAAACACTCTAACTCTCAAATGGCAAATCAAAGACTGAACCTAGATCTTTCACTAGCCCCTCCGCAGTCTCAAGACTCTACTCCTTCAACACGAAGGACAGACAACGGTGTGAATGATCTTGGGTCATGGATAGTCTTTGAAACAGACAAAACTACTCTTGACCAAGAAAAACAGAGAGTGATTTCATGGAGAATGTGGAGACTGTCTCCCATAAACATTCTCCTTTTTGCTGCACCCTTCCTCAGAGAAGAGGAAACCTTTGCACTCAACTGGCTTGAAACCGGGTCTCTTGGTGTTGCTCTGGTAGAAGGCATCATTGACAGAGTATACAATGCAAAACTTGACCAGCTCAAACGAGCAAGAAGGCAAAGAATACGCATGGCTAGAGAATCATCTGGCAGACAACACTAAAGACAAGTGTTTGTTGCTGCCAAAAAGGGGGAAAATAGAATCTAATTACAATTACAATGTTAAATTTTAGATTTTTTTTGGCATCATCAAAAAGGGGGAAATTGTTAGGTCCCTCAGACTTTGATGTAACCTACTATTATAAGAAATAGTTTTGATGATGCCATCCTTCTCTTGTGTTTAGATTCTATTGTGAAAATTGTATACTCGTTTTGCAAACAGTAGTATGCTCTCAAATTGTTTAGATAAGAATACTTTGTAAAAGTGACCAAATTTAACATTGTACAAATTTTATGACAAATAAATATACTGGAAATTTTAAAATGCAATAAGGTAAAATTCTACCTTGCAAGGATATTCAAATCCATCCAGTATGTTTTTATTTGTTATAAAATTATTCTTGTCACTAGTACAATTGTGACCAATCTTACTTGTACACTTTCGGAAACACATAAACTTAACTGGAAATATAAAATGCAATAAGGTAATTTTAATTACCTTAAAAAGGATTCTTTTCCTACCAGTTAAATTTATTTGTTAAAGAAAGACCAAGGTCACAATATTTACCTAAGGGCAGAGCATCTACAAAAGCATGTGACACTACAACACGCAGAGTTGCATGAGAAGACAAAAACCCACTAGATGGTGAATAGTGCGTAAAAGGCCTAAGGAATGGATTTACATTTCCTGCAAAGCAAGTTGATCCAATTGCGTCTGAAGATAAGCTGCTCCAACACAAGAAGACGAAAGTACAAGAAGCCTCAACGACAAAGATTAAATCCTCTCAACCAACGGAGGAGATTAATCAACCAGAGATGCCTATAAATTCGGGCATAAGCATGAGAAGAAAAATAAGCTCCTGAGTTCACTAAACAGAGAAATCATACTATATAAAGAAGATATCTAGCAAAAGAGAAAGTGTTCATTAAATTCTGCTCTTTGCTTAGACTCATGCTTCACTAAACTCTCTAGAACAGAAATCCTCATTGATATACTCAGAAAGTTTAGTTTTTAGTTGGAGGCTAGAAATTTGTTTCATATTGAAACTGTTGTAAACACTTCTAAGGATAGCGTCATCTAAGTCCTTAAGTGTGGTAGAATAGGATAGAGTACCTTTTAATCCCCACTGGATCAATTGAGAAAAACCTAAAGGATTGAGTAGCTTGGAGTGGTGTGTACTCTTAGTGAAACACCTTGAAGTCTGAGCAAGTTGGTGATAACAGCCAGACGATCACTAATTGTATTGGGCTGAATACTTTAGTGGAAATCCATCTGAAAGAGGATGGGACTGGATGTAGGAGGATTACACCACCTCTGAACCAGGATACATCTTGTGTCGATCTATTTCCTCTGATCCAAGCTCATCAGAAGACCTCACTGAAGGGTCTCTGATCCAAGATCATCAGAGGACCTCACTTAAGGGTCTCTGACTCGAGGTCATCAGAGGACCTCACTGAAGGGTCTCTGATCCAAGATCATCAGATGACCTCACTTAAGGGTCTTTGACTCGAGGTCATCAGAGGACCTCACTGAAGGATCTCTGACTCTAGATCATCAGAAGACCTCATTGAAGGGTCTCTGACTCAAGGTCATCAGAGGACCTCACTGAAGGGTCAAAACCAAATCATCAGAGGACCTCACTGAAAGATCTTCAAATCAGAGCTTCCATTCTACTAGACACTTCCGTCACTAAAGATAAGTTGTCCAAAATACAAATACTTCTTCCTTCTTATCCTCTCATAAGAAAGTTACCATTCACAGTTTAATAGAGGTTATGACTTCCGCTGCGATCCTTAATCTCCCAAAAGATTTCTGATCATCATACCTATGAGGGAAATTCTTTAAAAGTTCAAAAAGCTTTAAAAGTCTATTCACCCCCCCCCTCTAGACTTTCACCTCTATCAGGGACCATCAATATGAGTCCCACAATAATAAACAATAATAATTCTACTCTATTACACCCCCTCAAGCTGTGCAGAGGAAACAATGCACAGATTGTCACGAAGAAAAGTGAAACGTTGTGGCGACAAACACTTTGTAAAAATATATGCCAACTGAGCCTGTGTAGGAACATACTTAACCCGAAGATCACCATGAGCAACTCGTTCACGAACAAAATGATAGTCAATATTAATATGCTTACTCCTGGCATGCTGGATGGGATTAACAGACAGATATGAAGCAGATACATTATCACAGTACAAAGTATTCGGAATGTGAACAGGAAATCCCAATTCAAACAACACGGATCGTATGTGAAGAGTATCCTGAACTGTGTAAGCTATGGCTCGGTATTCAGCTTCGGTGGAAGAGCGGGAGACAGTGGGCTGCTTCTTGGACCGCCAGGAAATAAGATTGGGCCCCAGAAAAATCGCATAACCAGAAGTAGATCGTCCTGTGTCAGGACAACCAGCCCAATCAGCATCAGAATAAGCAATGATCGCGGGAGAGCCATGCGAAGACTGTAAGAGTAGCCCATGAGTGGATGTGCCCTGGAGATACCTGAAAACACGCTTAACAGCCAACATAGGTGAGGTGCGTGGAGCATGCATAAACTGAGAAACCAGGTGTACAACAAAAGTAATATCTGGTTGAGTCAAAGTCAAATACTGTAACGCACCTACCATACTCTTGTACTCTGTGGCATCAGCCAGGAGCTCTCCATCAGTGATGGAAAGTTGAGTACGACTAGGAAGAGGGGAGCGCACAGGTTTCAGAGTATGTAAGTGAAAACGATGAAGAAGATCAGATATATATTTTTGCTGAGATAAAAACAAACCAGAGGGAGTACGAGAAGCATGAATACCAAGGAAAAAATGTAAATCTCCCAAGTCCTTCATGGCAAAGCATTTATTCAGGAGAGATAAAAAATGAGTAACTAGTTTAAGAGAATTACCTGTAACAATGATATCATCAACATATAGTAGCAGATAAATAATATCATGATGTCAACGAAAAATAAATAGAGAGTTATCAGACCGGCTGCAAGCAAAACCATGAGAGAGAAGAAAGCTACTAAAACGATGAAACCAAGCACGAGGTGCTTGTTTAAGACCATAGATGGCTTTACGAAGCCGACACAGATGGTGGGGAAACTGAGGGTGAACAAAACCTGGAGGCTGACGCATGTAAACTTCCTCAGTTAAATTTCCATGAAGAAAAGCATTTTTTACATCAAGCTGGCGAATAGGCCAACCAAAGGACACAGCTAAGGTGAGTACAAGACGAACAGTAGTGGGTTTAACAACGGGACTAAATGTTTCAATAAAATCAATACCTGCCTGCTGATTAAATCCCTGAGCAACTAACCTTGCTTTGTAGCGTTCCACAGACCCATCAGCCAAATACTTTGTCTTATAAATCCATTTTGACCCAACCACATTCTTTTTAGCATCAAATGGTACTAAATCCCATGTATGATTAGAGATAAGAGCATTAAATTCCTCTGCCATAGCAGCTCTCCACTTAAGATGTTTATTTGCCACAGAAAAACAGGTGGGATAAGGTGTGCTAACAACTATGTTTAAATTAAAAATAGGTTTTGGTTTAAAAATACCGGATTTGGACCGGATTTGCATAGGATGAACATTACCAACCGGGGCGGGGAAATGGGAAGACTGGATTGCCGAGCTGCAGTCGGCTAGGGGTTGGCCGCAGGTCTGATCAGTGGGTGTGGAGGTGGCTGGAATGTCGGTCAGTGGGTGGTTGCAGGTGAGGTCAGTTGTTTCGATCAATGGGGTAGCATGGCAGCTGGTTTGGGGTTCTGTGTTGGATGGAGGACTGCTGGCAGGTGTCATAGGGGGGCTGGGCATGGACATATGTGATGGAGTGGTGTCCGAAAGGTGATTTGGAGTAGAGTGGAAGTGCAGCAGGTCTGGGGAGTTGGGCGTGGTAAGTTGTGTTGTAGCAGGACAAAGGGTAAATGAATTGACAGTAGTCCTGGAGTGAGAATGATCAGTGATTGGTGTGGAAACTAAGGAAGCGGTGGAAGGCAACATACTAGACGAAGACATTATAGTACCCGTTAGTTTAGAATATGGAAAAACGTTTTCTAAAAATCTGACATTTCTGCTAATATAAACCCGACCAGAAATAGGATCGAGACAACGATACCCTTTATACTCAGATGCATATCCGAGAAAAACACACTGAACAGACCGTGGCGAAAGTTTATTTGCTGAGGTGGCATTAAAATTGGGAAAACAAGCACAACCGAAAACACGCATGCCAGACAAATCTGGTGCAGAGAGAAATAATTTTTCATACGGAGACCGACCATGTAGAGTAGGAGAGGGTAACCGATTTATAATAAAAGTGGCAGTAAGAACAGCATCAACCCAAAACTGAGCTGGCAAATTGGCGGTGATGAGCATGGTACGCGCTAGTTCAATTAAATGACGATGTTTGCGCTCAGCCACACCATTTTGCTGCGGAGTTTCAGGACAAGATTTTTGAAAAATTATTCCAGAGTTAGTAAAAAAATTGCGCATTTGAACGTTATCAAATTCACCCCCTCCATCACTCTGAAAAATCTTGATTTTGCGGTCAAGTAAATTTTCAATCATTAACTTAAAATGATGAAAATGAGTAGTGACCTCAGACTTGCGCCGCATAGGATATAACCACGTAAAACGAGAAAAATCATCCACAAAACAAACATAATATTTAAAACCGAGATGAGAAAGCACAGGAGATTGCCACACATATGAATGAATTAAGTATAAAGCACACGGACTGTTATGAAAAACTTTATTAAAAGGTAATCGTTGTGACTTTCCCAAACGGCAGGGAATACAATCAGAAACAGAAGCAGAATTGCCAACAATTAAATTATTAATTCTAAGTTGATCTAAAACACGAGTACCACAATGTCCTAGTCTATTATGCCAAAGGGAAACGGAAGCAACTGAAAGGGCAACTGGTGAAGGTGCAGGCTGACGAACGGGATAGACACCATTATCACTGACCGCTCGTAGAAGGACCGCCCCCGTTGTTTTGTCCTTTACAAAAAAACAATTTTTGTCAAAAATTACAACACAGTTGTTATCAGCACATAATTTCTGAATGGATAAAAGATTATATTTAATATTAGGAACATGAAAAACAGATTTTAGGCGAAGAGGACGAGCTGAGGAATTCAAAACCGCCTCACCAGTATTCATAATCGGGAGAGAAGTACCATTAGCCACTATAATTGAATGAGAGTTAGGAGAAAAGGTTTTATTAGTTAAGATACCTGGATGAGGAGTCATATGTGCAGAGGCACCTGAGTCAGGATACCATACAAGGTCAGATGCTTCAGGAGCGTGAGCAGTAAGAGCAGGAGCAGCCGGCTGAACAAAACGGGAAGGACAAGTGGAGGCTGGATGACCTGGAGCATAACAAATTTGACAAACTACAGGAGGAGGAACAGAATTCCCCTCACCAGATGTAGAGCCTGCATAGCCACGATTAGTACAATAAGCAGATAAAGCATAAGTATGAGCATGTGATTGAACAGATATACCTGCCGAGCCTGGAGCCCCAAGAATCCCCGCGTGAGGTGCACCCCCTGGAGGAGGGTAGCCGTAGCCCCCTAGTGGAGGATAACCATAGCCTGGATGTGGTGCGTAGCCGCGGCCACGTTGACCGCGTCCCCCTCTGCCCTGCTGTCCGCGGCCGCCCCGACCGCGATAACCTCGCCCACGGTGCTGCTGACCGCCGTGTGGAGATGGCTGCCCCGCAGCTGGTGCTTGGCCCGCATCCTGTGCTTGCCCCGCAAAGGCCTAAGCCTGTGGAGGTTCTTCCAGAGCACACATGTACTGAATAGTTTGTTCTTTTCAATTAAACAGGTGCGTAATTTTTCAAAAGTGAAGCTCTCCGGAAACAAACCAACCGATGTAATAAGCGACTCATAGTCACGGCCCAACCCCATTAAAATAGTTTTAAACAGGTCACGAGGAGCAATAGGATCATTAATCGAGGCAAGTTTATCAGCAATATCTTTAATGTCCCTGAGATAATGCTCCATAGACTGAGTAGGACCCTTCCTAGAGCGAGACAACTATTGTTTTAATTCCATTGTCCGGGCAAGACTGGCAGACATAAAATGAGACTCTAACCGACTCCAAATAGCAGAAGCATTCTTTAAATCACGCACCTCAATTAAAACATCACGAGACAAAGTGGCGAATAGCCAGGAGCGCACCATTTGATCCAGTTTTAGCCAATTACAATAATTAGGATTAATTGTCTCGCTTTGAAAGGCATCAAAAACATAGGGAGGAGGAACAAGAAACGAACCATCTAAAATTCCCAAAAAGCTATTTGACACCAAAAAGGACTCAAACTGAGTACGCCAAGTCAAATAATCTTCTACCGCAGCAAGTTTTGTTGTCACAATATTGGTAATATTCAGAGCAGAAAAAACAATGTTCTTAGTTAAATCAGATAATAGAGAACCTGTATTGGTAGCAGCTGTGCGGGGAGCAATTGGACCGGGAGAAGCTGCCGGCGTGATTCCTGGTGCTCTGGCAAACGTGGGACCAGCGAAATTTGAGGTAGATGCAGTCGAAGAGGAAGGAATCCTGCCAAGAGAGAGCACCGACGACATTGGATGACGGACAACAGGAGGTGTCAGAGTCCAGGTAAATATGGGCGGCGTCCAGCCGCTGAAATCAGTCGTCTGTGGTGGCGGCATCCATGGTTGAGAGAAGATAGGCGGTGCCGAGAACATAGAGGCATCGAGAGAGGAATCAACTTGCGATTGAGAAGCGATGTCGGACACTGGTGCAGCGGAAGGCTCGACCGAGGAGAGCGCCGGAGTTGTGGAGGACGAGATGGCCAGCGGCATCATCTGCATCTGAGCCGCATAGGAAGAAATCGGCGTTGAAGAGGCAGATGCGGCGGTCGTGTGAGGCGCGGAAGAAGACATCGCGACCGGTTTTTTTTTTTTTTGGGATTTTTAGATTTTGGCTCTTGATACTATGTGAGAATAATACCAGCCTTAACCATACCGGTAGCCCTGACAGATATATGTATAATAGAAAGAGTTCAATATTACAATATGAGTCCCACAATAATAAACAATAATAATTCTACTCTATTACCTATCACGTGGACGGCTGGACGCTAGCTTATTGGTGGAGGCGTCTATAGTTTGGATTATTCAAGAATAATCAATTGTTGAAATTATTACTAGTGGATCCGCTATAGGTGAGAGTACTGTGATCACATTTTCATAGTAGTGAGTAATCATGATAATGCTGACAACAACAATAACAAAACAATAACAATGCTAATTGATGAGTCTAGATCAGTGGCGGAATCACAGTTGTTCTAAAGTGTTCACATGAACACCCAAAAATTTATATTACTCTATAATTTCTAGTTGTAAAAGAGAATTGAACTCTCAAAACTTGAATTCCAAATCCGCCGCTGGTCTAGATCTAGACAGAGACTCACAAAATCCAATATGAGATATAAACTCATCAGGCTGGCCCAATCATCCCAGCAAGTTATCCGACTAGTCCGACGAGGGAAGGTCTAAAGGTAGCCGACCTCATAGCTCGAGTGGCCAACATACTAGCCACGCAAGGGAGAGATATTATAGCAATTAATGTAAGATTTGATGTCATATTTAATGAGTCTTTACAACCACGTACTTAGCGGTTACATTTTGTAATACCTATAAATTATGAAATTCATATCCATATATTCTACATACTAAACACATCACATTCAAAACAAAAACACTCTAATACTTTTGTATTTTCCTTACTTCGATTCGTATCTTTCCGAAAGTTTATGAGTATCCATTTTTTGACCAATATTGGTGCTCTCGTTGAGAGATTCTTTTATTCACTCATATCACCCCAGTATGAATTACTTGAGGAAGATTTTCGGAATGTCGGTAGAGTGTGACCGTGTCTCCTTACACACTAAACAATCCAACCATCCTCGCGACAACCAGTACACATGGGAATCGCATGCGTAACAGGGTCGTCGTGGTAGTGCCTTATAGAGATCTCTGAAACTAGTTAGCAAGTCCTGGTTATTTAAGGGCAACGATCAATCGAAGTCAAGATGACCGCTCCAATCACAAGTAGCACAGAAGTAGATGGCGTCATGCTCTATGCATGAACCCAACACAACTCAATGTTCGAGTTGAAGCATAGGAAGAGACCACCAGGTTATTGAGAGTACCGGACAATGGCTTACAATAGTTGATTCCCCACGAACAGGTTGATGAACCTATGTGGAGTATGATGCCAAGAAATATGAAGGCGTTTTCTGAGCGACATGATAGAAAACTCTCTAGGTCCTACCAACATAGGAGGTATGAGCATTTCAACAACTCACCCGATCTGACCTGGGGCAAGGTGACGAAGATGATTCCCCTCGCCACTCTCACCGTGTCAGCACATGAATGGGTTCCCAGGAGAGGCAACACATTGGGTATAACACTCTGAAGACTGGTCTAGCTGAAACTCGATTCTGTTTTAAAATAATTTGAACCACGGGGCTAATTGATTTTCTTTTTTAATTAATTACGTAGTATATATTATGTTGGTGTTCCTTTTTGTTTTATTTTTGTTCGAGTGAGTCAAGGTTCTAGAGGATATTTTGTTATTTTTGTTTGCTGAATGGATTCGACTGACGTTTGTTTTGAGATGCAAGTTTCTCCTCTTGATCTCTATAGGCTATTTATCCGTGCAGTATGTGGTTGGCGAGTTGCTACGTTAGGTATAGCGGGAGTAATTGTATGTCTAACCTAAGGGCTATAGACCAAGTAAGGGGTGGTTGTCTGATGGATTGTTTGTAGTTTGCTGAGACATCAATTTAAGTCTTTGTTCTTTTTTGGAAGAACGTGGCTTATATTAAAATAACAAAACTTAAGCAAGTTACAAAATGACAAAAAGTCTTTTGTCTACCAACTGCCCTTGAACTAGACTTAGAATCTATCACCCCCGTAGAAGCAATAAGATTCGTTGATCCTGTAATGGTCTTAATTTGTGATCGCCGTATGGAAAAGCTTGGAATTTGTATCCCCTCACGGAGCCACAACTCCTTAGCCCGTTGCCTCCAATATATATTTTCCTTCTCCATTTTGTCCCGATAAATGACGAAATTCCACACAGCTATGAAAGCCAGATTTTCCTTTTAAAACCTCATCCGCCTTTTACACCTTCAATTTGTGACCGAAAGCCCCACTACCTTCGATTACCCCACCTATATAATTCTTTGTCCTTTAGTTCTATTTTATCATAAATATTGAGACCCAACCCTGCGCTCCAACTATTATTGACTATGTGATGACATTACTCCTCTCTTAACCAAATATTCTCAAATTTAAAAGATTTGTTACCTCTACGTAGATTTTCCTGCAAAATCTGTATCGCTAGCACGAGCTTCCAAATAACATGCTTTTGCGGCCCCAAAAATCTCGAGCCACTCTTCATTCACTAGGACCTTGTTCAGCTTCTCCTCCACCCACGCCGGCGCGCCTCTTCCCCTCTCCCAGGTTCACTGGTAATCAGTAAAAGGAAAATCCCTTAACCCACTCTCCCATATAGCCTCTCGAAATTCTCGTAGCCTCCATGGCGGGTGTGGAATTTGTCCCCTTTTCTCCCCTGGCACCATAATACCATTAAATTCACCGACGATCAACCACGGAGCCAAGCTACTTCCTGCCAAATTTCTGAATGAACGCCCAAGATGAAAGATGTATACTGCCTTCAGGATGCCCATAATACCCAGTGAGCCGCCATTGCTAGTCGCCTTGATCTAGCAATACCCTCGCGTCAATGAAAGAGTCGGACGAGTTGATGACCTCCAGCTCGATGTCGTCCCTCCAGCCGAGTACCAATCCTCCATGCCGACTCAATCCTTCTTGCACAACGAAACTCTTCATTCCCACCTAACGCAACACAACACCAACCTTTGATTCGTCCACCTTTGTCTCCATAAGGAACCCAATGCCAGGCTTGTACTTCATTTGTGATACAAATTAACAATATCAGAAGAAATGTAAATAAATAATTTTAAATAATACAAACTATCTGGATCATGAATAATGCGTACTTTGAAAATGTAGTACTCCGTAAGTTTTAAGGGAAAAGGTGCAAATAGGCCCATGTACCAACCAAAAAAGGTCCAATAAGCCCTTATTTAGGAGGCTCTGTCCGGCCGTCGCCATTTGGGGTGGTTCCCGGTGGAATTTTTTGATGAAATATTTTGAGCATCTTATTCATCAAGTCTAGTTTACTTATACCAAATTTCAGCTAAAACTTCAATCGGGAAGGCATTCAAATAATTGCGCAGTTATTTATCAAGTACGATAGTATGTGATTACACCAAATTAGAAAAACAATGATATTGTTTAAAGTGGTGTAACTTTTTTATTTGTGCTGCGATTGTTATAAAAAATATATCACAATTCATAACTTTTTATTATCTTTCATATGACACTAGTATTAGATATATAAAAATAAAAAAATAATTAAGTATTTTAAAAAGACATTATTTTTTTACAGTGTTGTAACATTTTTATTTGTACCCAAATGTTACAAAAAAATGTATCAAAATTCGTAATTTTTTATCATCTTTCATTTGACATCAATATTGAATACAACAACAACAACATCCAAGTCTTAGTCCCAAACGACACTAATATTTAATATAAAAGTAAAAAAATAATTTAGCATTTTAAAAAGACTTTAGTTTTTTATATGTCGTGAATTATTCATTTGTACTCCGAATGTCACAAAAAATATGAATTTTGATATATAATTTGTGACATTCGGAGCACAAAAAAAATCATGATATTATAAAAACTAAAGTCTTTTTAAAATGCTTAATTATATTTTTACTTTGATATGCAATATTGATGTCAAATGAAAGACGGTAAAAAATTATGAATTTTGATACATTTTTTGTAACATTTGGAGTACGAATAAAAAAGTTACAACACTGTAAAAAACTAATGTCTTTTCAAAGTACTTAATTATTTTTTATTTTTATATATCTCATATTGGTGTCATATGAAAGATAATAAAAAGTTATGAATTTTGATATACTTTTTATAACAATCGGAGCACAAATAAAAAAGTTATACCAATTTAAACAAAATAATTGTTTTTCTAATTTGGTGTAATCACATACAGTACTTGGTAAATTGTAATTGCTACACCGGGGTACTACGTAGTACTCCCTATGTTATGCAATGTCACCGGTTTTCTTAACCCGAGTTTAATCCGACATTACTTTGGGAAATATTATTAACCTAACACTATTTTAGTAATTATTTATTTATTTAATATTATTTTGGGAAAAACCTCAAAACTTTACTCATTTAATTTATCAAAAATCAATGTCAAAATATCAAATATGTGACTCCATTTTCAAATTTCATTTTTTTTATGATTTGATATCGATTTCTAATGTATGGAATGCTAAATGATTGGATGTTTGGATTGTTTGTTGAAAAGTGAATTCATATTATTTTTGTAATATATTCTAATAGTTGTTATTGTTAAAAATTATTTTCAAAGTATTATTTATTTATGGATGATATTTGATACGGAGTATTATTTAAAGTAATCTTCACTTTTTTTAGCATCTCACGCAATTTGATACTCCCGCCGTCCCAAATTTTTTTTCCAACTTTCCTTTTTGGGATGTCCCAGAAAATTCTTCCAACTTCACCTTTTTTATTATTTATGTGGCTCACATTCATTTCACCTTTTTCTTACACAACTACAACCATACACTTCTACTTTATTCCACTACCTAAATATGCGATCCAACTCAAAGTTGGAAGAATTTTGTGGGACGGAGGGAGTATTTGATATTTTTTTATACGTAGTATAAAAGTTGTTTACACATCTGGATGAGTGAGGCGTGTATGCGTCGCTTTGAATAATGTTACAAAAATATCTCAACCAATTTGCCCTTGTATATCCGACAAATGCTTTCCAAAAATATCTCGCCCAAGTTGCCAGCAACACTAACGGACAATATTTGGTTGCCGCTATCCAACAGTATCTGCGGGATTTCGTAATATCCACAGTTTCAAACAAACCAAGACTTATATTTTTGACTTATCATTTATCAAGTACTCTACTTTTTACTTTTTATTTTAGGAAATAATTAACCCTCTTTTTTTGGAGAAAAACAATTAATACTCTTAAATAGCAATTTAATCATCAAATATTAAAAATAACATAATACATTGTAACATTTTATAGTTTGTTAGAACTAGCGGATAAACTAGTAAAATATAAGGGTGTAAAATATGACTGGATCGGATATCGCTTCTAGTCATGTAAAATTTACGCTTTCCTAAAAATTTACTATCTACCCTTATCACAGTAAACGAGTTACAAGATAACTTTTGGGGTAAAAAGAAGTTGTATGGTGTATTTTAGCTACTGATAAAATAACACCGAACAACTGATTTGTATACGGAGTATAAGGTAGTCTAAATATTGTATCACTATCACTGCGGATGATAGTAATAAAATGAGGCAACAAGAGAGGATCTCAGAAGTAAAACTTTCATCATCTCTTAATTTACAATGGTCTTCATATTTATTTATAAATAAAAATCATGACTTTTTGAAAAGAGGTTAATATCAACCGAAGAGTTATTACTCAAAGGTGATAACTCCTACATGAAAAGGTGTGGCACTTCAAAAGGATACTCACATCCTTTAAAATAATTTCCATTCAATATACAAAAAACGAAAAATGAGATGAAATGATTATAAAAAATATGACCAAAATGAAGATGATTTATAAAAATATGACTAATTAGTAGAATAGTAATGAAATCATAGTAATTCATGTTCAAGTTTTCAACTTAAATTACCACAACACTACGTTGTAGTATGAATAGTCATATTTATGTAAATAAGTTTTATTTTGATAATGTTCTTGTAAAAATCCAAAGAAAATACGTGTACATGTAAAAACAGCCGCAATGCGGCATCAACTAAGAGCCCGTTTGGAGAACTCTGTTTTCGGCTTATCAGGCTTATCAACCAGCTTTTTCACCAAACACGTAACTTTTACTTTCGCGCGCTGAATTGTGTAATAAGCCGAAAAAGTAAGGTTGAAGTTACTTTTCTGGCTGTATTGGCTGAAGTTACTGTAGAGGACCATTTTAGCTATTTTTACATATAATTTTTTCTTTAATTTATTAATAAAATATATTTTTAAAATATTTTTTTCTTAAATCAGCAGAATCAGCCAAAACAGCCACTCCAGTCAGAATATCATAAATTTCAGCAGAATCAGCCAAAAGAGCCGATTTTGGTGCTACCAAACGGGCTCTAAAATAAAATCAAAGTTAGTACGGAATACTTAAATGAGCAAGGAAAACCATATATAATTATGTAATACGGAGTATTATGTAATATTATTATTAATATTATGATGAGATCACAATCTCAAAAGCATAACTGGTAGTGCTCATAATATTAAATAAGGGTTATTTTTAGATACCTCCCCTGAGGTTTGTATATTGGACCATTCTTGGTGTACACAAGATGTAAACAAAATGTGTACATTGTCTGTGTACACAGGCAATTTGGCATCAACTCCTGTTCATGTTTTAATGAATTGCTTGTGTACACAGGCAACTAGGGTTTTTTTGTGTAGAACTTGTATACAACTAATGTACACTAAGTATTTGCTTTGTATATTTAACACTTTGAGATAACTTTTCCATTTTTTTTTGAAGTGCCCCTAGTCTATATATAATCCTATCACATCTCAAATATGGAGTAGATTAAAGGTAATAACTAAAAAATCCTAATCAAATGTCAATACTTATGCTGGAGGAGAACCAAAGCCTAAAAAGGAAAATACTCTATATCTTATATTAATAAAAATGTCATATTTATTATTGAAAATATTGACAACAATAATCTCATTTTTTTCTTCGCTCACAATAATTCCGGCCACTTAAACATGAATTCAAAATAATCTCACCTTTGTTCATCTTCTTTCATTAGTCCCTAACTGGTTGATGATATGTTATTTCAGATTTTTTAATTTTTCAGTAGAAAAATAACAAATGAAAAATCTCAATTTTCACCAAATTTTTCATAATAGTCTCTTATACGGAGTACCATTTTTCGTTTCTTTCCTGAAAAGTTTTACGTTCTTTTTTATTCATTGATGCTTTTTTAATTAATCCTTTTTTGTTCTTGTTATTTTTATTTTATATTCTTTTCTGTATTTATGTATTCTATTTCCATGCTATTAAAAAGTTTTTCGGAAAATCTCCGGCCTCCTCCTATAATTTTTTGCCTTTTATTCTTCCCATATTTTTTTCATATTTTTTATAAGAGATCGATCTTTTTCACACTTTACTTTCTTTTATACTTCCACAAGTTTTTTCTCCTATTTCTTTTTTCTTTCCTTAACTCTATCATGCAGAAAAGGGAAGAAATATATCAATGGTAAAATTACAGTGAGGAAAGAATAAGAAAAAGGATAAAAAAAACAAGTGAAAGTTAAAAGAAAATATAGCAAAGGTAGAGTGCCAAAACATCTTTAAGAAAAGGAACAAGTTGAAAAGAATTACATAAAAAGGGAAATGAAATAAAAGTATAGGGAGAAAAAAAAACTAAAAAAACTAAAAAAGTATGGGAGGAGAAAATTTTACAAAAAGACTCTTCTAATAGAGTGGAAATAAACATGGAAAATAAATAAAAACAAGAAGGTGAACAGTTTAAAAAAGGTGTCGAGAAATAAAAAGAAAGAATAAACTTTTAAAGTGAAAAGTGAAAAATGATACTTGTTCTGTTCTTTTTTAGTTACAACATGTTGAATTTTACACTATTCTCATATTCTACTTTGACTATGTTTTATCTATTAATGTATTATGAATTTAATTATTGAAAATATTGTTCCATTTATCTAATTTAAATGGCCAAAATCTGTTTTTATTAATTTTTTATACTAAGAAATAAAATATATTAATGGTCAAACTTTTAATTGACAAACGTGAAAGTTGGAACCTTGCAACTAAAAAACAACGATGGAAGTATATGAGACTATCTTGAGATTGAAAATCGATGAAAGTTAAAATTATTTGTTCAATATTTTCTAAACAAAAGGTAATTATAAACACTAGAACAATAGATCAGTAGTATCTGGGCGGGTATTAATGAAAGAAGACGAGGTGCAAAGGTATAGTTATTCTGAGATTATGTGTAGATCGGATTATTTTTTAGTACGGGTAAAATGTGATATTATTATTTTTAATTTCTTCAACAATAAATACTATACCATCCCAAATTACTTAGCCATCTTTAAAAGTTTGAGCACCTATATATCTTTATTGAAAATGATTTACAATATAAAAATGATATGCATAATGAAAATGTTCCTTGTTAAAAGTACACTCATAAAAGTATAAAATTTATAAGTTCCATAATATTGTACTAATCAAAGTCATGGTCCAAATTTTAGGATTAACTAAATATTTCTGACAGTACTATATACGTAGTACGGAGTATTAATAAATGTAAGATACTCATTAGTTCCCTTTTTAAACATTGGTTCTCTTACCCAACATAACTACTATTGAAGTATTTACATTTGGTCATCGTTTGTCCTATTAATTGTTCACAGTTCAGTTATATATTAAGTTTGTGTTTTGATGTTTGAGTTCAAATAAAATTTTAATACCCGTGTTTTGAATTTTCGACGTGTTTATGTTGTAGAAAGTAAATTATGTGTTAATTGACTTAAATCTTAGATGAGAAAAAATTATTTTAGGAACCGGTAAAAGGAAGGAACCGAACCATTTAGTAATGGTTCGATTCCATAACGGTTCTTGATTTTCTATATAGGAATCAAACCGATTTCATTAGTTACAATTTTTATAACGGTTTCACTCATTTTGAGTAAGAACCGAACCGGCTCCAGCCCTAGTGTTCGGCGCATGACTTCAGCCCATAATCCGCTGGATTTTTTAAAATTCGGCTAATAAATATAAAAGTAGCATTGTTGGGTAGGAAGGCTGAAGTTAGCTGAAGCTGGAAAAACCGAACTTATTGAAAACGTTTGTCCCTCAAGCGTTTGGGTTCAGCCGGTGAGTTAGTACCTACATTATCCTTTTTGGGTTCGCCGACTATCCTTCTCTTTTGTAATCTCTACCATGCTCTTCTCTTACTTTTTCAAATGGCCATTCAAAATCCTACGCTACAACTCATCTTCATCAACGAACAAAATATATATTGATTCCACACTCTTCCTCTCCTTTATTGGATTTGTGTTTTGCCGTTATTTGTGCTTGATTTTAGGCTGATCGTCAATGCGCGCGTTGTAGATTTCTGTGTCTCTGTTCCATGTTCGTTTATGAGTTTTCTCATGATCAAATGTTTGGAGTTGCGTGAAATGTGAATGTTACTCTGCTCAGATGGCCTGGTGTAATCGGCCATATGTGCCTGCTCTGAAGTGTACCTTTACAAAAAATAACAGTACCCCACTCGGTAAATGTGGAAGTAATATTATTAGGAGTAGATTGTTCTGGAACATCGTATGTTTTTTCATCTGGAAAGGGAGATCTGAGTGGTGGGAGTTGGGTCATCTTTGGTATTTTGACAGGCCATCTTAATATTTACTTTAAAATATACGTAGACACGTAGTAATATTTATTATAAAAAAAATATTTTACTTTATTATACGTAATACTAAATGTCCTTTAACGTAATTTTATATTTTTGAGTCACATTTTCATTTCTTTTTGCCAAACGGGTCTACTTCATTCAGTTTGTAATTCAGATTCAGCACGTCGAAGTTCAGCTCCAGACAATAGTCTCTGATTTAGACAATAGCCCTTAATTTAGACTTTAGCCTTCAGATTCAGCTTGGCGTGCCAAACATGGCCACGTTTGACTGGAACGAGGATTAATGAAGTAAAAAAAAATGTGTGATTGAGGTTTGTGCAGAGGAGAGAGAATTAACTGGAACCACAAATTGTTTACTTAAAAGAGAAAGTGACAAAGTTAGTGGACAACCAAAAAAGGAAAGTTGACAAAGTTTTAAGGGATGAGGGAGTACATTATTATTCCTATCTTAATAGACGGTATTAAATTGGGAAAATAGAAACTAATAATCTCTCCTTTCAGCAGTATTTTTACAATAGTCACACACTACCACCTAAACATAATTTAGGAATAATCTCACATTTGCACCTCATCTTCTTTAAGGGTTATTTAGCTTTTGCACCATGTTTTATACCTCTAATTGGCCTATACACCCTAATTTGAAAATCCTTAGCCTTTACACCCTCCAACCGTTAGTCAGCAGTTAGGAAGTTAACTTTGGTGGGAAATGACGATAGTGCCCTGATCTCAGTAACAACCATACTCACTCGCTTTCTTCTTTCTCAGAGCCGGTCATTTGTTTCTCTCCATTGTTCGCAAGGAGCGAGTGAATTAGGGTTGGGATGAATGAAAGCCATAGAATGGAAGATGGTGACAACTCTGAAGCTTGCAAGAACCTATGGGTGGATTCAGAAGTGCCTACTCGAACGACTGAGCAAAGGATTGAGAGGACATCAAAGCTCCCTGTGAAGAGAAAGTTGGACTCTTTACCTGTTCCAAGTAAGTTGGTTGATGCTTAGGTCTTGAAATTTGATTATGAAGACTCTTTTATAAAGATTTTGTTATAATTACTGTGAGATACTTAGTTTGTGGTTTTTGGTTATTAAGATTAGTATATGAATTTGTCACTTCCAGTTAGGGTGCCATTCTATGAAAGTAGCAGAGATGAAGGAATACCTAGTGATGATTTTGGTGATATATTCATTGAATTACGTCCACTCAACAACTTTGTGAATGTTGCAAATGATGATAATACCTCACTCTTTTGAAGGTATATGCAGTGTACATGGTTCAATATAAATTCATTATGTTGTGATGCTGATGTATTTTAGTAAATGATTTCTTTACCCATTGTTTATATTGTTGATATAGATGTTATTGTAATGTGTTATATAGGTATTCAATTTGAGCAAATTGTTGATGGGCTAGATGGATATGATCTGAATGAATCAGATGATCCCAACGAATCAGATGAGGAATTAGATCACTGTAGTTCTTATACAGAAGAAGGGAGTGATACAGATGAAGTTCAAGGCACAAGAAATGGGGAGGATATAGGTGAGGTGTTGAATGGTATGCCACACAAAGCCTATGACTGCAATGAGGAAACATTTACTTGCTCAGATTCTGTGAAATGGGAAGACCAATTAGAGTTGGCAATAGGAAAAAAATGGCTGACTATGGATGCATGCAGAAAATACATCAGAATGTATGGCATCAAGAATAAATTTGAGATTATTTTTCAGAAGAACTGTGCAGATAAGTTGATATTGACGTGTAAAGGGGAAAGATGCCCTTAGAGGTGTTATGTTATTATAAAAATGATGGGCACACAACTGAACTAAAGTCTCTCCAAGAAGAACATACCTGTGAGAATGAAGGCAGGAACAAGAATAGAAGGGCAAATGCTAGATGGATTGCTACTATGCTGGCTCAGGACATGAGGCTGCACCACAAGAGTTACACACTCCAAGATATCATTGATATAGCTTGGAGTAGGTGGACTTTAAGCATTTCATACTGGCAAGCTTGGAATGCTAGGCTGATGGAACTTGAAGAGCTCCATGGAAATTATGAGAAAAGTTATACTCAAGTTCCTGAATTGTACAGACAGATTCTAGCTTCCAATTCTGGTAGTTTGGTTGAGTGCAAGTATGACTCTGAAAATAAATTTCAGTATTTGTGTGTTGCTTTTAGGTGTAGCTTGGAAGGGTGGAGAACTGGGTGCAGGCCACTAGTAGGGTTGGATGGTTGTTTTCTAAAGGGGAAATATAGAGGGGTCTGTCTAGCAGCTATTAGCATGGATGGGAATAATGGACTCTTTCCTCTAGCAGTCTTCATTTGTAGAAAAGAAGATGGTGAGAATTGGGACAAGTTTCTAGCATTAATAGCTCCGGAGCTGAAGAAACACTTTTTGCCACTTACAGTCACATCTGATAGGGCTCAAGCAATCATAACTAGTGTTCAGACACATTTGGGAGGCTGCAATCCTAGAAGCTGCTTTACACACATCTTTAAGAATATGACTAAGTGGTGGAAAGGGGAACACATAAAGGAACTGGCCTGGACTACTGCTTCAGCATATAAAAAGGTTCACTTTGAAAGAAGTCTTCAGAGATTGGATGAGGCAGCAGTTGGTATCAAGGACTATTTAATGGAGATTGGTCCAGAGTTATGGTCAAGGGCACATTGTGATACAACATGCAAGAGTGACCACCTGACAAATAACTTCACAGAGAGCTATAACAGTTTCATATTAAGTCAAGGGGATAAACCTGTGTGTTCAATGATAATAGGTATATCATTCCTGTTAATGAAGATTATGTATGATAGGAAACTTCAGGCTAGTACTTGGAATTAGAATGATGTGGTACCTAGGGTTGGTGCAATACTGGCAGCTTATAAGGAGAAGCAAAATGATTATGTGACTTGCCCTTCGGGTGAAGGGACTTTCTGTATGAGAAAATTTACTAGGGAGCACTGGATTATTAACTTAAACAAACAAGAGTGTGAGTGTTGTGAGTGGCAGGTCACAGGCATACCATGTGTACATGCAGTGCATTTGATCAGCCATTTGAGACTGCCACTACCTCAGTATGTTCCTATTACCTTTACTTTACTTTTTTGTTTAACTTTTTAATTGAAACTGAAAGATTGTAATGTATTTAACTTCATCTTGCTGCTTATAGATTTTGTAGTCCATTACTTTGTGTGAAGGCCTACAAAGCATTTCAACAGTTAAAACTTAAAAAAAATCATTTTTATATATTACATATTGGTGTCATATGAAAGATCATAAAAGTGATTGGCCTGAGGTAGTATGACCACAAATCTAAAACCAGTATATACATTCATACATTCCAGATTCATTAGTAACCATTATTTTAAAACTGTGCAGGGAAATGAGATTCTATTGCCACCTAAGCTTTCAAGAGCCCCCGGAAGGCCTAAAAAAAATATAATAAAGGGGCATGATGAGACTGAAACACAATCAAGTAGTCAGAAGAAGTGCACTAAGTGTCTATCTTTTGGGAACACAACAAGAGGTCATGTCAAGGAGGACCAGTTGCTAGAGGTGGTGGGAGAGGTGCTACTACTGGGAGGGGTGGCTCAAGGGGTGCTGCAAGGGGTGCTGCAAGGGGTGGTGCAAGGGGTGGTTCAAGGGGTGGTTCAAGGGGTGCTACAATGGGTGGTTCAAGTGTTGTTGCAAGGGGTGGAGCTAGGGGTGGTTCAAGGGGTGCTGCAAGGGGTGGTTCAAGGGCTGGTGCTGGGGTTGGAGCAAGGGGTGGTGCAGGTAGGGGTGGAAGAGGTGGTTTTGTACTAAATGGTGGTGCTGGAAGAATAGGTGGTAGTACTACTGCCTACCACCAGTAAGTACAAATATGTATATTTATTTTTGAAGAGTTGTTGACACAACTAGTGTTTACCACAACTAGTTATTGCTGCAACCACTTTTGCTCACTGCACAGTTGCAATATATGTGCTCTAACTGGGAATTTTGCTCCTTGTAAATTCTAGACATGAAGCTCACTCTTTTTGTATAAGTACTAGAGCTAACTATATTTGCTAGAATTAGATAACAACAAAGTATTAACACATTGCCCTTGCAGTTTTTTTTGCTCAATGTAATATGAAAGGTATGTAGACCAAAACTACACTATTATATAATGAGTTTGTTACTCATAAGATGAATTGCATCACATACTCGGCCTTCGTATGTTACTTTCCCCCCCATCCTGTTCTACAGTCACTTTAACACTATGATTTTGCTTTGGAATGGTTGTTGTTGCTTCACTTCTGGATGATGTTGGCTTGTTTGGTACATATGTTGCTATTTCTTTCTATTTTGGTGAGTCTACCCATTTGAATGCTTGATATTGGGGCTGACCTTTGCATCTTAGGAATCTGCAGCCATAACTTCTTGGTTGTTGAGATGTGTATAGCTCCATGTTGTTTGGGCAACCCTCTGTACAAGGTATGTGTTTATAGGTGCATGACTTCGCCCAATGACCTTGTTCTCCACAATGAAAACACTAAACAATAGAGAATATGTTATACTTATTAGTAAGAAGATTTTTTTTTTACAAAAGTCATACCTTACATCAGCCTGTTCTTCCTTCATGTGAAGCCATATGATTATTTGGATTCAATACATACATATTTAGTCCTCAAAAGGGTGGTTATTTTATAGGGAGTAATGTGGAAGGGTGGTTACATATTGTTTGATGAGCATTTTTGAGTCATTTATGGTTGGATGTATATATTTATTGAACTTTGACTAGTAAGTATTCAACAACATTATAGGACCACTCCACAGAAGAATCAATGGGTTGTTCACTACTTTAATTTGTGTTGTTGGTTACATTTATGCTCGGTTTTTCCTTTCTTAGTTTTTTATTTTGTTCTTATCTTTTTGTTTTATGTTTTTTCTGTTTTTTAAATAGGTCTGGGTTTTGAGCTTTATGTTCTGATTTTTCTGGGTTTTGTTTGTGTTCTGAGCTTTATGTTCTGAGATTTGTGTTCAGGGTTTTGTGTTTCAGTCAGTTTCGGTTATTTAGCGTAGGTTTTGTCACTTTTGTGTGCTTAGTGTGCATTTCAGTTTGGGTTATTTAGCATGGGTTTTCTGTGCTTACGATTATTTCAGTTTGGGGTTTTTAGCATGGGTTTTGTGTGCTTAGTGTGCATCAGTTTGGGTTATTTAGCTTTTGCATTTCAGTTTCACTTTTGTAGCATGGCTTGAATGTTTATAAAGGAGCAGATGGGAGAAGCCTGAGAGCTGAATTGGGGAATATGTGTTCTGTGAAGCTACTGCCAGGAGGGTATTAATGACATTTATTTTTTTTTTTTTTGAATTCTAACTAACAGACCCGATTAACTTAGGGTGTAAATACTAAGGATTTTAAAATTAGGGTGCATAGACAAATTAGGGGCATAAAACAGGGTGCAAAGTCTAAATAACCCCTTCTTTAATCGGTCCCTGACCGGTTGATAAATTGATATTCCAGGTTGTTTTCTTTTCTTTGAAAATCATTAAATCATAAACTACATCTTCTACAAGTATTATAAAAAATGCATTTATTCCTTTTTTCTTCTTTTTTATTTTCATTTATTTACCTTGTTTATGTATTCCTTAATTCCTTTATCCATTTACCTTTTTTCGATAGTTTTTCCTTTTCTTTCTCCTCCTCTATTTTTATTTTCTTTCTTCTCCTCTATTTTTATTTTCTTTCCTTTTTATGTATTTCTATGTGTTGTAGTCTCTTTTTATAATTTTTCCCGTTTTTTTTAAAATACATTAGTGGTGAAATCAAGGTAAGAAAAGGAAAATGAAATAAATAAGTGGAACTAAAAATAAAATAAAGTAAAAAATTAGTAGGGTGAGAAAAAGATCTTTCATAAGAAGAGAACTAATTTGAAAAAATACGCAAAATGGAAATGAAATAATAAGAAATAATTGCATAAATATGACTAAAATAAAGATGATTTACAAAAATATGACTAGTTACTAGAGTAGTAATGAAATCATAGTAATTCATATTCAAGTTTTGAACTTAAGTTACCACAACACTACGTTGTAGTAATGAATAGTCATATTTATGTAAATAAGTTTTATTTTAGTAATATTCTTGTAAAAAACCCTAATAAGAAATGTGAAGAAGAAAAAAAGAGTAAATGAAATAGATAAACATGAATAGGAAATAAAAGATTCAAGATGATAAAAATGAAAAGAGAAAACTTTTAAGGAGAAAAAAGAAAAATGATATGTGGGACTGTTTGAAGAATACTTGTGATATGTGGGATTTATGGTTTAATGTTTTGCAAAGAAAACAAAATAACCTAAAATAGTAGCCTAGTAGGTCATCAACCGGTCAGAGACCAATGAAACACGATGGAGTGAAAATGTGAGATTATTCTTGAATTACGATTAGGTTGGACTAGTATTTCACCCGTGCGTTGCACGGGATGTAAAATACAGATATTATAAATGTCAATCTATAAATCAAATCATTAATCATACGGAGTACTCGTATTATATTTTATCACGTGAATGCGAGTAACCTTAATAAATAATAAAAAATATTAGAACTTTACTAATAAGCACACACTTTATAATTTCCATCGTCGTCGCATATCACGATCTTCAAGCCAGATAGACTTGTCACCCTTGAAACTGCAACATACAACCATCCATGTGTAAAATCTGGCATCGTAGAAAAACACTCATATTTTGCTGGCTCCCCAGAATGATTTTCCTCTTCCCTAATTGGTAATAAAATAATAATAGCAGATTTTTTAAATACACACAAAAATTAACAATAATAGTAAGCCATAGTAAAAAAGTAAAATGAATAAGTAAACACCAAACCTATTTTTCTCTCATTCTAACAGTTGATTAAAACTGATAAATTGAATAAGAAACTTGTTTATTCCGCCATTGAAATAATAACAATAACAATAGCAAAATGTTTTGATTTGCATAAAAAGTAACAATAATAGTAACATTGCATAGTATATAAAGGGCCTTTTGGGTGCTCAAGTTTATCTATTTAACTATGCATTTCCCTTCCCATAATAAGAACTTGTGGCCCTCTATGGAGCATGTGTAACACCGCCCCCAAGTAATTGTACTTTATCAAATTATGTATTGAACCCGAGGAATGAATAAACGCATTTTACGTGATTGTGAATTTTTATCATTTCTTTTACGTGAATAGTAAAATTCACGTGGGGCCCACACCGGAAGTGGGGGCCGCCCGATATGTTCGGGACCACATATTATATTCATTTGGGTCAAGGTAACATGTGTATAATAGTGGGCATCCTTGTTGGACCACATAAATCATGGGAGTAACCGCTTGGGCATATAAAGCCCATTTATCGGTACTCAAGGAATATCAGATAAAAAGGGCCATAATAAATTATGGAGACCATCAAATTAAAGATGGGGAATATACATTCATTCTTATAGCCAATAATAATTGGAGGAATGTGAGATATTTCATTTTACCCGATAAAATGGAATATAGTTAAAACAGTCCGGGAAATACAACTTTCGGGACCAAGTGTACACTTGGGGACATAAAGGGATGACCTCCCACATGAGTGGGGGCCCCCCCACGACCTTGAGCTGCAAAATATCAAGGGGATCCGCACCATATCATGTGGGAAGAGGGGGGAAGTGATTTGAGACCAAGTTGATAGGAAAAGGGGTCCCTCTCCCCCATATTATTGGTGAATAAGCCAAAGGAGCTATTCACAACCACCCCAGCCTCTGTCCCTCGTCCAAACCAGCTGCATTGAGGAGAGAAGGCCTGCAAAATACTCCATTTCATCATCCATACACGCACCAAATCAAGAGGAAGAAGAAGCAGGAGAAAAAAGAAGAGAAAAGAGGAGTTTCGGGTGGAGGAAACTTGTGGTTAGCAAGGTAAGGACTTCATGAATTCCATTTCTTCTCTTCAATCATATTTCATACTCCTAGGATAGTTCTACACATGTGAAAGGGTAGGATGGGAGTTGGAGGGCTGGATTATACCCAAGATGAACCTTGAGAGCCAAGTGGACGGGTTCACCGGAAAATAACCTTTTTGAGGTTATTTGTATTGATATGGGTTTTATGATGATAAAACCTTGTTAATAACTTGTATAAGGTGTTTCAAGAACTTTCACGGAGTTGAAAGGGTCGCCGGAGTTGTCGCCGGAGTTCATTGAAGTTCACCGGAGTTTCACCGGAGCTCAATCGGGAAGGGCTAGAACTCCATAAGCTTCATTAAGGTGAGAAGACGGCTATATGCTTTATAACTTTTGATTGAGGCATGAGGTTACCTAAAGTAATCAAGTATATGTTTTACGGAATGATTAAAGTTAATCAAGTATGGGCTTATGCCATGAATATATATAAAACAAAGTTGAAAGGCATGTTTGTATGTTTGGTGATTAAAAATGTGATAACTTATTATGTACAATGATCCAGGGGTCAAAAATGGTATTTTTGGATCAAGGACTTCAAGTAGAATGTGCATATAAAATTTCACGTTAATCGGACTTCGTTTGGGCGGTCAAACGGGCGTTGACCGCCGAGACAAGGGTGATACCCGACCGGGTAAGATGGATACCCGACCGGGTATTGATTAAATTCGGCTCCAGAAGCCACTGTCACACTAGACCCGACCGGGTAAGGTCAGGGACCCGACCGGGTCTCAAGTAAAGTCAGTTCCAGGGGCTTCTGCCCGGCCCTACCCGACCGGGTAAGGTGGATACCCGACCGGGTATTGGTTTATACTCAAAACGGGTAGCTTTTGAGTAGGATAACGTGGACCGATCAGGTGGGACCCGTCCACATTGGTTACTAAGGATTATTATATGACTATAGGACTAGGTATTGTCCATAGTTAAGTGAATGCAAGGTTAGCCATATCCAGGTTAGGGTTTGGTTAGAAATACGGTTGAGGTTGAGCATCCTCGGGACGGTAAACAATCCCAGAAACTCGGTGGGGTTGAGTATCCTCGGGACGGTAAACAATCCCAGAAACTCGGTGAGGTTGAGTATCCTCGGGACAGTAAACAATCCCAGAAACTCGGTGAGGTTGAGTATCCTCGGGACGGTAAACAATCCCAGAAACTCGGTGAGGTTGAGTATCCTCGGGACGGTAAACAATCCCAGAAACTCGGTGAGGTTGAGTATCCTCGGGACGGTAAACAATCCCAGAAACTCGGTGGGGTTGAGCATCCCCGGGAGGGTAAACACTCCTGAAACTCGGTAGGATATTATGAAGGTAGAATGTAGCCCGTGAGCTAGGCATTCAGGAATGAATGGGAAAGGTTGGGTAATCGCCATACCTCTAAAAGACTCTTTGTGATAAAACGACCTACGGGTCAAGTATTTTACAAGTATATACAATATGTATTATCTTGGGAATGGGGGTAACAATGGTTACACCTATAAATATAAGTATCACCCTATTTTTGGGTCTCGTGTCTGAAACATTAGTTATTCCTCATATAGCCTGCTTGTCACTAGTACTTCTATGGAGTACTGACCCCTTCGGGGGCCCTCACATTTTTCAGGTTGAGGCTAGAGTCCTGCTACCTGCACCTTTGCCCAGGGTGAACTCAAATAAGGAAGACGTGGTTCGTGCTTCCATTCTTATTTGAAATTGTGAAATTGCTCATGGATATTTGAACGATGTTTTCTATTAAACTATTGAAGGGCCTGTGTGCCCGTGTTTGCCACATGTGGCTAAATGTCAAACTTATTTTATTTCCGCATGCATTTGACTAATATATTGATGTTGATCGTATGGGTTTATTAATCGGTTTGGCAATAGAAATCTTTCGGACGCCTTGTGCGATTTGATAAGAATGAACTACGTTGTTCTTATTGGGTTGTACGGCGGTTGTCTACGTGGCACGGACGCGGTCCGGGGCGTGACAATTAAGTGGTATCAGAGCCATCGATTTCTAAACTATATGATTAACCTCTCAATATAGTATCATTAAAAAGTTTTGAACAAAACCATGAGCAAAAGTTTTTGTACTTAAGGAACCGTTGGAAACCAAGTTATTGACCTCTTATTGTTAAGACGGTACCCTTAACAGTTTGTTGGCCATAATGTTGGACCAAGTGGTGTCTTTTGTACTATTCCGTCAATTGACATTGATACGAGTCTATCGACTCATTCCAAATTTCTTTCAGAAATGGAGGGTAGACACATGGCTACGAGGAACAACCCGAGAGGGCAAACTCAGGCGACGTCCGTAGGGGCCAGCCAGGTTGCATCTCGGGGTGCGAGAGGCGGTAGGAGAGGCCGTGGAGGCCGTGGAGGCCGTGGAGGCCGTGGAGGCCGTGGAGGCCGTGGAAGCCGTGGAGGTCATCAGGCTCAAACCGTGAGCGATGGCCATGTTAGCTCGATGCACGGGACTTACACCGAGGATTATGACTCTACTTATGTTCCCGAGACGGAACAGGAGGAGACCCCATACGATGGGGGTGATACGTATACCGACGATGACAACGATGAGAGTGATGCCAAGTTCGCCCAGATGGGCGAATTGTTTGAATGGTATCAAAAAGAGAAACTAAGGCGAGATCTTAGGCGCCAGGCGTGCCTCTCAGGGGGCTTCAGGTCACGGAAGCCGGGGAGCATCAGTGGCTACACCTGTGGCGTCACAGGGAATGCATGGAGGAGGTTTTTGTGTAAGAATCTCCAAATACCTCAAGGAGGCTAGGGCCTTGGGGTGCAAGTCATTTGATGGCAAGGGTGATATATCGGTGGCTGCCGACTGGATCAAGAAGCTAAATGAGGCTGCTAGGGATATGCAGATCGGGCTTGATATAAAGCTGACAGTTGCTACCAGGTTACTGGAGGGAGTAGCCGCGGTATGGTGGGAAGGCGTGGAAGGAAAGTTCCACGGTGAGACCACCTGGGAGAAATTCGAAGTAGAATTTTATAATCAATACTACTCAGAGTTTGAGAAGAACCAAAAGAGGAAAGAGTACATGACCTTGACACAGGAGGAGGGGGTGCTCGGTAAGGCAATTGGAACAGAGGTTCCGGGATTTGGCACGATACATACCTGAGTACGCCATGGATGAGAACCGCATGGCTAATCACTTCTGGGATGCCCTACAGTTGGATATCCGTGATAGGGCTACCTACAATCATCACATGACATTCAGTGAGATTGTCGATCAGGGGCTTCTCGGGGAAGCCAAATGGAATGAGAGGAAGAAGAGAGACGCCGAAGAGGCGAAGAAGAGGAGATGGGGAAATTCTGGACCCCAAGACCATTCTCGGAAACATCACGCCGGGACTGGAAGTTCATTTAGGGCGCCGGAACCACCGGCAAAGAAGAGCAAGGGTCCAGGAGGGCAAGGGCACAGCTCGGGGAGCGTGAAGCCACCGAGGTGTCTAAACTGTAACAAGAATCATGCCGGGAAGTGCAATGCACCACCCCGGTGCTACAAGTGCGGTAGCACTAGTCACCTCAAGCCTTCTTGCCCAATGTTGAATGGAGGGGGACCATCGGGGGCTACGGAAGGACCTACGGCTAGTAGGGGACGTGCGGGACCATCACAGGACGGCACGGGAAGGGGCGGACCTACGGCAAGCAATGCCGCGTCCGTTAACCAAGGTAGGACCCAGGCACGAGTGTATGCAATGACCGAGGCGGATGCGCGAGCAAACCCGGACTCCGTTGCAGGTAATATACTAAAATTTTATATGTTTCTAGGCTTATACTAAAGTTATAAGTCCTAAGGGTCAATTGCAAACTGACTTAGGGTCGAATTGGGGGAAATTCAACGAAACCAGGCTGATACCCGACCGGGTATACTGAGATTTTGGCCTGGTAAACCCACTGGAACGATTACCCGACCGGGTATCTAAGGTTACCCGACCGGGCAGAATGAAAATTTTTACCCGCGAGCTTCTGGAACGGATACCCGACCGGGTACAACAGGTTACCCGACCGGGTATACCAAATTTCCATACCCGCTGGCTTCTGGATTGGATACCCGACCGGGTACAAAGGTGTACCCGACCGGGTATTGCTGTATATTGTAAATTACGGACTTTTTCGGGGCCTACAGTTCAATTTAGGTAGGCAAGGTACCTTACATGACTTATAATTGTAGGAACGTTAAAGATTAATGGAAGGGATGCGAGGATCCTTATCGATACGGGAGCACAACGTTCATTCGTTAGTGAGGTGTTTGCCGTGGGGTTAGGCACACCTTTAATACCAATGATGCAAACCCTTTTGGTATCTACGCCTCTAGGGGATGACGTTGAACGAAATGACTACTATCCTTCATGTGATGTGGAGATAGGGGAGCACTGTCTAAAGGGTGACTTCGTACCGTTAGCCATGCTTGAGTTTGATGCCATACTTGGCATGGACTGGCTTGAAAAGCACCATGCAAAAGTGGATTGCTACACTAAGGTGTTAGAACTCAAGGATGGTGAGGGAAATACTCTATGTTTCAAGGGAGATAGAGAAAGATTCAATCCTTGCATCATATCGGCCATAAGAGCAAAGCGTATGATGGGGAAGGGATGTCCCGCTTACTTAGCCTATGTCATAGGCAAGGAAGGCAAGGGGAAGAGTCTCACAGAAGTGATGGTGGTGAGAGAGTATCCGGAGGTGTTTCCTGAAGAGCTACCGGGACTCCCACCCGATCGGGAGATTGAGTTCGAGATCGAGGTTGAACCAGGCACCAAACCCATCTCAATTCCTCCGTACCGAATGGCACCGGCTGAACTTCAAGAGTTGAAAGTTCAATTGGAAGAGCTACTAGATAACGGATTCATTAGACCGAGTCATTCGCCATGGGGAGCACCCGTACTCTTTGTAAAGAAGAAGGATGGTACAATGAGAATGTGTATCGACTACCGTCAATTGAACAAGGTCACGGTAAAGAACAAATACCCTTTGCCAAGGATTGACGACTTGTTTGATCAATTACGAGGGGCAACCGTGTTCTCCAAGATCGACTTGAGGTCGGGCTACCATCAACTGAAGATCAAGGAGAGTGACATACCCAAGAGTGCATTCCGTACAAGGTATGGTCACTACGAGTTCCTAGTGATGTCGTTTGGGCTTACAAATGCCCCCGCGGCGTTCATGGACCTCATGAACCGAGTATTTCATCAATACTTGGACCAATTCGTCATAGTGTTCATTGATGACATTTTGATATACTCCAAGAACGAAGAGGAACACGAGAAACATCTAAGGCTCGTGCTTGAAACACTGCGGGAGAAGCAACTCTTTGCCAAATTCTCTAAATGTGAATTTTGGCTTGGGGAGATCGGATTTCTCGGGCATGTGGTATCGGGCTCGGGCATTTCAGTTGATAACTCGAAGATTGAAGCAGTCACTAATTGGGAGAGGCCCAAGAATGTGAAGGAAATAAGGAGTTTCCTCGGTTTAGCGGGGTATTACCGCAAATTCGTGGAGAAGTTTTCAGTAATAGCATCTCCGCTCACGAAGCTCACTAAAAAGGGAGCTAAGTTTGTGTGGGATGACAAGTGTGAGAAGGGGTTTCCTGAGCTAAAGAAACGATTGACTGAAGCACCAGTACTTGCCCTACCCGTGCAAGGGTTGGGGTATGACATCTATAGCGATGCTAGCATCCAGGGGCTTGGGTGCGTACTGATGCAATCGGGGAAGGTAATTGCTTATGCTTCTCGACAACTGAGGAAGCATGAAGTGAATTATCCCACACATGACCTTGAGCTAGGAGCTGTGGTGTTTGCTTTGAAGATTTGGAGGCATTACCTCTACGGTGAGGAGTGTCACATCTATACTGATCACAAGAGTTTGAAGTACGTGTTCACTCAGAAAGAGTTGAACATGAGGCAAAGAAGGTGGATGGAGTTAATCAAGGATTACAACTTGATTATTGACTATCATCCAGGTAGGGCTAACGTGGTTGCTGATGCTCTCAGTAGGAAAAGTTCATCAGGGGTTTTACTCACATGCTTACAAGCATTGAGGGCACACGTGGAAGTATCCACGAATGGGGCTCTATTGGCCAGATTTGAGGTGAGACCCACCCTATTAGACGAAATCAGAACGCGTCAAGGCAATGACGAGGAAATTCAGAAAATCCGGGAACGGATGCTGGTGGGGCCCGTCGAGGATTTCCGTGAGAGAGAAGATGGACTCCTACTATTCAAGGAGCGAGTGTGTGTGCTGTCAGATGAGGAGCTCCGGAAATCTATTCTTGAGGAGGCTCACTCATCTGCGTATGCCATGCACCCAGGTGGAACAAAGATGTACCGGGACTTGAAAGAAAGTTACTGGTGGTCGGGAATGAAGAGAGAGATTGCTGATTATGTGAGTCGTTGCCTTACCTGTCAGCAGGTTAAGGCAGAGCACCAACACCCGGCAGGGTTATTACAGCCACTTACCATCCCAGAATGGAAGTGGGAGCATGTTACTATGGACTTCGTGGTAGGTTTGCCACGAACGGTTAGGAACTTTGACGCGGTATGGGTGGTAGTTGATAGGTTGACCAAGAGTGCCCATTTTCTACCTATCAACACTACTTATACGCTTGAGCGACTGGCCAAGTTGTATACTGACGAGATCGTGAGACTGCATGGGGTCCCGGTCACTATAGTGTCGGATAGAGACCCACGGTTCACATCACGGTTTTGGCCTAAGTTCCAAGAATCCATGGGAACAAAGTTGAGGTTTAGCACGGCATTCCATCCTCAAACGGATGGGCAATCTGAACGAGTGATTCAGATTTTGGAGGACATGTTGAGGGCATGTGCCTTAGAGTTCCAAGGAAGTTGGGACAACCAGTTGGCTTTGGTGGAATTTGCTTATAACAACAGTTATCAAGCAAGTATAGGCATGCCTCCATACGAGGCATTGTATGGGAGGAAATGTCGGACACCTTTGTGTTGGGATGAGGTAGGCGAGGCTAAGCTTGAGGGCGTCGAGCTAGTCGAAATCACCAAGGAGAAGGTGAGGGTTATTCAGGATAGACTCAAGGCTGCTCAAGATCGGCAGAAGAGCTATGCAGATAAACGACGAAGGACGTTAGAGTTCGAGGTCGGCGATGAGGTATTTCTGAGGGTGTCACCTTGGAAAGGGATCATCAGGTTCCTCAGTCGGGGTAAGCTTAACCCACGCTACATAGGCCCATTCAAAATCATTGAAAGGATTGGGGTTGTAGCGTACCGGCTTCAGTTAACTCCAGAATTAGAAAAGATTCATAATGTATTTCATGTTTCTATGCTCAAGAAGTATGTACGGGACCCGTCACATATTCTTGAGAAACCACCGGTAGAAATCCGGGAAGACCTTCACTATGCGGTGCAGCCGGTAAAGATCATGGACCGACAGGTAAAGAAGCTAAGGAGTAAAGAGGTACCGATGGTGAAGGTGCTTTGGAAGAGTGATCATGTCGAGGAGCAAACTTGGGAAGTGGAGACCCTGATGAGGGAACAGTATCCATTTCTGTTTGACTAGACACGTGGATTTCGGGGATGAAATCCCAAATAAGGGGGGTAGAACTTGTAACACCGCCCCCAAGTAATTGTACTTTATCAAATTATGTATTGAACCCGAGGAATGAATAAACGCATTTTACGTGATTGTGAATTTTTATCATTTCTTTTACGTGAATAGTAAAATTCACGTGGGGCCCACACCGGAAGTGGGGGCCGCCCGATATGTTCGGGACCACATATTATATTCATTTGGGTCAAGGTAACATGTGTATAATAGTGGGCATCCTTGTTGGACCACATAAATCATGGGAGTAACCGCTTGGGCATATAAAGCCCATTTATCGGTACTCAAGGAATATCAGATAAAAAGGGCCATAATAAATTATGGAGACCATCAAATTAAAGATGGAGAATATACATTCATTCTTATAGCCAATAATAATTGGAGGAATGTGAGATATTTCATTTTACTCGATAAAATGGAATATAGTTAAAACAGTCCGGGAAATACAACTTTCGGGACCAAGTGTACACTTGGGGACATAAAGGGATGACCTCCCACATGAGTGGGGGCCACCCCACGACCTTGAGCTGCAAAATATCAAGGGGATCCGCACCATATCATGTGGGAAGAGGGGGGAAGTGATTTGAGACCAAGTTGATAGGAAAAGGGGTCCCTCTCCCCCATATTATTGGTGAATAAGCCAAAGGAGCTATTCACAACCACCCCAGCCTCTGTCCCTCGTCCAAACCAGCTGCATTGAGGAGAGAAGGCCTGCAAAATACTCCATTTCATCATCCATACATGCACCAAATCAAGAGGAAGAAGAAGGAGGAGAAAAAAGAAGAGAAAAGAGGAGTTTCGGGTGGAGGAAACTTGTGGTTAGCAAGGTAAGGACTTCATGAATTCCATTTCTTCTCTTCAATCATATTTCATACTCCTAGGATAGTTCTACACATGTGAAAGGGTAGGATGGGATTTGGAGGGCTGGATTATACCCAAGATGAACCTTGAGAGCCAAGTGGACGGGTTCACCGGAAAATAACCTTTTTGAGGTTATTTGTATTGATATGGGTTTTATGATGATAAAACCTTGTTAATAACTTGTATAAGGTGTTTCAAGAACTTTCACGGAGTTGAAAGGGTCGCCGGAGTTGTCGCCGGAGTTCATTGAAGTTCACCGGAGTTTCACCGGAGCTCAATCGGGAAGGGCTAGAACTCCATAAGCTTCATTAAGGTGAGAAGACGGCTATATGCTTTATAACTTTTGATTGAGGCATGAGGTTACCTAAAGTAATCAAGGATATGTTTTACGGAATGATTAAAGTTAATCAAGTATGGGCTTATGCCATGAATATATATAAAACAAAGTTGAAAGGCATGTTTGTATGTTTGGTGATTAAAAATGTGATAACTTATTATGTACAATGATTCAGGGGTCAAAAATGGTATTTTTGGATCAAGGACTTCAAGTAGAATGTGCATATAAAATTTCACGTTAATCGGACTTCGTTTGGGCGGTCAAACGGGCGTTGACCGCCGAGACAAGGGTGATACCCGACCGGGTAAGATGGATACCCGACCGGGTATTGATTAAATTCGGCTCCAGAAGCCACTGTCACACTAGACCCGACCGGGTAAGGTCAGGGACCCGACCGGGTCTCAAGTAAAGTCAGTTCCAGGGGCTTCTGCCCGGCCCTACCCGACCGGGTAAGGTGGATACCCGACCGGGTATTGGTTTATACTCAAAACGGGTAGCTTTTGAGTAGGATAACGTGGACCGATCAGGTGGGACCCGTCCACATTGGTTACTAAGGATTATTATATGACTATTGGACTAGGTATTGTCCATAGTTAAGTGAATGCAAGGTTAGCCATATCCAGGTTAGGGTTTGGTTAGAAATACGGTTGAGGTTGAGCATCCTCGGGACGGTAAACAATCCCAGAAACTCGGTGGGGTTGAGTATCCTCGGGACGGTAAACAATCCCAGAAACTCGGTGAGGTTGAGTATCCTCGGGACGGTAAACAATCCCAGAAACTCGGTGAGGTTGAGTATCCTCGGGACGGTAAACAATCCCAGAAACTCGGTGAGGTTGAGTATCCTCGGGACGGTAAACAATCCCAGAAACTCGGTGAGGTTGAGTATCCTCAGGACGGTAAACAATCCCAGAAACTCGGTGGGGTTGAGCATCCCCGGGAGGGTAAACACTCCTGAAACTCGGTAGGATATTATGAAGGTAGAATGTAGCCCGTGAGCTAGGCATTCAGGAATGAATGGGAAAGGTTGGGTAATCGCCATACCTCTAAAAGACTCTTTGTGATAAAACGACCTACGGGTCAAGTATTTTACAAGTATATACAATATGTATTATCTTGAGAATGGGGTAACAATGGTTACACCTATAAATATAAGTATCACCCTATTTTTGGGTCTCGTGTCTGAAACATTAGTTATTCCTCATATAGCCTGCTTGTCACTAGTACTTCTATGGAGTACTGACCCCTTCGGGGGCCCTCACATTTTTCAGGTTGAGGCTAGAGTCCTGCTACCTGCACCTTTGCCCAGGGTGAACTCAAATAAGGAAGACGTGGTTCGTGCTTCCATTCTTATTTGAAATTGTGAAATTGCTCATGGATATTTGAACGATGTTTTCTATTAAACTATTGAAGGGCCTGTGTGCCCGTGTTTGCCACATGTGGCTAAATGTCAAACTTATTTTATTTCCGCATGCATTTGACTAATATATTGATGTTGATCGTATGGGTTTACTAATCGGTTTGGCAATAGAAATCTTTCGGACGCCTTGTGCGATTTGATAAGAATGAACTACGTTGTTCTTATTGGGTTGTACGGCGGTTGTCTACGTGGCACGGACGCGGTCCGGGGCGTGACAATTAAGTGGTATCAGAGCCATCGATTTCTAAACTATATGATTAACCTCTCAATATAGTATCATTAAAAAGTTTTGAACAAATCCATGAGCAAAAGTTTTTGTACTTAAGGAACCGTTGGAAACCAAGTTATTGACCTCTTATTGTTAAGACGGTACCCTTAACAGTTTGTTGGCCATAATGTTGGACCAAGTGGTGTCTTTTGTACTATTCCGTCAATTGACATTGATACGAGTCTATCGACTCATTCCAAATTTCTTTCAGAAATGGAGGGTAGACACATGGCTACGAGGAACAACCCGAGAGGGCAAACTCAGGCGACGTCCGTAGGGGCCAGCCAGGTTGCATCTCGGGGTGCGAGAGGCGGTAGGAGAGGCCGTGGAGGCCGTGGAGGCCGTGGAGGCCGTGGAAGCCGTGGAGGTCATCAGGCTCAAACCGTGAGCGATGGCCATGTTAGCTCGGTGCACGGGACTCACACCGAGGATTATGACTCTACTTATGTTCCCGAGACGGAACAGGAGGAGACCCCATACGATAGGGGTGATACGTATACCGACGATGACAACGATGAGAGTGATGCCAAGTTCGCCCAGATGGGCGAATTGTTTGAATGGTATCAAAAAGAGAAACTAAGGCGAGATCTTAGGCGCCAGGCGTGCCTCTCAGGGGGCTTCAGGTCACGGAAGCCGGGGGAGCATCAGTGGCTACACCTGTGGCGTCACAGGGAATGCATGGAGGAGGTTTTTGTGTAAGAATCTCCAAATACCTCAAGGAGGCTAGGGCCTTGGGGTGCAAGTCATTTGATGGCAAGGGTGATATATCGGTGGCTGCCGACTGGATCAAGAAGCTAAATGAGGCTGCTAGGGATATGCAGATCGGGCTTGATATAAAGCTGACAGTTGCTACCAGGTTACTGGAGGGAGTAGCCGCGGTATGGTGGGAAGGCGTGGAAGGAAAGTTCCACGGTGAGACCACCTGGGAGAAATTCGAAGTAGAATTTTATAATCAATACTACTCAGAGTTTGAGAAGAACCAAAAGAGGAAAGAGTACATGACCTTGACACAGGAGGAGGGGTGCTCGGTAAGGCAATTGGAACAGAGGTTCCGGGATTTGGCACGATACATACTTGAGTACGCCATGGATGAGAACCGCATGGCTAATCACTTCTGGGATGCCCTACAGTTGGATATCCGTGATAGGGCTACCTACAATCATCACATGACGTTCAGTGAGATTGTCGATCAGGGGCTTCTCGGGGAAGCCAAATGGAATGAGAGGAAGAAGAGAGACGCCGAAGAGGCGAAGAAGAGGAGATGGGGAAATTCTGGACCCCAAGACCATTCTCGGAAACATCACGCCGGGACTGGAAGTTCATTTAGGGCGCCGGAACCACCGGCAAAGAAGAGATCTTTCCACTAGCCCTTTAAATCTCATCCACATGGATTTATTTAGACTAATTGAGACTCCAAGTGTTGGTGGAAAAAGATATACTCTAGTCATGGTTGATGACTACTCTTAGAGCCGTCAAAATGGGCCGAAACCCGCGGGCTGGCCCATTTAAACCCATTTATTGGTGGGTTAGGGTTGAGAATTTTTGACCCATTTAGCTCGCGGATTTCGTGGGTCAACCCACACGGGTTGCGGGTTTAAGTGGGTTGGCCCACCGGGTTGCGGGTTGCGGGTTGGCCCGCGGGCTAAAACACAAAAATATTGTTTTGAATTTTATTATCTTAAATATTGTTCTTTTACTACCAATATTATTATAATTACAATTAAAAATTACAAACATGGCAAAGATATTTATTTCTATAATAAATATTCAAATAAAATGTTCAAATAATTACAATATTTAATAATTAGTAGTCATTATTTACAAATAATCAATCAAAAGGTTTATGTAGATCTTTATTTTTATACAACGAGTATTTTTGTCGTATACCCTTTTATAGTTTTCAAATTCCCGTATAACTAGTATTTAATATTTTTTAATTAAACTTAACAAGTATCGAATTTTTAGTATTTTGATTTCTTATATTTCATTTGTTACTACTTACTAATATAAATAAGTACTTTCGGGTAATTATTTCTAAAGAGTTTTTTGTTATATATATTTTTTGCGTTGGCCCCCGCAGACCAACCTGTTTAACCCACAGGTTAGGTGGGTTGGGTTAGGATTGTAGAAATTCTGGCCCGACATTAAACGGGTTGACCCGACCCAACCCACATAAAGCATAACCCGTTACGGGCCAGGTCGGGTTGACCCGTTTGACAACTCTAACTACTCTAGATACACTTGGACAGTCTTCCTGTCAAAGAAGAATGAAACTCTTCAGAAATTGTCATCACTCCTGAAGCTGCTTCAAACTGAACAAAACAAGAAAGTCAAAACAATCAGATCAGACAGAGGAATTGAGTTTGTGAATCAAGTCATTAAAGACTTCTGTGATCAAAATGGATCATCTCACCAACTTTCTGTTACTAGAACACCTCAACAGAATGGTGTTGCAGAAAGAAGGAACAGAACACTCAAGGAAGCTGCAAGGACCATGATTGCTGAATCAGGTCTACCAATGAGATATTGGGCTGAAGCAATCAACACTGCATGCTACACCCAGAACAGAAGCATGATCCACAAAACTCACCAGAAGACCCCTAATGAGTTATGGAAAGGAAGAAAGCCCAACATTGGCTACTTACACATTTTTGGATGCAAATGCTACATTGTCAACAATGGAAAGGAGCATTTGAAGATATTTCAAGAGAAAGCTGATGAAGGAATGTTCATAGGCTATTCAAACACAAGCAAAGCCTACAGAATACTCAACAAAAGAACCTTACATGTAGAAGAATCAATACATGTCAAGTTTGATGATCATTCAACGGTTGAAGGAATAACAGAAAACCTGAATGCAGCCCACATTGAAGACAAGTCATCTGAACCAACAGAAGAGGTGATAGTTAATCCAGTTTGGCCAAAACCTGCCCCTAACCCACTTCTGCAAGATGGTTATGATGATGCTGATGAAAAATCAGAAGATGATCACCAATAGAGACCAAGGCAACCCTTGACTGAACCTGACCTTACCTGGTTAAGAGATCACCCTCCAGACCAAGTGATTGGGCAAGTCACTAGTGGTGTTCAAACCAGATCTGCTGCATCCAGAAGGGAAGCTATGCTCACCTGCTACATTTCTCAAATGGAACCATTGATTGTCGAAGAAGCTCTTAGAGATTCTGACTGGATCAATGCAATGCAAGAAGAGCTAACTCAATTTGAAAGGAACAAGGTTTGGGAACTAGTTCCTAGACCAAAGCATCATAATGTCATTGGAACCAAATGGATATTCAAGAACAAAGCAGATGAGGAAGGCAACATTGTAAGGAATAAAGCAAAGCTGGTAGCTAAAGGATACTACCAAGAGGAAGGAATTGATTTTGATGAAACATTTGCACCAGTTGCAAGACTAGAAGCAATCAAAATTTTCCTTGCCTATGTTGCCTACAACAACATCAAGGTCTACCAGATGGATGTCAAAAGTGCATTTCTCAATGGAGATCTTGAAGATGAAGTGTATGTTGAACAACCCCTAGGTTTTATCATTCCAACCCAATCTTCTTGTGTCTACAAGCTTAGAATGGCTCTCTATGGTCTTAAGCAAGCTCCTAGAGCCTGGTATGACACACTGTCTCTTTTCTTAATGGACCATGGGTTTACTAAAGGGAAGGTTGACAAAACCCTATTTCAAATCTCTGTTGCTAATCACATTCTGTTAGTACAAATTTATGTTGATGATATTATTATATTTGGAAGTACTAATGCAGAACTTTGCAAGAAGTTTTCTCAAGTTATGCAGAGTAAATTCGAGATGAGCGTAATGGGAGAGCTAAGCTACTTCCTTGGATTGCAAGTAAAACAAGTTCCATAAGGGATCTTTATCAACCAAAGGAAGTACACCAGAGACCTGATCAAGAAGTTTAGAATTGATGGGAAGTCTTCTGTCAAGATTCCCATGAACACATCACATGGAATTGGGCTAGATGATGAAGGGAAGGATATTGATGCAACAATGTATAGTAAGAGTATCGTCTCCACTGGGACGGACAAAAAGGAAATAAGAATTAACTGAATTCAGCGATTAAAAATAAATAAAATAAAATGCAATTGTGCGAGATTGATTGATTGGGAAAATTAAACTAATGCTAATGAGCAATAAAATAAAAGATTGGTTTCTTCTTAATTAACGACGAAGGGAACATGGATTGATTCCGGGGTAACCAGATTTCTGGCAGAACAGGCCTAATTACATGAATTTAATTTAATTGAGCCTAGCTAATCATTACTAAGTTATTACCGCTCTCGCGGCGTAGAGTACAATAATTTAGGGGACCAGGCTGATCTCTCATGCGACATGATCTTAAGTTATTGCCAAAACAAGCGAGCTTACGCCCCCTTAATCGCTACTAATCTCTTAGCGAACGATTAAGTGTGTGTGAACTGTGAAGGTGTCCTAGAATAAATTAGATCTCTCTTAACTTATTCTACAAGCAATTGTAATTCTAGCGGCCGTTCTAGGTTACAAAAGATATCAATTAAATTATTCATATACAAATTAAATGGCATTCATGCAATTAAACCAACAAGAATCTAGCCATACATCATGATCAACCCCTTCATCAATCCCAAATCCCTAATTAAACTACTCACAATTCATAATTGAAAAATCAACAGAATTGGGATGAATAGAAATAATTGTCATTAATTAAAAAGATAGAATGATAAGTCCGTATTTAGACACGCATTTGATGCGTGTTGGGATCGGCTTTTGATGGTTTTCCTAGCTTTAAGGTGTTACAAGTCTCAATTTTTGCTCAAGTTATGTTTAACAGGCATTGGTTCGAGTTTTGTGTCATTTGGAGTCAAAATCAGGATTTTAGAGTTCAACATCGGCACTTGAGGAGCAATCAGGATGATTCGAGATGCATTTGAGTGTTGATTTGAGAGCTATGGAGGTCACCGGTAGGTTTACGATGAAGATTTAATGACAAAAGAGCTCTAGGATTGGCTATGGGATCAAAAAGAAGATGAATGAAGCTTGAAAACGGCATTCAGGATGACCTTTGGTCAATCGTTCAAGCATATCTCTTTGTATAAGCATCCAAAGAACACGATTCAAAGTCCACATGAAAGCCAACTTCAAGAGCTACAAATCATATGAAGACATCATTCCTAGAATCTGAGAGGAAGAAGATGAAAACAGACGATGAAGTCAGATGATCTCCGCTGCGATCTCAGAATGACACCTTCCACCGTTTTGATCATATCTCTTGATTGGATGATTCAAATAACATTCGGCAAATTGGGGTGGATAGAAGACTTCATTATCTACAACATTCATGAAGAAAGTTTTGTCAAATTCGGAAGTTTTACGCACTCCTTGCGTAGGGGAACGCACGACCGTGCGTCTGAGGCGAGAAAAGCAAGGTAGCTACTGCCAGCTACGCACGGCCGTGCGTAGGGGGGACGCACGCCGTGCGTAGCACCGGGTGACGCAAACTTGAATCCCAAATCGGCCCGAATTCATATTTCCCCCCCTTTTTCTATAAATAAGGCCTCCCTAACCCTTTTTGAGGGTGACGAACATTACGGAGAGGCCTAGGGACGAATTTAACACTGTTTTTACGCTATTTTCTTCCAAGACCCTGGGATTATTTGTAAGTTCATCTTTTTAATTAACAATTTATTCTATTCATCTCAATTCTGTTGATTCTTCAATTATGAATTGTGAGTAGTTTAATTAGGGATTTGGGATTGATGAAGGGGTTAATCATGATGTATGGCTAGATTCTTGTTGGTTTAATTGCATGAATGCCGTTTAATTTGTGTTTGAATAATTTAACTGATATCTTTTGTAACCTGGAACCGCGGATAGAATTACAATTGCTTATAGAATAAATTAAGAGAGATCTAGTTTATTCTAGGATACATTCACACACACTTAATCGTTCGCTAAGAGATTAGTAGCGATTAAGGAGCCGTAAGCTCGCTCGTCTTGGCAATAATTTAGGATCCTGTCGCATGAGAGATCAGCCTGGTCCCCTAAATTATTGTACTCTACGCCGCGAGAGCGGTAAGAACTTAGTAATGATTAATTAAATCAATTTCATGTAATTAGGCCTGATCTGCCAGAAATCTGGTTACCCCGGAATCAATCCCTATTCCCTTCGTCATTAATTAATTAGAAACCACATTTATTTTTTATTCGCTCAACCGCATTAGTTTAATTTTCAAATCAACCAATCTCGCACGACGCATTTATTTTATTTATTTCATTTTTAATCGCCGAATTTAGTTAATCTTTAATTCCCTTTTGTCCGTCCCTGTGGAGACGATACTCGTACTTACACCCCTATATTACAATTTTTTTTAAGTGCGAGAAAACACACATCAGTTTTTGGCGCTGTTGCCGGGGACGGTGTCGGTTTTAAGGGTTAATTAATTTCAGTGAGATTTTTTTTAGTTAGTTTTCTTTTTGTTCTTCGTAGGATTTTCTGTGCTAACCTTTCAGGTTTTTTTTCAAAGAGGCATGAGATGAACCCATTCAGCCAAATTCCTGGAGGAAGTCCTTTTCCCCAAACCTCCATGGAATTTTCAACATATACGCCATACCCTCCTTACACTCCTCCTCAATATTACACACCTCATCAAAATTACTCTCCTACACCACAAAATATTCAGCCTTCTTATCCGTACACTCCAACCACACAACCCTTTCATTCTGATTCTTACTATCCTTCATCACATTACCCTTGGGTAAACGTAAGACGAGGCTCCATTCTTGAATTTATGCTTCTAAATAAAACGCCTGAGGAAATATCTGAATGTTTTAAGGATAGCATTTGTTCCTTCTGTGGAGGAGATCACCATTTATGTCTTTGCCCCATCAAACCTCTATATGACCATCCTTTCCAGGAAACTGCTTACCCCACTTCTTCCTCCCCACAATTTACGAACACAAATGTTTCAGTCACTCCTACGTCTTTGCCGAGCTATGAGCCACAGGATGAAGTGGAAGAGATAATTTCAGAGAAGCTGTCTGACCTGGAAGAAACACTCAGGCAAGTCATGCAAGCAACTGAGGCGTGCATGGCAATTCAACAGCAATCAAACACAAGGATGCAGAACATGGAGAATCAATTGGGGCAGATTATAAAGGCTTTATCTGAGGAGTCCGAGAGATCTCATCCTAGAGACACAGAAGCCCAACCTGAGGAAACCAATATGGATGATCATGTGAGTGAGTCGGACTGCGAAGGTGGGAATATGACGGATGATACACTTCCTGATGTTTTTGAAGACCCTGATGAGAACGCTGTTAACGAGAGTTGGGATGGCTTCATGGAGAGTGATACAGAGTCCGGAGGAGAGGTTGTGAATGTTCATGATATCTGTGAGGAAGAAGAGGACTTTTCTATGGTGCGGTTTGATTACGGTGTTGCTCCTACTCCTTGCTTTGAGACATCTTTTGAGCTTCCGGTGATACCTAGAGTAATCAAAGTTTTCACTTATGTTTTCTGTCCACCTGAAGAGGATGAGAGTTTCATACTTCACTTCTGTGCTGATAAGGGTTATGAAGACCATGTGCTGCCTTCGTGGGCTGATGAATTTAAAGATCTGCGACACCTAATGGCATTTGTTGAGAGGAAGCTGGAGATGTTGACTATTAGTGCACCACTGATGTCTGTACTATTTGAGAGCCTATGAGGAAGTTGCGTCGGGCCAACGACGTTAAAAATAGCGCTTCTCGGGAGGCAACCCGAGCTTTTTTTTCTGCTTTTGTTTTTGCTTTTGCCTTCTTTGTTTTTTGGTTGTTTTGCTTTGTGTTTTTGTTGCAGCTCAGGGTCTTGTTGTAGGGATGATGTGCCGAGGATCATTGACTCCGTTTAGTTCTTCACCGACCAGCACCTTAGGGAAGTTTCTGCGACTCTTATTTTTGCCTGTTTTGTAAATGTTGACTTGAGTTGAGATTGAGCACGCGTGACCCTATCCTCTTTACCCCCTTGTGCATAGTGCATTTTTGGTCATCGAGGACGATGCCAAAGTTTAAGTGTGGGGGAGTGAATTGGGCATTCGGGCAGTAGTTGTTACATGTGATTAATTAGAGTTAGCATGCACAGGTGTTAGTTGTATATTCATAGGAAATTCGTGTCAAAATTTTTGAAATTTTTTCTTGAAACTGTGTCTTTGTGAAGTGGCTAGGATTTGACTATGCTTTTATAACATCTTTGAAGTGTTTAGACTTAATTTGTTTGCACTATAATCTGGTTGTTGAAAGGATGAAGGCATTAGTCACTCATGTAATGAATTAACAATTTTCTCATTGACCTGAATAAGTTCCTTTAGGAGAAGCCATTTTGAGCCTGACCGTTCTTTGTTACCCAATTAATTGAGCTCCATAGCCAAATGGCATGTTTCCTTACCCGTGAATATTTCTGACTTAGTCTTGATGTTTAGGGAATTAAGGGATTAATTTGTTAAGTTAGGGAGTTTTGTGTAGGAGCCATTTTTGGCACTGTTCCTATGCCCCAAATGGGGTAAGAGCAGTCACTTTTTAGGAATTTGATACTTTCGAGGATTGCATTGTAGGCATGGATTCACTTTGAAATCAATGAACTTAAATTGCTATTTTTCCTTGGTGAGGCCGAGATTAGAATGGGGTAATGTCTAGTGATAATCCGAAAGGTGAAAAATTAATATAGCTAGACCTCTTGCCTTGCGAAAAAGAGAATGGGAGCCCCGGTCAAAAAGCGTAAGATGAGACTTGGGTATCTTTCGAAAGAAACGGCGTTCTCGTGCCAACATGACAAGGAAAACTAAACATAATTAATGAATTTGGAGGCTATCTCAAAATTTAGCTTTAGTCCTCCGCGTACTTCAAGTATACGTCAAAGCACAAATGTGCCGAGACGGTTTAGCTTAGTTGTACACCATGTCTACTCTTTGCATAGGTTTAAATGATTGTTCCTAAATTGTGGCCTACTGAGTTCCTTGATCCTAAGAATAGCCCTGAAGTTCCTGAATGCATTGAGTCTTTGTTAGAATATTCCAATCTCTCAAAAGAAAGGGACTGTTTATTACCATTCATCATTCACCATCACCTTCACAAGTCCTTCTGATCAATAGCTAGTTTATTTGTGTATGCTGTCATTACTCTAAGGATGTTGTGAATACTTTGTCAAATAGTTTAGCTTGAGTACAAAGATGCAGTTTAGGGAAGAATTTTCTTGGTTTAGTCTGCCTGTTCTATGAATATTCCTTTAACTACGTGTGAATGCTAATTGTATTGATTCCGTGTGGTGATTATCGTAAGTCCCGTTGTTTAGTTTGCTTGAGGACAAGCAAAGGCTTTAGTGTGGGGGAATCTGATAAGTCCGTATTTAGACACGCATTTGATGCGTGTTGGGATCGGCTTTTGATGGTTTTCCTAGCTTTAAGGTGTTACAAGTCTCAATTTTAGCTCAAGTTATGTTTAACAGGCATTGGTTCGAGTTTTGTGTCATTTGGAGTCAAAATCAGGATTTTAGAGTTCAACATCGGCACTTGAGGAGCAATCAGGATGATTCGAGATGCATTTGAGTGTTGATTTGAGAGCTATGGAGGTCACCGGTAGGTTTACGATGAAGATTTAATGACAAAAGAGCTCTAGGATTGGCTATGGGATCAAAAAGAAGATGAATGAAGCTTGAAAACGGCATTCAGGATGACCTTTGGTCAATCGTTCAAGCATATCTCTTTGTATAAGCATCCAAAGAACACGATTCAAAGTCCACATGAAAGCCAACTTCAAGAGCTACAAATCATATGAAGACATCATTCCTAGAATCTGAGAGGAAGAAGATGAAAACAGACGATGAAGTCAGATGATCTCCGCTGCGATCTCAGAATGACACCTTCCACCGTTTTGATCATATCTCTTGATTGGATGATTCAAATAACATTCGGCAAATTGGGGTGGATAGAAGACTTCATTATCTACAACATTCATGAAGAAAGTTTTGTCAAATTCGGAAGTTTTACGCACTCCTTGCGTAGGGGAACGCACGACCGTGCGTCTGAGGCGAGAAAAGCAAGGTAGCTACTGCCAGCTACGCACGGCCGTGCGTAGGGGGGACGCACGCCGTGCGTAGCACCGGGTGACGCAAACTTGAATCCCAAATCGGCCCGAATTCATATTTCCCCCCCTTTTTCTATAAATAAGGCCTCCCTAACCCTTTTTTAGGGTGACGAACATTACGGAGAGGCCTAGGGACGAATTTAACACTGTTTTTACGCTATTTTCTTCCAAGACCCTGGGATTATTTGTAAGTTCATCTTTTTAATTAACGACAATTTATTCTATTCATCTCAATTCTGTTGATTCTTCAATTATGAATTGTGAGTAGTTTAATTAGGGATTTGGGATTGATGAAGGGGTTAATCATGATGTATGGCTAGATTCTTGTTGGTTTAATTGCATGAATGCCGTTTAATTTGTGTTTGAATAATTTAACTGATATCTTTTGTAACCTGGAACCGCGGCTAGAATTACAATTGCTTATAGAATAAATTAAGAGAGATCTAGTTTATTCTAGGATACATTCACACACACTTAATCGTTCGCTAAGAGATTAGTAGCGATTAAGGAGCCGTAAGCTCGCTCGTCTTGGCAATAATTTAGGATCCTGTCGCATGAGAGATCAGCCTGGTCCCCTAAATTATTGTACTCTACGCCGCGAGAGCGGTAAGAACTTAGTAATGATTAGCTAGGCTCAATTAAATCAATTTCATGTAATTAGGCCTGATCTGCCAGAAATCTGGTTACCCCGGAATCAATCCCTATTCCCTTCGTCATTAATTAATTAGAAACCACATTTATTTTTTATTCGCTCAACCGCATTAGTTTAATTTTCAAATCAACCAATCTCGCACGACGCATTTATTTTATTTATTTCATTTTTAATCGCTGAATTTAGTTAATCTTTAATTCCCTTTTGTCCGTCAGTGTGGAGACGATACTCGTATTTACACCCCTATATTACAATTTTTTTTAAGTGCGAGAAAACACACATTATAGAACATACAAAGAATCCCTTAATATTGAAGAACAAGACTTGAAAAGCTCTCAAAAGTCGAAATAGGGTTTATCTCTCTAAGCTCATAAGTCAAAAATAGGGAAAATAGGGACCTCTTTATCGAAAATACCAAAATCTGGCCGAAATTCAGACCACACAGTCGACCGCACGTAGTGCGGGTCACCGCGCGGCCACGCGCGTTTCCGTCTTCCGTGTTTCGCTCCGCCCGCGCGGTGTGCGGGCGCCGCACTATGCAACCGCGCGGGTACTTCTGGGGGCTATTTCTGGACCGCGCAGTGTGCGGTTTCGGCCGCGCGGTGTGCGGTTCAGACCCCTCAACTTTTTGCTCTCAGAATCACCCGCGGGGTGTGCGGAACCGACCCGCGGGGCGCGTGGAGTGCTTTAGAACCGTTTTCTTGCTATTTTATTCCCCGTTCGTCCCTGATCGATCCAAAGGCCCTGCATCAAATCTTCGTCGTAAATATCTCGGTGGCTTCCAAAACTCTCAAATCTTTCCCAAACGCTCTCCAACTCTTCCCGGTTGCTTCTCGTGTGCCGGTGCCGGACTCTAAATTCCTGATTTTGACTCCAAATGACACAAAACTCGAACCAATGCCCGGTAAACATAACTTGAGCTAAAATTGAGACTTGTAACACCTTAAAGGTAGGAAACCCATCAAAAGTCGATCCTAACACGCATCAAATGTGTGTCTTAATACGGACTTATCACCATCCTTTGCAGTTTTCGAATCAAGAAAATAGATGTTCCTTTTTCTCGTTACTGTTAGAACCACTTCCTTTGTTGTCTTATGCTTTACATAACAGAGGTCCTTTGAGAATTCAACTATGTAGCCTTTGTCACAGAACTGACTAGCACTTAGCAAGTTGATTTTCTGACCTTTGACATATGAAACATCATAAATGATTATCTGGTTCTTGATCAGCTTCCCTTTTTCTTTTGTTTGACCTTCCTTTCCTTGTCCACCAAAAGTGACTTTAGGTCCATTGAATTTATGGAACTCTGTTAGGCGAATTCTGTCACCTGTCATGTGCCTGGAGCATCCACTATCTATAAACCATTCTTGTTCTGAGATAGCTCCAGCACACAGTTCATCATCATCTGATTGTGTCATAAGGCAAAAGTCTTCGATTTCTGTATCCAAGCAACAGAAGGCTTCCTCTTACTCGGAGTTAGAACTTGATTCTGTCTCTGGGAGTGGGTCTTTCTCAGGTTATTTATGTAACACCCCGGCCTCGCAGGAGCCGAGGTAGCTACTCCAGACCAATAGTACTGTCCTCACAAACCACCACGAGCCTTTACCACGCACTTTGTCCTCACTCATGCGCGCCCTGAGAAACTTCCCAGGGAGTCACCCATCCCAAGACTACTCCCGTCCAAGCACGCTTAACTTTGGAGTTCTTAAGTAATGAGAACCCTTAAAAGGAGATGCACCTCTGTTGGTATGAGTAGTACTATTAATCCGTTTATATTAAATCTCAAGTGTTACAATCACCCACACTTAGGAACGCAACGTCCTCGTTGCGTCCATAAACCAATCTCAAATCTCAATCAAATCCCAGAATCTTCCCCCGCTAAGTGCCTGCCTGATATCCAACGGGTCAACACACTGTCGCAGGGTTGCTCTGATACCACCTGTAACACCCCGGCCTAACAGGACCCGAGGTAGCTACTCCAGACCAATAGTACTGTCCTCACAAACCGCCACGAGCCTTTACCGCGCACTTTGTCCTCACTCGTGCGTGCCCTGAGAAACTTCCCAGGGGGTCACCCATCCCAAGACTACTCCCCTGAAAGCACGCTTAACTTTAGAGTTCTTGGTGATGAGCTCCCTTAAAAGGAGATGCACCTCTGTTGGTATGAGTAGTACTATTAATCCATTTATATTAAATCTCAAGTGTTACAATCACCCCCACTTAGGAACGCAACGTCCTCGTTGCGTCCATAAACCAATCTCAAATCTCAATCAAATCCCAGAATCTTCCCCCGCTAAGTGCCTGCCTGATATCCAACGGGTCAACACACTGTCGCAGGGTTGCTCTGATACCACCTGTAACACCCCGGCCTCACAGAACCCGAGGTAGCTACTCCAGACCAATAGTATTGTCCTCACAAACCGCCACGAGCCTTTACTGTGCACTTTGTCCTCACTCGTGCGTGCCCTGAGAAACTTCCCAGGGGGTCACCCATCCCAAGACTACTCCCGTGCAAGCACGCTTAACTTTGGAGTTCTTGGTGATGAGCTCCCTTAAAAGGAGATGCACCTCTGTTGGTATGAGTAGTACTATTAATCCGTTTATATTAAATCTCAAGTGTTACAATTTAGAAATGAAGTCCTTCCTTCTTCTGGTACTGTAATCATTCTTCTTGTCTCCTTCCTGTCCTTGTCTCTTGGACACTAGTGGATGAGGGCAGTTGGCTTTGAAGTGACCAACCTGTCTGCAGTTGTAGCAGAGGGGCTCTCCACTGCTGTCAGACGATTTGGCCTTTTGGAAGGGTCTTCTGCTTGAAGATGGACTTCTTCCATCTTTAGGTCTCTTCATGAACTTCTTAAACCTTCTGGCAAAGGCAGCCATATATTCTTCAGATAATAAAACAGAGGGGTCAAAGTCATTTACCTTAGATGTACTGACCGTTAGAGCTGTAGTGGTCCTTTCTTCTGGTACACTTTCCTTATTTTCATGCATCTCAAACTCATGAGCTTTGAGATCTAAGATGAGCTTTTCTGTTGGATAGGTCTTGACATCTTTGCACGCTCTTATTGAAACAACCTTCATTTCCCATATTGGGGGTAGACCTCTAATGTGACACCGCACCCGAAAGTCCTTGAAAATTCAATTTAAAATGCAAAGTTTATGTATTGAATTTCCGATTCCCAAACAATTGTAAAACGATTTATGTTATACGTAGTGCATGATTGAATATTGTACTGTACAAACTCATATATTAGTGTCGGGTTTTGCAAATACTTATTTGGGACTTATGAATGAACATAAGAGCCCAACATTACCTAAATAATGTTACATTACCTTTCAAGACAAGTTGATGAAGATCAGGCGGCCCAAACATGATTTTGGGCCCAACCTGCTAAAAATAGCAAGTATTCAAGAATGGCATCGTAGGCCCACTCGGGGGTGACCCACACGGCTAGTAGTCCAATAATATGAATGACAATGTCAAAATAAGTGATAGAATGATTAGAGAAGAATACAAATGCCTATGGTCTCATCTTTGACATTATTGAGCTAAATAATGGGAGTAGGTTTCTTCTATAATTTTCATCACATAAATTATTGGGGTGAGCGTACACATATTGGAAATCAATAATATGATGTAGGAAGTTGACTTGTTCTAAATAAATTAGAATGAGTACAAAAATGCATCTTTTAGCAAAGGATAAAACAATAGGACCCATCTTCCCATTTTTGGAAGTATTGGTAGATATTTTGGACCCCAAAATGATTAGGATCAATTGGGAACCACTCCACATGATCTTAGTACCTGCAAGACAAATAAAAATGGGTGAGAAGACTTACCTTGGCTGCACAACATGGAGAGGAGCTGCACATGACACAATTGGCATCAACTTTGGGGCCACCTAGTCAATTTTCGCCCAAAATAAGTGTGCTGGTTGTCTCCCTCCATAGGTGAAGTCAGGGGCGGATACATGGTATAACCATTGGGGGCACGTGCCCCCAATAACCTCCTACTTTGTAATGCTAACATATGTATATACTATGGATAAATATGTTATAAATGAGGTGTGCCCCAATCAAAATAATGGGGGACCCCAATAACTTATATGGCACTTGGTAACTCCAAAGCACCAACACTCTAGCAAATGAAATGATAAGCATACACGCCCACTTCCTAATCCCCTTTTAATTTTATTATTTTTGCTTTTACTTTTTTTTAATTTAATTCATAGGCCAATTAGCAGTAGACAATACACAATAATGCAATATGCCCAATATGGACTACGGATTGCCACCTTAAGCCTTAACGGAGTTGTAAAGGTGATACGGCCCAAACGCAACACTCTGACTTTTAATATTCGAATACGAATCACTGGAGTTTGGACGATTGGGACACCTAAGCCTTTTTGCGGCCGATTCAATCTTATCCGGTTCTCCGTCTTTTCGCCTCTAAATCTCAGTTCTATTTTCCGATTAATCTTTTGACCTGTTAATTTTCTACTTTGTTTTTTAGGTCAGTAAATTTTCTGAGATTTTTAGGCCATCCTTTTTTATATTTTACATCCTAATAAGTAATTAGTTATTAGAAAATTACTAATTCATTCTTTTAAATTCATTATTTGGTAGTTTGGTACTTTGTTAATTCATTAGAAAATTAATGTGTTCTCGTTGCAAATAGGAAATTCATTTAGTAATTAGTAATTACAAAAATACTAATTCATTCTTTTAAATTATTTACTAATTCATTTACCTAATGAATAAATAATTAGGGAATTCGTTAGCAAAAATACGGCTCATACACCATCCTGTAATTAAGTCATTAGGTAATTAAGTAATTACTAATTCATTCTTTTATACTCCGTATTATTTTGTGTAAATCAAGTAATTTTTAAATTTTTTTTTAGACAAATTAAACAATGACAACACAATTCTATAAACGAAAATCATCGCCATTATCTAATCAAAGTGGGGTTGCGGGACAAATTTTATGTGTCAACGTATCAAATATCACACTTTCCCTCTAAATGACGTGCTTGATAATGAATGATTCTCCCACCTGAAAAGCGTTGGCGATCTTGCTAAAATGACGGTGGATACCAAAAACATTTTTCTTATCACTGATTTTGTCAATTGCAATCGCCATTATTGAAAGATGTTTTTCTAGGATGAAAATTGTGAAATCGAGTTTGCGCAATAGAATTAATGACCGGTTTTTGAATGGTTGTCTTATCTATTATGTTGAAAAGGATGTGCTCGATACCGTTACTAACGAATATATATTTTCTAGTATGCTAACATTGATTTTTCCCATCTTTTAAAGTTAATTTATAATTACTAGAATTTTTCTCACTTTTACTTAATTTGTGCCCCCAATAATTTAATTTTCTGGATCCGCCCCTGGGTGAAGTTTTACTCGACCAAACAATGTGTATAAGGTGTCCTTGGATATCCTTTGAAGTCTAGTTTCATATTTGAGTGGTTCTGAGCGAGAGGGGAGAGTCTACCATACGAAAATCGAGCTGGAGTGAACTGATGTGTGTAAACTCGAGCAGTGAGAGTGTTGAGGCTGTTTGGTTTCTATCTCGAGTTATACCAACCCAAATAAGACGTGTAAGATACCAAAAGAAAGCTCTCAATACGGGGATTCCTTGAAGATCTGGTTTGCATCAATAGGAGTAGTGTAAGGCTTCCAAATCGTCCGAGCAAAACACAACTTCGCAGAAACGGATCTACTCTTCTAAAGTGAGTTTTAACCCCAAAACCTTTCCTTTCATTTTCCAAATGATATGAATGATTGATGGGACTATTATACACTACTTAAAGTTTATAATATGTCCTTATAAAGTTATTTTATGTGTATAAAGGTTAGATAATAACCTAGATCAAATCTTGGAAAAACTAGGAAACGAGTTCGCCGGAAAACACCCATTCTAGGGGCTGTTTTCGTATCGACGTTTAGGGGTTGAGCTAGCACTTTGAGGAGGCTGTTTAACACTCTTATTTAAGAAAGGAATCAGTTCTTAATCCACCTTGACCGAAACTTTGACCATTGGATCAAGAAGGAAAAGTTTAAAGCTCAATTAAGGTGAGGGTCGACATCTAATTGCTTACAACTTGTAGGTTAAGCATGAGATTACCTAAATGCCTAAATCATAATTTTTCATGGATTATGATGATTAAATATTGATGAAATATTGATATAGTTGCCAAAGAATGAAATTGGAAATGATTTGAGGTTGTATGAATAATATGAGATTAAATGAGTTATAAATGAACTATTGTGTAAAATAGGCATTTTACTCATGTATGAATTATGTGGATACATAAATGGATATTTGTGTATTGAGATTGAATACTTAAGTTGCTGCTACATAACTATAAATATGTAGAGAATTACAAAAAGGAGAATATTTGTATGATAACAATAATCTTAATAGGATTGAAATACTAGTTAGTGATTATTGGAAATTGTTGATAGAATTGATCCTAGGGATTGGATTGTATGAAAGGCACTTGAATATACTTCAAGTGTATATAATGACTCAGTATGAAGCTAAGGTTAAGTTATGGGCAGCCTTTAAGGATGACCCATGGTAGTTTATTGATATGTCAATTCTAGACATAGGTTTGCTTAGGAATTGGACCTTGGTGCATGGTGATGTGATAGAGCCGAGCTCTAAGATGCATGATAAGGTGGTAGACTTGTAGTCTATGTATTGTACAACTAGAGCCGAGCTCTAGGGATTGCGTGGTGATGTGATAGAGTCGAGCTCTAGTACGCAAGGTAAGGAAATTGACCCAAGTGACATGAATTGTATGGTGATGTGATAGAGCCGAGCTCTAGAATACAATGTCATGTATTAGGGTTGGACTCTATGAGTTGTCGTGGCTTATAGTCACGGGGAATGGGAATGGTGATTTCTAAATGAACATGGGCCCACGGGCCGACTACTTGAGTTATAACTTAGAGTAAGTATATTTTCAAACGGGGTAACTTAGAGTTACAACCATATTGTACTATCACCCTATTTGAGGGTCTTGTGTTTGAAATACTTGTTGTATATCTATTAGATTCCATCCACACCAGTACTTTATAACCCTATAGAGTACCGACCCCTTCGGGGGCGTCCCACCACCATTTCAGGTTGAGTCTAGAGCTTGCATCCTGTGCTCGTTGATCGAGTGATTCCTCGGAGAGAAGACTTGGTTCGTGCTTCCTCCATTCTATTTGAAATATTAATAAATTTGCTCATGGATATTTTACTTTAAAGCCTGCGTGCTCATGTTTGCCCTGTGTGGCATTTGATTTCAAACTATGTTTTCCGCTGCGTATTAAATTGTTTATTATGTATGTTTATGGATGGCTTAAGTGTGAATGATATTCATGACGCCTTGTACAATATGGATGGGGTTGACTTTGGTTGACTATTCGTGTTGTACGGCGGGTTGTTGACGTGTCCGGGTAGGTCTGGGGCGTGACATCTAAGCACCTTGAGATTGATCTCCTTGGTAGAGAGTTCCTTCCCAAGTTCGGAAATTTCTGGTGTAAGGGTCAGTTTGTTGTCTCTTTCCTGTTCATCACCATCACCTATGAGAGTGAGAGTGTCCCATATCTCTTTGGCTGTGGTGCACCTCTTGATTCTGTTGAAGTATTTTTCATCAATAGCTTTGTCGAGAATATCCTTTGCAATGTTGTCAAGGTTATATTCTCTCTTCTCATCAGTTGTCCATTCTGTTCTTGCTTTGTTTATCATATGAGGTTGTGTTTCATCGGAGGCATGCAGAGGGTTCACCTTTTTGAACTCTTTGATAGGGCCATGTTCCAATACTTCCCACATTCCATCATGCATAGCACAGAGATGTGCTTTCATTCGAATCCTCCAGTCATTGAACTAGTTGTCTGAGAACATCAGATTCTTAAAAAGTGTGTTATCCATGATAAATAAGAATAAAGGCTAGAAAACAAGTGGATCTTTGTTCAGAAGGTAACCTAAAAGATTACAAGAACAAGAAGGCTCTTATACCACTTGTTAGTCCCGATTACACAAGGAACAGACTGGCAGCGGATGATCTTCTGGTAGGGGTTCTGTTCGGGTAGCCTTAAAAACTTACTAAGGCAATTGGCCTTCTGTCAACTCTCGTTACCAAATTTGCTGAACACAAAGTCCAAGTCTCTTAGAGTTAAAATTTTAGAATCTAAAGCAGGTATTAAGTGCAGTAAATAAAGGACACCAGAGATTTTTATAGTGGTTCAAGGAACAACTTGTTCCTCTAGTCCACTGTTCCACTAAGCTTGTAAGAACACGTATTATAAAGACTTAGTCCTATCACTTATGAAGCTCTCCACGTCTTCTTCAAGCCTAGTTGTCACCCGGGATGCACTTCCTTGGTTCCTGGTGACTGGTCGCTTTTCACTGAGTCTCTTTGAAGTATCCCCACTTCACTACTCCAGTTACTTTGAGACGCCCTTCTTAAACAAGAAGATCTTTGTTTGAATAACAAGATTTTCTCCAACGTGCTTCAAAGAAGATATGTAGATGAAGTTCTTGAAGTGTTGAAGTACTGGAGGAACTTTCTATCTGTTGGGAGTTGAAAGATTTGAAAATATTATCTTCCCAACTTCAAGCTTGTTCTCGTATGGAGGATAAGAAATCTGAGTTCTTGAGAGTGTTTTTGCTTGAATTCAAGTGATAGTAAGTAGAAAGTTATCCGACCAGTTGCTTCAAAGTGTATCATATATACAGAGAGATGTCTTCTCGTTGGAGTGTAGAAGACAACTTCATTAAATGCTTGTACTGTTGATTTGACCGGTTGGTTCCAAAAGCAGACGACTTGCTATTTTTGGGGCGTATAAAAATATTCGCAGGATCCTTGGTCAATCATCATCTTTAAATATCTCAACGTGTGAAGCACATTAAATGAGAATTTAATGCGCGCACGGTAACTTTCCCGTTGAGGGGCTTCTAGCCGTTAGGGTATATCCCGTTAGTTTTGACCAACTTAGGTATCAAATGAAAATTTCACCAAGTGTGAGGCCTTCTGGCCATGTATTCAAAGAGGAGCTGTGTCTAAGAACACCTTGAGCACTTCTGTCCATTGAAGCTGACAGAGGGCCTAAGGACTTCTGTCCAGTCGAATAAACTAATGCTTACACTTGGAAATTCTAATACAATTTTCTAAGAGGGTATTGCTCTAAATTCCTAATTAGTCTAGCATCATCAAAATCTAATTACAATTTATTCCTTACACCCATTGTTCCCCTTGTTGTGTGGTCAACTATTGTTTGGCTTCCTTGGGTCAAACCATCGTAGAAAGTTTGATTCTGTAATGCCAAAGAATAGCCATGGTGATCGAGGGCATTGAGAGGGTAACATCTTAAATCTCCCCCACGCTTCATGGTACAACTCACATTTAGCTTGAGTAAAAATTGGTAATTTTCTCTTCTCAGTTCTGAAGTTTTAGATTGAGAATAATATTTGCCAAAGAACTTTTTGTAGACTTAAGCCCATGTACGCAACGAACCAAGTGTTAAAACACATTAACCATGTCTTCGCAACAACATCAATGGGAGTATACAGGAAGCAACTCATCCCGAGTTCATCTACAGTCACTTCTTGCAAGTGAAAATCGTGGATTATTCCATAGAAATCTCGGATAAAAATTAGTGCATCCTCAGAAGCGAGACCTTGGAAAGATGACAATTGATTGAAGTGAACTATCATGAGGTCATAGATTCAGGTAGCCTCACTACGGGGAGACACATATAGTTGATCTCTTGGACTCTTTCATTAGTCGCACGACACCCTTTTTTTCAGGATAAAATTTGAGCAACCTTTTTGTCCCTTTACCAATCAAATCTACTTGGTAGTTCAACAGTATCAAATCTGGATTAAGCGACCCGTGACCAAGCATACAACAACAACAAAAGAAAAAAGAAAAACAAACAAAACTAACTAAAAAAAACAGTTCTGCATAAACTAGTTAAACAAATTCCCCAACAATGGCGCCGAAAATTGAAAGAAAATTTATAAGTCCTCACAAGTGCATGGAGAAAATGTAACAAAGTAATTGAAAATTAGCTAAATAAAAAAGAAACTAATTTAATTAATTAAGGAAAGTTTTGAGAATGTTTTATTTGAAACTGGAAAAGAAAAGTAAAATTTTAATTAAAATCGAATCGAGGAATTTAAAGGATTAAACATAAAGTGATTAAACAGGTAAAAGATGTTAGTCCCTATTTCTAACAATCAAACAACCATAGAAATGAAGAAGAAACAGATAGATTTCCCATTCAATACCATATCCATTCAATACCATATTTATCGAGAACTTCGGTACACCGTATGAAATGGGCCGCTGCTCTCCCTCTAGAGAGAGAGCAGCGTGAAAACTATTCTATCTCTGTTCTGCCTCTATTCTCTATGCCTTAGGTTTTCTCTTAATTTAGCCTCCTTTTATAGGTAAGGAAGTCTAACTTAAGGCTTACAAGAGAGGCTAATGAGCTAATATTTAATTGTGGCCCATATTATACATTTAATTAATAACAACACAAATACAAGGATATTTAACTAGATTAGACACCATAAATATTCCCGAACAAAAGAAGAACAATTGAAAGTTAAGCACAATAAATGATGCTCCACGATTATGATTATGTCATTGATTTTTAGTTTTTGTGATTTAGTTAGTCAATTAAAATTGAGAGTCCGTTCTAGACAAAAATAGGACTATTGATCGAGTATGACGTCCAGAATAAGTTGCATACTTTAACTATTAGTCAATAAGAAATTATTAATTAAATAGTTAAAACCCATTAATCACAAAAGAACTACGCAAACCTAATTTATGAAACAAATAAATAACTTAACAAGAAAGTTAAATTATTTATTTTTTATCCAAAAGAGCTTGAACTAATAGGCATGACATGTACTCTATTAGACAATTAGTTCACTCAGATAACATAATTATTCATACTAAAATAGGCTAGAAATAACACAATCAATTAAGTGAATAAGAACCATGGATAAAACTCAATTAATTGGCATTTATAACAAAAATCAGAAATTCATATTAAATCATAGCAATTCCATCTAGGGGTGGGGATGGTCCGGGATTTGGCTTATCCCGATCCCGTCCCGGTTTTATAACAACGGTTCGGTACGGTACGGGATAAGTCTTTATCCCAATGTTGTCCCATTTAAAACGGGACCGGGACAACCCGAGAAAAACCGGGACGGTTCGGGATGTCCCATAAAATATGCATTTGTGAAATGTGATATAAAAATAAGCATAACATCAAAATAAAGACATAACTATTTTTGCAAATTTAGCTTCCCTAAAAAGTTAAGTAAAACCTTTAATTAACTATTGATGGATCGTCTACCCGGGGGGTATCTTATCCGAGGGGTTATTGCGGGGATAACTAGAGAGAAGTCAGAGCGAAATAGGAGGAGAGAGAGTCGATTTTATTAAATGAACTCAGCGTGTAAGAGATGGATGATGGGATCCTTTACAAGGAGAAATGGGCTGCTATTTATAGCAGCAATAAATGCGATGAGAGTACACGTGTCAGTAATCCAACGGCCGAGGGGTCACATCAGTCGGGTGGCACCGGCAGTGGTACGTTCACCGCATTGAATGCGGTTGGCGGATGTGACGTTGCATTAAATGTGGTGGTTGGCTGTCTCCAAAAGGAATCTTCGATGATTGAGCGTGTTTGGCCGAAGGCTCCTCGTGTAGCCGAGGGCTTCATGTGACCAAGGACCCCTGTTTAGCCGAAGGCCCTGTGTGACCGGAGGCTTTGGTTCAGCCGAAGGCTTCTCTGATGCCGAGGGCTTGGCAATGCCGAAGGCTCATGTTTTTCGCCGTTTTCTCCCAGTAGCTTCTTATGCCAGAGAAGGCTATCCTGTGAGTTTTGGAGCATTCGGCCAAGGAGGCCGAAGGCACCCCAGTGTGTATTCCGGGCTACTTTGAGGCTTGGGCCGTTGTATTTGGGCCTGAGTTGTTTCCTGGGCTCAATGGACTTGTGTAGGAGAAGTAGGAGTCTATGAGCCGGGGGTTCCTGGGCCATATACTCCATCAACTTTTTTTAATTTTTGTCTTGTAAATTTTTTTGGCCCCCCTAATCTTGTGTTTCCTTTAGTAGAACAGTAGTGCAAAATATTTTTATACTTTGTAGTACACTTTTAATTTTTCATTACGGCATTAAATTAAATAACATATCTATAAAGACTCTATATATATTTTCTAGTAGTTATTTTGGAAAATATTAAATCTATAACAAAACTATAATTTGGAGTAGTAGTTATTCCATCATAAATAGTATTTCGCACGTAATAATACATTATGGTTTAGTATTGGAATGAGAACTAAACAAATTTTAATCAAAAGAAACAAAAGAAATGAGACTAAGAGAGACATGAAATAAGATAAAATTACACTAGGGAGGCTAAGGACTAGAAAGTTTTAATTGGGTTTGACTATTACATAACATTATAAATTTAAAATAACATATTAATTTCAAACGGGACACCGGTACGGGACATGATATTTTATAGCTATCCCGGTCCCGTCCCGGTTAATATCGGTGCGGGACCGGTTCGGGATGAAAAATTGTGTCCTTAATGGATCGGGATAGTTTCGGAACGGTATCGGGATTTTTCGATTTGGGACACCAGGACCGGGATTTTTGCCCACCCCTAATTCCATCATAACCTGGACTAAGTAATTTAGCTTCTCACATCAAAACACTTGTGGATTAAAACAGTGAGAACAATTGCATTTATCTCAATAATTTTAATGAGTCAAAAAATTAAGAGTAGAGAAACTAACAATGTAATTCTGATCTGCTCTGGTCTGATTTGAACTGATCTGGTACGGTCTGGTAGATTTCTGATCAGCTGGTCTCTATGTATTATATAATTGTCCAAGTGTGGTCTAGTCTGATCTAATCTGGTGTGAGATTGAAAATAATTATAGTAAAAATATCCTAAAACGAACCTATGAATCAAGAAATTCGAACTAAATTAATGCAAAAAAACTAAACAAAGTCTATCGGACAATAAACATGTTTTAAGGTAAAACTAACTGCTTTAGAGAAGGGAAGATTCGTCCAAGTCTCCTGCTAAGGTGAACTCAGATTCTCAGAATCCCTTGACTTCTACTCTTTGCTACTTTTATGGAGTATCAAAAAAGTGTTTTGCTCGGTGTACCCCATTTTGGTTATCTCATTTGTACACCACCGATTGTGTGGTTCGCAAAAGCCCAAATATTAAATGGGATAAGGGTCAGTTTGGTCCTCGAAGTTACAAAAAGGGGGTCAAATAAGTCTTTATATAGAAAATTCTTTCCAGACGTGCCATTTGAGGTGGCTCCCGGTGGAATTTTTTGATGAAACTTTTTGAGCATCTTATTCATTAAGTCTAGTTTACTCATACCAAATTTCAGATAAAAATTCAATCGGGAAGACATTCAAATGAATTCTTGAAGATAACTGTGCCGTTAAAAGCGCTGTTATCTTCAAGAATTCATTTGAATGTCTTCCCGATTGAATTTTTAGCTGAAATTTGGTATGAGTAAACTAGACTTAATGAATAAGATTCTCAAAAAAATTTATCACAAAATTCCACCGAGAGCCACCTCAAATGGCACGTCCGGACAGAATCTTCTATATAAGGACTTATTTGACGCCTTTTTTGCAACTTCAAGGACTAAACTGACCCTTTACTCAATATTAAATTAATTGCTCCATTTTAACGAACTGATTTTTGTGAACCACACACATAGGGGGTACAGTGGGATACCCCAAAATGAAATACCTATATAGTATTTTTCATAAAAAATGGGAGGCGATTCCACCATTCAACCGGTAGAATCGTTGTTTGTAATTGGACAATGCACTTGTGCCTTACGGCACACCTAATCTAAATCCCAGACTATGACATAAATAATACTCCCTCCGTCCCTATATAAAAGCCCTTATTCGTTTTACACACAATTTAAGAAAGTGAGATTCTTTGACACTGTTTGGTATTGTTTAAACACTGCTTAGAACTGTTTTGCACTATTTTGTTTGGCAAAAAAAGAAAGAGGACTTTGATTTAGGGACGACCCGAAAAGGAAAACAAGGACTTTTATTTAGGGACGGAGTACAGTTGCATATGACGTTGAGAGCGCGACATACACAATATTGGAGTGAGACTCAACTAATATTACATGCGCACACATTAGAGAGACCTACACAATGGAAGGTAACAGTATAAGTATAAGGGTATTATTTTGATCCACCCGACCTAGTCCTTAACGTTTATAATTAGCTTATTCTGCGTGTATGAATCTTTGTTTCAAACTACTATGTATTAGATAGGGATGATTTGATCTTTCTGCCATCAATCTAATAAACTTAAAAGGGAAACTTAAAATTTGACTACATAATATGTTAGGAATTTTGTTGATAACTGTTCAGAAATGTTCGCTTTCCTGCAGTACTTTGAACATTGTATTTTGCTAGGATAATGGTGTCAATGTAATTTGCTATTTACCATATGTGATTACCAAAAAATACATATTTATTAGGATGATTATTATATTTGAACCTATGAAATCTTGTTGAGAGGGTCCCACTAATACAATGGGATTTCATCCGCTTAGACCTCTCCAACAATCACCAAAACCTCCATCAAAATAGGGGAATTGCCAATTTTTTGCTCCAACAGTTACACCAAATCCTACACCATTTCACTAAAATGGTGGAGTTTTACGCCATATTTGGAACAGAGATGGGATGCAACATCTTCCCCTTTTTTTTGAAAATCAAATAACTAATTTATTAATAAGTGATAGCAAAAATACAAGAGAATGAATAGCCTGAGGCTACAATGGGATGAGACATAGAACGGAACAAATTCAATGAATCCTTCCAGATCGCTTACCCCGCAGTAATGTAGTCTATTCTAACAGCCTTGCTGATCTTCTTGCTACTCCAAAGAGAAATTAAAAAATTATAACTAAAAGATCCGGCTTCACCAGCCACCGGAAAGGGAGAATTGATTTGACCAGCAACCAACAAAGTGAAATCATTCGAGTAGAAATTTCTTGAAGCATCGGTTTGACCAGCCACCGAAAAGGAGATCCGCTTGATCATCTTCTTCTTTCCAAAGTGAGGCGATGGTTCAGGTGGTGGGCGAGTATTTGAAACATCAAAACAACAAGGTTGAAAAAGCTTCACCAGATCGATTACACCAATTAGAAACGCACAACCTCTAGACATTGCTAGGAGAATAACATACCACACACTCACATGAAGCAGACAAAATTCTCGGCCAATGAAGAAGCCGGACCAAATTCCTTGAAAACAGAAATTGAAAAAGAGCGAAAGCATAGGAAAACCTTTGATTCGATCTTTCATTGCATAGAGAATATCTTCATCTTCCAAAATCGGATCTTGAAAGGGGGTTGGGGATGGCTGCCTAGGGTTTTCCCTAGGGCCGGCTCTCTATCACAGTCGCCTTGCGACATCTTCCCTTTTAGTGAGGGAATAAAATGGCGGAGGGGTTGAGTTATTTCCCGGGGAGGGGTATTTTGAAATCTTATTTCCCAAAATAGGGTACTTTTAAACTTATTTCCCGAGAAGGGGTGTTTTTCCCAGTCAGCGTGCCATGTCAGCGCCGAAATTAAATCTATTTCCACGTCAATTATTCCGCCACATCACAAGACCCACGTCATCTCATAGGGATGCTTCATAAAAAAAATCAAGTTCCTAGGATTCGAACTCACGCCATTCATTAAAAATAAAGATCATCAGACCAATAGACCACATGCATTTCATATGTCGGTTTGACATTAAATCATATATTATTATTACTAATATTATAGCAGGATCTTTAATTAAAACTAAACCCTTATTCATTTTAATTACATTTGTTCCTCTTTTGCGACCATCGCGATAACCAGCATCGGCTTTGCGAGATTCAATCGGCACTAGTGCACCAGCAGTTCACCATCCGGCGCTGGCTTCGCAGGTTCCACCGGCCGCTCCATCACCGCACCAGACGCCTCCACTTATTGGTTAGTCTCTCCTTTCATGGCAATTAAACATGATATTAAACTTAAAAATAGTAATTTGTTGATTTTATGCTTGGATTTTCGAGTATGTATGACCCCTGGCTGAGTTTTGGGCAAAATAGTATTTGGTTCATTATCACAACTTCAAGTTTAGCACTGAACTTTTGATTAAATTTGTATTTCTATACTTCGGGAAAAACCGCAATTGTAGCCTATATTCTAATATGATATACGGATTAGCTCTGTTCAAATGTTCAGTACCATCTTGTTTTGTTGATTTTAATGTCTGCTATAGTGGTATTAGGTGAGTTATATTTGTATATAACCATAAGTTCATGCCTGCAATACAAGAAACGATTTGTTGTGATTTAAGTTAACTAAATATTATATGAGTTTTATTATTAGGTAGTCTTATGTTCATTCGTGCAGTACTGCTATTATTTTTTTAGATGAGTTTCATTATTAGTTTAATGTGATAAATTTTCTCTATTAACTACTTTAGGTTGGTAATATTTTTCTGCAATGCATTCTGAAGAACAAAGCGTTAACATGAATGCAGTCCAAGAAATGATTTATTCTGAAAGCGATGCTATGTTTTTTGATATGAATGTTGACAATAATGAGGCAGTTGATACAGAAGGATGTATAGAACTGGATGGAGATTATGAGACAAACAGTGAGGATGATGAGGAAAACATCAAGGAAAGTGAAGATGGAGAGAGTGACAAGGGGGAGGAGAAAAGTGGAGAGGCAATTCCCTTCTTTAAGAATATTGATGATATTAATGAAGATGTGACTAGTAACTGGTCATTATTACAGCCGACTAGTGAGTGGACTCCAAGTGCTGAGCTAAAAAAAGGGTTAATTTTTAAGGATAAGGCTGAATTGAAAAGAGCTGTGCAGCTTTACACTCTTAAGAGGCACCGCATGTATGAAGTTGTTGAATCGAAGAAAGATATGTGGTCATTGAAATGTAAGAAACAAAAGGAAGGTAGCTGCGGTTGGAGGCTACGGGCTTGCAAGCGCAAATCCCATCAATTGTCAAGAGCCTGGCCATGATAGGCGGACATGCAAAAATAAGAGACAAAAGATGGCCTGACACCCACACACATACTAGGTAATTCTTAATTCGTATTGTTCTTTTTGTACCGATTCCTCTCAATTACTTGATGAGAAATAATGGATCCTACTTGCAGCATTTAATTAGAAACTTGATAAATATTTATTGTGCAGTTATTTGTTTGTTCATTCTTTCTGAAATACTTCTTTTACTCTAAGGTTCCCTGCATTCTTTTATCTCCCACTATCCCAGATATGCTTATAGAGACACTCGACTAGTTTTTCTCCAGTGCACAGATGAGGAGGTTGAAAATACTTGTGAAGAATTTTATGAGGATGTGCATACTCGTTAATTAGTGCTTGTTAGTGATTCTATTATTACTTGTATTCATGGTCTAACCGATCGAATAATATAGTGATAATGGGGTGATTAGAAGGCAATAGATGCTTGTTGATTTATAGTAAATTGCAATTGTTTATTTTGTAAAATGCATATTTATCATATAAAAATATATATGTCATATACTCACACAGTTTTATTTATGTGTTATGTGTAGATGGTGAGAAAAGTGAATGACATGGACTTACGAGCATCACCACATGCGTCGTTTTGAGTAGATCAGAACTCTAATTTTATGTAGAGATACTTATTTTCTTAATATTAGAGAACTCTATAATATTTTTGCTTATTTCTAATCTTTGATACTCTTTTTTGGACAATGAATGTATTGATTGTTATGGTGATTCTCCAAGGGCTTATCCGCTTATGTAGCGCCTTTTTTACATTTGACCCGTTTCTTTGTGGGTTTGTAATATTTGTACGTTGGTCAATAATCTTTGTGGGTTCACATTCATTTCACTTTTTTCTTACACAACCACAACTATACATTTCCACTTTATTCCACTTTCTTAATCTCCGTGCCAAGTCAAACTGGGAAGAATTTTGCGGGACGGAGGGAGTATATTTAATTTATCATAAAAATCATATTTCAGCTCACAAAAATCTTTATATTTTTATGATCTAATAGTAGATACTAATGAATAAATAATTTTGAACATAAACATTATTTATATTTGCTACTAATTTTTTATAACGTGGAATTCAAAATGGCTAATGATATAATGTGGAAATATATCAAAGTGGTGAAATTTGAAATGTCTATTTTTTCATAACTTGGAAATTTTCTTTGAACTTCATTGACTTTATATTATCGGAGAATAATTAAGTATATTTGAAAACATTAGAACCACAAGTTAGCATCTTGGTTCAATGGTTGAAGTGCGTAGCTGTGGAGTAGTGAGAGCTGGGTTCGACTCTCCCTCGTGAAACAATTTTATTTTTATATATGACACATGTGATGACATGTCTTTGTGACGTGGCTGATAAATGAATTCGAAATGGAATTTAATTTCGGCGCTGACATGGCACGCTGATTGGGAAAAAAACACCCCTTTTCGGGAAATAAGTTTAAAAGTATCCTATTTTGGGAAATAAGATTTCAAAGTACCCCTCCCTAGGAAATAGTAAAAAGAATACGAAAAGAATATTTCTTTTTAGTGATAAAAATGACATAAATCATTGGAGATAAAGTACTGTATGATGTGATGTTTATATATGTAAAAAATGGTGTAAACAGATAGTTTTACTGTAGGAGCCACAAGATTTGTTTGTTTGAATAAACGTTCATGATAATCATTATTTCTTCGCCAAACAACGGCATTGGGGATTGATTCAATTCATTCATTTTCTGAACTGATGGGTTTTCCCACGAGTTATCTGCTTTCCTCCCATTTGTTCTCCGATGGAACCCTGCTATTCATCGCACCCCATATCCCCAAACCCTTTCGCTGTGCCCATCGGAAACTTCCATCGCCGCAATCAATTCTTAGCAAGAACCGATCGGAGAATAATAAGGCCACTCTGACTGCTGCTGCTGCTGCCGCATTCATCTTCTCTTCCGTCAGTCCACATGCTTATGCCATCGATAATACTGCCCCGGCAGCTCCGCCCGTTTCGGCACAAGCTGAATCACCTAAACCTGCCCCGTCTAGCTCCTCACCCTTCTCCCAAAGTCTTGTTTTGACTGCGCCCAACCCGCAGGTCCGACCAGTTTCCGACCTACCAGAAGGATCCCAGTGGCGGTACAGTGAGTTCTTGCACGCGGTAAAGAAGGGAAAGGTTGAGAGGGTTAGGTTTAGCAAGGACGGGAGCATTTTGCAGCTCACTGCCATCGACGGCCGCAGAGCATCCGTGGTTGTGCCCAACGACCCGGATTTGATTGATATTCTGGCCATGAATGGGGTTGACATCTCCGTCTCCGAAGGCGATTCTGGTAACGGCCTTTTTGGCTTCATAGGGAATTTAATCTTCCCTGTCCTCGCCTTTGCCGGGCTTTTCTTGATTTTCAGGCGATCCCAGGGTGGTGTGGGTGGGCCGGGAGGACTTGGAGGGCCAATGGATTTTGGCCGGTCAAAATCCAAGTTCCAGGAAGTGCCTGAGACAGGGGTCACATTTGCTGACGTGGCGGGAGCCGATCAAGCGAAACTGGAATTACAAGAAGTGGTTGATTTCCTGAAGAATCCGGACAAGTACACGGCCTTAGGAGCAAAAATCCCCAAGGGATGTTTGCTAGTGGGGCCGCCGGGGACGGGGAAAACCCTGTTGGCGAGGGCGGTGGCGGGGGAAGCGGGGGTGCCGTTCTTCTCGTGCGCAGCATCGGAGTTTGTGGAATTGTTTGTGGGGGTCGGTGCTTCGAGAGTGAGGGATTTGTTTGACAAGGCAAAGTCAAAAGCGCCGTGCATAGTGTTCATTGATGAGATTGATGCGGTGGGGAGGCAGAGGGGGGCGGGGATGGGTGGTGGGAATGATGAGAGAGAGCAGACTATCAATCAGCTCTTGACAGAAATGGATGGGTTCTCCGGGAACGCAGGTGTGATCGTTTTGGCTGCCACTAACAGGCCAGACGTTCTTGATTCTGCATTGTTGAGGCCGGGGAGGTTTGATCGGCAGGTGACCGTGGATAGGCCCGATGTTTCGGGTAGAGTTAAGATTCTTCAGGTTAGTACAGTAGTGGTTTGCGAACTCCATTCTTGAGGTGATTTGTTCTGTTTAGTGTAAATAAAGAGTGAGTTTGGTCGGTACTCATCATACCTAGTTAGAATGACTGACTTGATTACATTACATTCCAATATTTGGATTGCAGCTTACCCCACCCAAACATGGCCCTTGTTTAAATGGAGTTTGAGGGGCATATGTATGCACTACTACTACTGCACTAATTAATAGTCAATAATCTTATTAGGCAGGGTTTTCTGCCCGCGGCTTACTTCATGCATGCATTTGCTCTATATGATATCGGAGTTAAAAGCAATATTCTCACTTAGGCATTGTGCTAATCTTGTTGTTTTACACACGGTCGGTCAGGTGCACTCACGAGGAAAGGCTCTGGCGAAGGATGTGGACTTTGAGAAGATAGCTAGGCGAACCCCAGGCTTCACGGGTGCTGATTTGCAAAACTTGATGAACGAGGCGGCCATTCTTGCTGCCAGGCGTGATCTCAAGGAGATCAGCAAAGATGAGATCTCTGATGCTCTTGAGAGAATCATCGCTGGCCCTGAGAAGAAAAATGCTGTTGTCTCCGAAGACAAAAAGAAGCTGGTTGCTTACCACGGTCCGTATGCTGCCCTGAGGAGTTTTTACTACTCACCTCATCCCCTTCATTTTGTTTAGTACCTAAGTTACCAAACAAATTATGCTGGGGTTTCTGATTTTACAAATGTGTCCCTTGACAAGTCAAGCGTTTCATAAATGACACTGATATATACTCTCTTGTATATTGTTTTATGATATCAGTAGGAACCAAGTGATTCCGGATTCAGTTACTCTTTCTTACTTTCTTTTGGGAGTAAACATTCTGATCGATAATATGCAATAAGAACACAGTATTAGTAAAAAATAACATTCTTGCAAATACTCTATATTTCACCCATCCCATAAAAAGAGTAACATTTCCAAAGTTCTGTTGTCCCAGGGAAAAAGTCTGCTTTGATCAAATAAAGGCCATTTGCCAAGTAAAACCCACATTTCCACCCACCCCTATAGTTTAAATTGATAAATTTAGTTAAACTAACAAAGCGTTATCCCAATTATCAGTTTGTATCTGGAAGAAAAAGGTTTTCCATTGGCCAAGCAAGATTTTTTTAGTGCAATGGATGGAGTCGGTGTGAGAGCGGTGTCATTTACAGCAAACTTGGGTGCTGGAAGGGGTTTCTATTTATAATTGACATAAACTGTAGGGATCATTTGATGAGGCAGATCTCTAGAGAGTTGTTACTCACATACTTCAATTGAAATTGAGTGCAGAGGCGGGGCATGCTCTAGTTGGAGCACTGATGCCGGAGTATGATCCAGTTGCCAAAATCTCCATCATTCCTCGTGGCCAAGCTGGGGGACTCACCTTCTTTGCTCCAAGTGAAGAGCGGCTTGAATCCGGGCTTTATAGTAGAAGCTACTTGGAGAATCAAATGGCTGTTGCTCTTGGTGGGAGGTATTAAATTCTCACTATTCCTAATTAAGAACTTGAGTTTGTATAATAACAAAGGATGGAAATATTTAATTAACAATCTTGGTCTCTCTAGTTTCGTGTCCCTATCACTATTGATTCTCAACATTGAAATTGAGTATCTATTTTAGTGTGTTAGTTTCATTTATTTTCTTTTAACCGATCTTTGTCCTTACAAGTTACAAGCACTTACTCACTGGAAAATGGACTGTATTTTGATGGATGAATTTGTATTCATCAGCGATGATTAGGATGACTTTAGGCCTTGGATGAAGGAACCAATGGGCCGGCCGTTGATAACCTACATTACTTACTATGATTGCTGATCAGAATACCAAATAACCTACATTACTTACGACTACTGATAGGGCTCTCGCAGGTGTGTATGAATACCTAAAATAGAAATAATGTTCAAGAAACAAACTCAAGCTTTCATTAATGGAGGAAGAAAGTACATCAAGTTCCCAAAGAAAAGAGACAGTGTATCTCTAATCTTCCCAGTCCCAACTAACTGTCTAACAGCCTACCTTTATTACCCACTCCCCTTCTTATTTATACTGTCTAACGGCCCATACGGACTCTTATTCTACCGGGTCCGTATCATATCTCCCCCCCAAACAATCACCTTGCCCTCAAGGTGGGGTGATAGGAACCAAGCCTGGAATTCAGCTTCATCCTGGCGCCTCTCCCTTCCCAGTACCTCACTGATTGCGGCACCAGAAGTTCCCATACTTTTTGTCCTCTAGATTGAAAGCCCTTGACCATCCTCAGTATTGCATGTCCCTTAAACTTCATCCTATCTCTTGAGGGAAACTTCTCACTGAATAACTCATACAGAACTTCATCCACACGCATGTCAAAAGAAAGTTCAAGAGGACTTGAGTCATTATGCTGTGTTTCTCTATTTGAATTTAAGAATTCAACAATCTCCAATTGTATTCCCCAATCATGACACAGAAGTAGCATTTGTTCCATTACATTGCACGCCCTGCTGTCAACTTTAAGAACAGGCGTATTTCCCTTGTATAATTCACCCATCAACTGAATCTCAGGAATTTCCAAGGCAATATTAAGGGAAGTAACAATTGCCAAAGGACCATAAGGCCGGCGAAAACCATGGCTGTTCTGTTCCTGATAATTTCCTGGCATTCCAAAGACCTCACCAAAAAACAGACCGGATCACCATAGAAATTTCCTAAAAATTTTGGTGTAACAACAACTTCGCCTAGAGCTTGCTGGTAACTCTTAAGAGCCACCCTCTGGAATAACCTTGTGAAGAAGTCAGAATCATCAGGAAGTGATATGCTATGAGATGTCTTTGTAGAGATGTTGCCCACGCTTAGATATCTTTCTGGTGCTTTAAATGGATTATGTAGGCGAAGCTTGGGGCAGCTTATCATGCTCTCAACAAATGGCTGCAATTCTGCTTCTTGTACTTCTGCAACGTGTATAAATGACTCCTCAGTTATGTGATCCAATATTATATCATGGCCAGAAGTCTTAACCCACTTTCCTCGCACCAATTTGGACACCTCAGCAGGTAAAAAACCTGATAAGTTTTTAACAATTAAGGTTGCAAGTTGCAGTGAATTTCTGCCAAGGTGCTGGGAATGGTTAGACTTATCAGCATCATGAATCGGTTTGCAGTCTCCAAAGATGATAGCAGATTCTTCTGAAAAAAGATCAACATGATCCTCCTGAGCCTCCGGACCAGACCTCCTTTTACCGGTGCATGAATTTTCTGAAAACATTTCCTTTGGTTGTTGAGGTTGTTGACTTTTGACAAGAACAGCTTTATCATCTGCAATGTTCTTGATTTTGAGTAATCCAGTTTCAGAAGCAATTAGGACTCTACTTCCAAATGAACATGGTTGGATAAGAAAACAAACAATAGAAACTTGGCTGGGCATTAAATCCACATCGGTTGCAAGATTAGGAGAAAAATAATCTGGTGAATGTATAACCTGACTTTTTCCGTTTTCCTGAAGAAGCTTAAACCTATTGATTTCAAGGTCTGACTGGTTGAGATCATACTTGGAAAAAATCTGACGCCTGGGCAATCCAGCAACTGCACCAGCTTCAGGTTCAAGGTTAACTGACGATTTCTCCTTGCGTTCCTTGTCCCCATAGGTGTGCGTATCTTCCGTGGACGGTTGCTGCTGACTAATCAACTTCTGCTGCGAATCTGGGGACTTGGATAGATATTGCGAACTGGGGTCTTCTGCTCGCGTAGAAGCCAGAGGACCGGAAGAAGTAGCCTGCGAACTCAGAGAAACGTCTTGAGACGAAGAAAGCAAACAGTGAGAATCGACTGGCGATGAAGATGAGGATTCTCCTCTCAATCGCATCTTTCTTGGAAGCGAACTGATAGCCGGTGAGCAAGTCTGCGAACGGAGAGAAACTGTTCGAGACTGAACTGTGAGAAGAAGTTCGCGAATGCGAACTAAGAGACGACATTTGCAGTCAATGTTCGCGACTGCGAACTGTGAGAAGATTTCCGCGACTGCGAATTGTGAGACGACGTTCGCGACTGCGAACTGTGAGATGAGGTTGATGACCACGACGAGCACTGGTTTTCAGATGGCGACGACATCTAGGGCTCCTCGCTAGCCTGCGACTCAGCTGATCAATGGTAGTCCGCACATCGTTAACCTTTTCTTGTATTTCTCGCATGCGTCTCTCCATTTTATCAATTCGACTCTCCATTTTTATCTCTCTTGAATTGGTGCTCTGACAGGTGTGTATGGATACCGAAAATAGAAGTCATGTTCAAGAAACAAACTCAAGCTTTCATTAATGGAGGAAGAAAGTACATCAAGTTCCCAAAGAAAAGAGACAGTGTATCTCTAATCTTCCCAGTCCCAACTAACTGTCTAACAACCTACCTTTATTACCCACTCTCCTATTTATACTATTCGAGCTATTACTCTTCTTATTTACTCTTATTCTACCGGGTCCCTATCAACTACTCATGAGAAGGAAATGAAAATCAAGAACCAATATGGTTATTCTATTGGGAACAATTTGAATACATACTTCTTTTTTTCAATATGTTCCCTCCCATGATTGATTTACTCTTTTGCAGGGTTGCGGAGGAGGTGATATTTGGAGCAGATAATGTGACCACCGGGGCATCAAATGATTTCATGCAAGTCTCGCGTGTGGCCAGGCAGATGGTAGAGAGGTTTGGTTTCAGTAAAAAGATTGGGCAGGTTGCCATTGGTGGATCAGGAGGGAACCCTTTCTTAGGCCAACAGGTAATGACTGTCCATATCGATTGACACCTATAGTGTACATGAAAACTCCTGAAAATGCTGACCATAAGGGTCCTTTCTGGCACTGGCAAGTACTGGGGAAAAAATAGTTTGGAAAACATAGGGCAAAGTTAGAAGGAAAGAAATATTAGAAAAACAAACGGTAACTCAAATTCAATAAATTTATTTCAGATATTTGTTTATATTCATTTATAATATGCACGCTCATTAAAAAACTGAAAATAATAAAACAGGAATTAATTAAATTTTATTTTCCTTTGCATTTTCGAAGGTCAAACCAAACATAATAAGGGTCTGATTGTAATCCAGAAGTGCTAGGGAAATAAAACAAATAAAATAGAGGAGAAATTTGGAAGGAAAGAAAATTGGAGGGAAATTTGGCCCAAACACTACAAATCAGTTTTTTATATTTGTTTAAACCCGTTTTATTTAGGGAAAATGGAAACTAATAATCCAACCTTTTAGCGGTCTTCTTTTAATAGTCCCACCTTTTCATTATTCATGAATAATCCAACCTTTGCACCTCATCTTCATTCACTAGTCCCTGACCGGTTGATGACCTGATATTCCAAGTTATTTTCTTATCTTTGCAAAATATTATCTTTGTGAAAGGTGGAATTTATGGTATAATAGTTTGCAAAGATAAGAAAATAACTCGGAATAGCAGGTCATCAACCGGTCGGGGACCAATGAATGAAGATGAGGTGCAAAGGTTGGATTATTCATGAATAACGCAAAGATCGGACTATTAAAAGAAGACCGCTAAAAGGTTGGATTATTAGTTTCCATTTTCCCTTTTATTTATATATATTTCTTTTATAGAAAGACTAAGCAATCTAAGCAAATGTTAAAGCTTACATTTGTAAGTTCAAATTTGATTATCCATGGTACTTTTCAAGGTTGGTTCACATCCTGCCTCCCTGTCAGTTTCCTCGTTCCAAGAAGTAGCCCGACTTTTTTTCTTTTCTTTTATATATTTCTAGATCCAAACATGCCTTAAACATCCAGGAAATACTACAGAGACCTAATATACAACTGTTTTTCTCCCAAGAGATGTTTCCCCACATTCTTTTTTCCTGTTTCTTTGGGCCTGTGTTTCATTGTTAGCTGCTGTGATGATATATATGAAATGTTGAAACTCCAGATGTCGACACAGAAAGACTACTCAATGGCAACAGCAGATGTAGTTGATGCGGAAGTAAGAGAGCTAGTAGAGAGAGCATATTCCCGAGCAAAACAGATACTTACCACTCACATTGACATCCTACACAACCTCGCCCAACTCCTAATTGAGAAAGAAACTGTGGATGGGGAAGAGTTTATGAGCCTCTTCATTGATGGCAAAGCTGAGCTTTATGTTGCTTAATTAATAATTAGTGTGTTGTGTACATATATCATCCATTAACTCACTCTCATACACTTGGCGTGTGTGTGTATCAGTGTGTCTCATTCATACTGGAGTTACTATACGAGTCGCTCATCCATTGTATCGTATTACTCAATGTCGGCCTGGATCACACATGTGACACATACCTTGATTAAATATGTTTTCACTTGGATCACATTTTTTTGTTTTCCTTTGGTGCCATTAATTATGTATTTTACTATTGTCTTAGAGTGGTCTAATATATGTTATGTTTTCTCTATTGTGAGACTGAAAGTGATAATTGGAAGCATTTCGAATAATAGTTTTGAATTGGATAATTAAGAACAAAATTCAGTCTAGTGTTGCTTTGTCGGATATAAAAATTAAGCTAGAGGGGGACGGGGGTGTTTGGTTACGTAGCCATCAGTCAATTTTTAGCTGATTTGACCAATGTTTGGCTCTTTGGCCTCATTAATTAGTTGATTGAGGTGTTTAGTTAATGGCTTTTTCACTTAGCTGTTTACCCCAATCAGCCAAATTACAAAACACTGACAAGTGGCGTTTAGGACTTGGTTGTTTGAGAATTTACAAAATTTTCCCATTTTATCCGGATCATCTTCTCTTCATACTCGGTCATCTTTCACAAGAACCAAAAAAGCAACGAGAAAGCTTTCTTCACATACGACATCAAATATTCTGCTTAATGTTCTATTGACCTATTTTGTTTCGATTGATCGATAGATGTAAGATTTATAAATAATTATCATACAAACATGATCATGCAATTAAAAACATTGTAGATCTCATCAATATTTTGATATTTAAGGAGGCTAGATAATGCTTACGCCTTACGGCAGCCCATGATTTTTTTAATAATTATCACCCCTTTATTTATCAAAATATAATCATGCTAATTAACTTTATTATTATACGAAAAAATGTTTAAAATAGTTGTTACTTGCATCAATAATTTTTGATGGAGCATTTTTTCTTAAATAAAAGCGATTTAAGTTTGTGTACTAATAATATTAACAAAATGTATAATATGTGTATAAAAGTAAGAAAATAAAAATTTAATTGATGTCCTTGTACATTTATCAGCTGATTGCAAACAACCATTTAACCAAAAACAATTCTATAAATAGCTAATACTAGCAGCTAATCAAAACAGCCAACACAATCCGCTGTCACCAATCAGCCAACAACCAATTGCCAAAGAACCCTTTCTAAGCTCTTTTTATTGGAAAGAAATACTACGTAGTGTAGATAATGAAGAATCAATATCAAGGACAACATGCTTGGGGACGAATGAATATAAGGGAGTAATAGATAACCATATCGAGTACTATATAATGAAAGCCAAAATAGGCAATAGTAGGTGGATTAGACGAGGGAGGGACTAGATAGGGTATTTACTTTAATTATAAATGTACAAATTCAGATACTTTAATTATTCTAGACAAATCAGGTTGCAAATAATCATCGGACAAGAGTATCATTTTGTTGTTGTTGCAGCAGGCTATATTGTACACTTCATAGTTCCAATGCAAATTGCACACGCACGAACCAAATGATACATAAAATTTGGGATCTTTCTGGTCACAACAAACACATGACCGATGCAGTGTGGGGTTCAGAAAAAGAACAAGTAAAGGACAAATCAAGATCCTCTTCCACCTTTTTGGCGCTTCTCTTCTAAACTCGAAGCCTCATTCAACATATCGGCAGCATCTTTGTGCATATCTAGCTTAAACAGAGCAACCGCCTGCATATAGAATGCGGTTGACCAGTCCGCATAGACACATTGTGCCTGCATCGCATCCCGTAGAGCTGCATCCGCCTGATCGCACATTATATAACACAAGCTCCTCCGTGCATAAACCGTTGGTGACACCATTGTACCCACATCTATGAACTGTATGAATCGCAATAAATTAATAAAACAAAACATTAAGATAGATACCTCTTGTACATCCATCATAAATAACCTAAATATTGGTTTCATTACGCGATGCGTGAAGTGTGTACTCAGAGGGGTTGTTGTAATAACACCCTTCTAGCTACAATTATTCTGGTCTAGCTGCTACCTCTCCTTGAGTGTTGGGACATTTAAGCCTGGTATAATTCCACTTAGATCCCACCCAACGGCGACTAATCCTTGATTGATTAGACACGACACTATGTCCCAGTCTGCAGCCTAATAAACACCCAATACTTTTACAATAAACATAGAAATCCAAATTAAGAAGCTCCACAACTCCTACGGTTCTTCCCTCCCTATGCAGAAAGGAATAAAGATGAATGGAATTCAAATTCCATTTTGAGGGAAGATATCTTTCGGCACACAGAACTATGGAAGAAACATGGAAATAGTCAAAGGAAGGGATTACCAAGAAAAAGCATTTCTAGTCGCAAGTGAAACAAAGATCAGTTTCTCAACCAAAGTTCACAACATGTGGTTAGTGGTCCAGGCAGAATCAGCATATAAATCTTTTTTATCTTTTGGCATTTTTTGCATCACCGTAGAAATATAGATTCATAAATGAGAGAATAAACCAATAAAACAAAAACTTGTCCCAAGTTAAGAGGAAGCACGAGTATGCTAATGTAATCAATACTCCGTACATCCAAAATTAAATCTTATTAGGTCAAGATGTAAATTTTAAATTCTGTCAAGGCACAATTGTTAAAAGCCATGTAGTCCAACTTATATATAACAAAATTTATTTGCAAATTTATCTGAACCTATCATATTTAACTTGTCTGTATTTGAACGGTATTGATACTCTACTTGAGCCGCTCAATGAGTAATAGAGTAACTTGAATTAACCAATCAGGTAATAAGCTGGCAGTTGCATTATAGAGAATTAAGAAAACAAATGCAAAAAGTACCTGAGAGTAACAATCTATAGCGGTTTTGAAGTCCTTGTCCCGGAATGCAAAGTCACCACGCTTCCTTGCCTCCAACATATCCCTCATTTGTTGAGTCCACTCTTGGAAAGATAACTACGAAATTGGCAGTCAATCATATAAACACGGACATTTTTTAAATAAAAAATACACTTCAGCTCAGAAGATTACCTCATTTGTCCCTTCATCATCCTTGTAGTGAGCTGTTACAAGAATTTGGTGAATTGCTGTAAGATCCATTCTTGAACAAGCATCACGCATGGCAGACATAGGGTGTTGTTGAGGAATTGGTGGAGCTTCGTCTTGCTTTGGAATTCCAAGCATCACATATGACAGGACCTGCAGACATTATTTTAAGAGAGAACGGGTCATAAGACGGGAAAATTTTATTTTAGTTTTATTACAAACTGTGTGTGTACATACTTGTGGAGGACAGATCATATTAGGCTGGCCTGACGGGAACTTCCGTCAGGCCGAGGCTATTTGGGGCCCTTCCCGGTGGAGTTTTTTGATGAAATGTTTTGAGCATGTTCCTCATCAAGTCTAGTGTAATCATACCAAATTTCAGCTAAAAATTCAATCGGGAAGGCAGTCAAAAAAATTCCATACGAAAACTGTGCTTTATATATATATAAACAGCACAGTTTTTGTAGGGAACTTTTTTGACTGCCTTCTCGATTGAATTTTTAGCTGAAATTCGGTATGGATAAACTAGACTTCACGAGCAACATGCTAAAAAAATTTCATCAAAAAATTCCATAGGGAAGGGCCCCAAAAGCCCTCGGCCGGACGGCGAGTCCTGTCAGGCCGGCCTGACAGGATCGCTACTCTATATATGTGTAGAGTAATGATCCAATCAGGCCTTCCTGACCCAAACCTGTGTCCGGCCACCTCCATTTTAGGTGGTTCCCGGTGGAGAGTTTTGATAAAATTTTGTGAAAATGTTCTTCATGAAGTATAGATTATGTCCACAAAATTCTAGCTTAAAAATCAATCCCGAGGTTAGATAAACCATTGAGAAACATTGCACCAAAATACATATAAGAAACACAGTGTTTTACAATAATTTATTTAACTGACTTCATGATTGAATTTTAAGCAAAAATTTTGTGGACATAATATTATAATAGTCTCCACTTCATGAAGAACATCCTCAAGAATATTTATAAAAAAAATCCGTCGGGAACCACCTCAAATGGAGGCGTCTGGAAGGAGGATCTTGTGTGAACAACCTAACAGGATCTTTTTCCTATGTGTGTATATATATAGAGTGATCTTCCGGTCAAGACTTCCTGACCGAAACCTCTGTCCGGCCGCCTTGATTTGATGAAATTTTGTGAGCATTTTCTACATGAAAAGTAGACTATGTCTACAAAATTTCAGTTTAAAATTCAATCGAGAAGTCTGAGTGTAACGAAATTATTGAAAAACATGGCGCCAAAATATACATATAAAACGCAGTATTTTTCCAAAATTTATTGAACTGACTGCCTTATCGAATTTTAAGCTGATATATTGTGGACATAATCTACTTCATTAAGAACATGCTCAAAAATTTCAACTCCACCGGGAACCGCCCCAAATAGCGGCGGCCGGACGGCCGTTCTCCTCTGGAATTCCGGAGATGAATTTTTTTCTTTGTAAATATATATACACATACATATAGTGGTTTTCCTGTCAGGCTGTCCTAACAAGACCCGCCTTTCGGACAAGCACGTTTGAGGGGTTTCCGGGTCGAATTTTTTATGAATGTTTTTGAACATGTTCTGCATTGTAAATTGAGTAATATATATTAAAGATGCAATGAAATACATACAAGCTAGAGAAAACAAAAAGGAAACTAAATCCGCCAAATTGACTAAGTATGTACTCCCTCCAACCTGGAAAATAATTCCCGGTTTCCTTTTTGGTATGTCCCAAAAAATAGTTCCCACTTACTAAAAAAGAAAGTTTCATCTCATTAAAAACTTGTTTTGTCCCTCTTAATTATTTACTCTCCCACCCACTTTCTTTCGACTACACCGCACTCCGTATTAATCTCATCTCCTTAGCACGACACTCTCTATCTCTCATATTCCGTTGGTACTACATCCCCTCCATTCTTCCGTCCCCCTCTCTTACACTATTCCAGCCATATCCCCTCCCCTCCTTCACTCTTCTATTCCTTGAACTTTCTTTTCTCTGATTTCAAATCCAGTTTAACCTTAGCTTCTCTATTGATCTAATCGTCTCTCCTAATTTGAAATACCTAAATTCGACTACCATGGATTTACAATCACTTAGTGTAACCGTAAGTCAAGATTTAGATGCATGCAATGAATGCATGGAGGAGCTTATGGTTCCGAATAGTGAACAGGAGTCAAACGAAGACTCCGATGAAGATCCGATGGACCTTGTGGTTTTGAACAGTGAACAGGAGTCCGAGGAGGACACCGGTGAAGGTCCGGTGGAGCTTGTGGTTTTGGACCGTAAAGAGGAGTCAGAGGAGGAAGACTGTGAAGGTACGGTGGACCTTCTGGTTCCGGACAGGGAGCAGAAGTGGGGGAAGGAGGTCCGGTGGAGTTTATGGTTCCGGACAGTGAAGAGCATGAGGAGAAGGCGGACAAGGAGGCCCTTTCACACTGTGATGCCGCTAAAAGACGAAAAGAGGTGCAAATGCATTATATTCGCACTCCTGGTCTAGAGGCCTTCTTAAAACTGATCCTCCCCGGCTGGGAGTATAGGATCATGCTCTGCCAGCCACCCCCATGTAGTATCTTTGTGATGTTTTTGACAAGAAAAACCATTCCTCATTAATGTGTATGAGAATGAAAATTTTGAAAAGCTGACTTTGTTGGAATTGATTTGTCTACATGTCTCGAACAGAACATCAGTCTGTGGATTCTATTTGGATCACGTAGTATAGTCTTAATAGCATTTGTGTGACTTCTAAGCACACCTCTTTGACCATTATGTGAATAGTTGATTTTGAAACTGAACTAGCCGAAGCAAGTGCCCTTATGTTAGTCCTTTTGTGCAGTGGGATTTGTGAAATGTTGGTAACATCAAACAACACTCTTTTTCTGCCTGAGTTTCCCACCCACTTGGTTCTTACATCTACTGCTTCCCCTTTTACAATTTGGTCCTTTGCTTTGTTCCAGAAAATATTTCTTCTCCTCACTGAATATTTTAGTGGCTAGATGACTTAGAACATCTCTCTGAGCTATGACAGCCCCAAAATCATTTCTTTTTACAGTGATTAGAATTTCATCAACTATACTCTCGTTCCATGTTTTGTAGTCTCTTGCCTTTGATATTTGAGCTTTGGTCAACTTTTGTTGTGTGCAAGCCTTTATTTACTGCAGTTGGTGAGAAAGACACACATTTACTGCACCTGAAGAGAGGGCTTCAATTATGGAAGATGCAATGGGGGGAGAAGAAGACCGGGCAGCAGTGTTGTTGGCTGACATAAATGCTGCGTGTTGTGTGTGATAGTGTGTATTGAAATCTCCTTTTAGAAAGTGTATTTATAGAACGTAAAATTAGAAAGTTTTCCAAAAAAAAGGAGGGGACTTTAGGGGGGAAAGTTTTGTTGTACGAAGTCGTATTTTTAATTTTGTTGTACCCACTATCACATCATATGGAGTAGTGGATCGCTTTTTGGTGGACAGTAATTTTTTCCCACCTTGCCGCGTTACTATTCAGCTTAGGGGTACTTTATGAAACTCAATGCAAATTTTAACTTGCCTAAAACTCCGCTCCAAGTCAATGCGGGAACTATTTTCTGGGACGGAGGGAGTATATTCTAACATCTATGAAGTGCAAATTATCTCCACAAAATTTTAGTTTAAAATTCAACCGGGAAGTCAGTTAAATAAATTATTGAAAAACACTGTGTTGTTTATATGTATATAAAGCACAATGTTGTTAAATAATTAATTTCAATGCCTTTTCGATCGAATATTAAGTTGCAATTTTGTGCATGTAATCAACACTTCATGGAAAAATTGTTCAAAAAATTTCATCAAAAAAATCAACTTGGAAGACCCTCAAACGGGCTAGGCCAGACAGGATCCTATCAGGCCGGCCTGACAAGATCATTCCTCCCTCTCTCTATGTATGTGTGTGTCTATATATATATATACAGAAATGCTCCAACAGTTTGCACAGGAGCCGCCGTCCCAACGCCACAGTTTGGGGCGGTTCCCGGTAGAATTTTTTGATGAATTTTTTTGAACATGTTCTTCACCAAGACAAGTTTATCCACAAAAAAGTACAACTCAAAATTTGATCGGTAAGGCAATCAAATAATTTTTTTAAGTTGACTGCGTTTTCTATGTATAATTTGGCACAGTTAACTCCCAAAAATTATTTGGCTGCATCCCGATCGAATTGTGAGCTGAAATGTTTTGTGGATATACTAGACTTGATGAAAAACATGTCCAAATAATTTCTACAAAAAAATTCCACCGGGAACCGCTCCAAACGGCGGCGGATCCTGTCCATCATTCCTCTCTCTCTCTCTCTCTATATATATATAGAGAGAGAGAGAGAAATGATCCTGTCTAGCACTCCCCTTTTCAAACACCGTCCGAACACCACCGTTTGGGGCGGTTCCCGGTGGAATTTTTTTATAAATGTTTTTGAGCATGTTCCTCTTCATGTCTAGTTTATCCATACCAAATTTCAGCTCAAAATTCGATCGGGAAGTCATTCAAATAAATTCTTGAAACATACTGCGCATTATATGAGCGCAGAATGCGCCATATGTTTCAAGAATTTATTTGAATGCCTTCCTGATCGAATTTTGAGCTGAAATTTGGTATGGATAAACTAGACTTGATGAGGAACATGCTCAAAAAATTCATCAAAAAATTCCACCGGGAACCACTCCAAACGGCGGTGTTCGGACAGCGGAGTGCTGGACAGGACCACTGCTCTCTTACACACACTCCATATATATATATATATATTGCAGCAGTGTTCGTATGTTGGATACTCTACCCATCGCAACCTTTAATACAACAACATTATCCAAGTGCCACAAAGGATCGCACCTATGATGAGGTAAGGGGAATCGGATGTACGCAGTCTTGCCCCCTGTACTAAAGCACATGGAGGCTATTTTCGGATGATCCATGATGAAAATCACGTCAAAAATTGTATGAATTAATTGATGCGTCATGAAAAAGAAGCGCGGACAGTTTAGTGAGCCATTATGCTTTATTCTATCATATTACGGTGGGGTAAGGGGGGGCCTTTGCGGCGCTGGGGTAATGATGATGATTCTCTAGCCAAAAAATAGTGAGCCTTTGGTTTCATTTGAAATGATGGTACTATCACAACCTTTAATAAGATGAAAATTATAAAACAATCACTCCATAGATTATTTGGAATATATATAATTATATAGAGAGAGAGATGTGTTAGTAAGTATGGTATTGAGGAAGAATTGTGGAGGATGGGCATACCTCGGGTTTACACTGCAAAGGATCAAGCGTAGCAACGATGTCTTTGGTGTTTGGTCGCTCTCTAGGTTCATACTGCAGGCATCGGGAAGCCAAATCAAACACCACGGTTGCCTCATCTGACTTGAAATTCCCCTCCAAATGTGAATCCATCAACATGAGTATATTCTTACCCCTTATCATATCAAGGGCCTAAGAAGCAAATTAAGGATTATATTAGTTACTACAGTTAAAGGTGGATAGGAATCGAGGACCCATTTTTAAAAATCCATTCCAAACAGCAGCAATAAAAATCGAGGACTCGTTTTTAAATGTGGATAGGAATCAAGCATTATGACTTCATGAGAATTTTCTGTAAAAGAATAAGATTTTCTTGTAAAAGCCACTACTGTGGTCCCTCAATTATTCTCACTTGTGCAATGTAGTCCCTCCGTTATTGTGAATTTGGTATAATCCGTGTCTCACTATTTTTGACGTTGTCAATTGAGAATGTTTTTACTTGGACTGTAATTTGCTAGAGCTGGTCTGGTCTCTTTGTATTTTTTTAACTATCCAAGTCTAGTCTCATCTGATCTGGTCTGGGACGGATTACAGTTCAAGTAAAAAAAACATCCTGAGTCTCACACAATAGCTATAGAGTCACTCAACTTGTTCATCTTTTGCAATTTCAAGGAAGATTGTGTATTAATTTGTTGTATTTCAAAATATGATGGTGTTGCCAATAGGTGTGAGGGGCAGAATACCTAACTTTTTTAGATAGTTGAAAGACTCAATTGCTCCAGCTTGCAAATGAGGGACTGCAATGTAGAATCATGAATAAATGACTAAATGATGGACCAATATGTTGAATTTCCAGTGGCTTTTCTTTAGCTGGAAAAACACCATTGAAATCTAGAGCATTTTCTCTGTTAACTTCAAGATCTATAACCCTTGGTTTAAAAAGGCACAAGGCACCATGAAGCGTTTTGGCTCAATTTACCGGAGGCGTGAGACAAAGGCGAAGGCGCGTGCCTCAAGAAACATTCCCATATAAATTTGGTAAACTATATGTATAGTTAACCATTAGGTTTAAGATCAAACGGTTATGATCAAACACTTACTCTTAAAATGGATCTTAGAATTTCCAAAGATAATGCACTAAACTTACATGAACGGTGTTTTGCCACCTACAGTGAAAAAAACTTTGTATCTTTCAAGATTCAATAAGATCAACCACACAGCCATACTAACCTAAATTCAGCTTATATATACATCCTAAATGAATCAACCACCACCAACTAACTAGACAGAGAAGATGGCAAGATGCTTTATCAAAGTGAAAAGGATTTAGCATTGGGTATTCAAATAGTACTTTGTGGATATTTTGAAGGTTCTTCCTAAAGGATCTTAATTTCATAGAATGCTCGCCAAGGGATATCTAGCTCCTAAGACAGTTCAAATTTAACAGCTGAGCAACAGTTAGAAGCTTTCACGAGGGGCAAGAAGCAATAGTTAGACCACACATCTGTTAGGGTTAGGGAGCACGCACAAATCTGAAAAAACTAGAAAAGAACAAGAAGAACGACACGTATATTATGTGATTCAGCTAGTAGATGTCACTAACCTAATCCATGGGGGTAACTAGGGTTTTCTTTTCTTATTGAGGTGATGAATGATACAATACCATGTTGACAAGTAAACTAGTTCATATATATATGCTAATTAGGATAAACTCTTAATTAAACTCTTAATTTCGGTGTCTCCAACTAGTCCCCGCCTATGCAACTACCTAGGCTAGCGTCCAACTAGCGCCTAACGGTTTTTAGAACATTGGTATCCATTTTGACAACTTCCCAATGTTCTCTCCCCGGTTTTGGCATGAAGCGACTAACAACCCCGACTGCATGAGTAATATCTAGTCTCGTGCACATCATAGCATACATGAGGCTACCAACTACAGATGCAAAAGGAACTTTAGTCCAGTGTTGTCAATCCCGGATAGCGGAGCGTAGCGGCGAGCCCCAAAAACGCTATAGCGGTATAGCAGATAGCGGGATGACCGCTATTTAGACTATTTTCAAATATAATATATAAGTAACTACTAGAAGCATATGTAATACATACATATGAAAAAAATACTCTTTGCCTTACTGGAAGCATATGTTTTATCTACTGTAAGGTACATCTATTACCTTTAAGGTACATCTAAGGTCTACAAAGAGACTACTGAAACTAGATGGTTCACTCACCTAAATTACTTGGAAATATTTTTTAGTTCCATATGAGAAGAAGAAGAAAAGAAGACTGCCGGTCTGCAGCAAAGGTTGGAGAAGAAGATACTATTGAAGGCAGAGGAGGGCAGCATGTCTCGTTCTTGGAGAAGAAGCCATCACAGAGCAGCAAAGATAGATGATAGTCGTTCTTGGAGAAGAAGTCATCACAGAGGTTCAACTGAGTATTTTCAAAAGCTGGCTTCGTTTTGAGCTTTTAGTCATCGCAGAGGTTCATCGAAGAGGTTTAAGGGTTTTAAGTGGGTTAAAATTTTGTTTTAAAAGTCGAGTGTACCCTTTTTATGTCTGCGCTAAAAAATTTAATGCCAAAATCCCTCCCAGAATGCGCAGTACCCTCTTTACCAGAAAACGCGCCGCTATAGCGGCCGCCATAACATTCTCCGCACCACTGCGATAGCGGGCGCTATGGCCGCTACACCTAAACGCTATGCTAGAGCCCTCCGCGCAGCGCCTTCCTAGTCTGCCGCACCGCTATTCCGCTATAGCGTGCTATAGCGCCGCTATTGATATCACTGCTTTAGTCATACCTGCTTTCTCTTCGTCTGTTCACGGAGACTGATCTTTGCTATGCTTGAAGTGACTTCCCAAAGGTGTGTTCCTTGGTTTTGTCTTCTCGGCATTCATATTGAATTTCTCTAACACTTTCCCGATGTATTTCGCCAGTCATCCTTGTTTTTTTCTATGCTAATCCCGAGTATCTATTCGGTTGGACCCAAATGTTTCATTTCAAACTCTTGAGATGTTTGTTTCTTTAACCTGTTGATCTCTTTCATATATGCACCGACTATCAGCATATCATCTACATAGAGAAGTAGAATGATATATGAACTCTTGAATTTCTTTACGTAGAAGCAATGGTCCATCTCACATCTTTTGTACTTTATCCTTGTCATGAAGTTATCAAACTTCAGATACCACTATCTAGGTGCTTGTTTCAAACCATATAAGCTTTGTTTTAGTTTGCAGACCAATTTTTTTACCAGCCTCCGGAAACCCCCAAGGTTGTGCCATGTAAATATTTTTGTCAAGATCGTCATGTAAAAATGATGTCTTAACATCTAGCTGTTCTAGATGTAAGCCCTGTACTACTATACTTAGAACCAATATGATGGTAGTCATTATTACCACTGGAGAAAAATCTCATTATAATGTGCCCCCTTTTTCTGCTGAAAACCTTAGACTACTAAACAGGCTTTGTACCATTTTGACCCATCAGGTTCATCCTTGATTCTGAATACCCATTTATTTTGAAGTGTCTTCTTACATAGCGGAACCTTAGTCAGAACACATGTCTTGTTCTTGTGTAAGACACTCATTTCTTCTTTCACAGCCTGCTCCCATTCAAGTGAATCATTATATTTTACTACTCCGAAGTAACTTTGTGGTTCTCCAATTTCAGTCAAAAGAAGATAATTAACTGATGAGCTGAATCTTTCTGGAGGTTTAGTGATTAGTGCATCTCCTAACCCAACCCACTGTGTTTCAGCTGGTTGCGGCAGCACGGGTGAAGGTGGTCCTTCATCCTCTGAGCTTTCACTATCAATAGAGTCTCCTTGATCATCCTTAGGCTCATCAAAACTAGAATCATTCTCCGTGCTCCCACTATCTTGAGTATCTATTGACCCACTATTTCTGATGACATCATTTTCAAACTCAACCTGTTCTTTCTGAATCTTTGACTTTTCTATGCTTCTTCAGCTTTCAAAGTCCCCAGGCTTGTAACCCATGTTATCTCCCATGTATCCAATGAAGTGTATTTCTTGGCTTTGGGATGTAACCTGTCACCATCTTTAATAAGATCATAAACGTTGCATCCAAATACCTTTAAATGTTCATACTTCACTGGTTCTCCTTTCCACTATTTCATCTGGTATCTTGAAACCCAATGATATTGATGGCCCCGGTTGATAAGATAAGCAGCAGTGTCCATTTCATCAGCCCAAAACGTCTTTGGAAGCCTGACATTAAGTCTCATAATCATGGATCTCTCTTTCAAAGTTCTGTTCATCCTTTTTGTCACTCCGTTCCGTTGAAGGGTGCCCGAAACCATCTATATCATCTGAATGCCATGTTCAGCACAATAATCAATAAAGGTCATCCTATTTCAAGCACTTTACCTTTGGGTTAGTTTTCAATTCAACATCAATTTCCCATTTCTTAAAAATATTGAAAACATCAAACTTATTTTTTTAGAAAGTAGACCCATACCTTGCGCATTGAGTCATCGATGGTCACATAGTAGTTTGATCCTCTCAGGGAAGAGATTGGTGTTGGTCCAAAAACATCCGTATGAACTATCTTCAGCTTTTGAGTTTCCGGTGTTTGTCTTGTCTTCACAAAAGAAACATTCTTTTTCTTGCCAAGTACACAAGTTTCCCCCTTCCAATGAGCATCTTCATTCCCTTTACCCCTCTTTTTACCTATGGCGCTTATAAGATTCCTCTGATGACTTGACATTGTCTCACCAAAAGTAACATCGAATCCTTGATTATCTAACTGTCCAATAGAAATCAGCATCTTCTTAAGGCTTGGAACGACTCGAACGTCTATTATTGTCCAATTGGTGCCCAAAGAAGTCTATGTCACCCATCCATGTGATGTCAAGAGAGTCGATATTAGACAAACGAACTTTACCAAAATTACCTGTCCTTATATTCTTCAGTGTCTTTCTGCTGAAAGTAGCACAAAATGACGCACCGGAAGCCATAATCCATGATAAGGACATCAACAGCAGCTGCATTCACTTCCGTCCTTTCTGATGATTTTGGGCATTGATTTTTGAATGCCCAATTTCTTTGCAGTTCCAGCATTGAATATCTTTCCTCGGTTTTGATTGGCTTCTCTTTCTAGACTTTGATATGCCTATGTCATTCCCCCCCCCCCCCCCCCCCGCTCTTCCTTAGTTTCTGTCTACCTCTCCCTTCAGTGCTTCACAAAGCACTCAGAGATTCTCCAGAGCTCTTCCTTATATCCTCTCCTAGGATAAAGTCACGGATGCACTCAAAGGTGAGTTTAGAATTAGTGGTAGTGATTGTTCCTGACCAACTTTCTGGTAACGAGAATGACAAGAGCAAAGCTTGGACTTCATCTTCAAACTTAATATCAACACATAGCAAGCGGGATATGATCGTATTAAACTCATTTTGGTGTTTACTAGTTGTCTTATCAGAAATACCTTGTTTGTCATACATGGTTTCTCATACATGTTTGACAAAGCCTTCATCATGCCACATGCAATAGTCTCCTTCAAGATGTTACACGCCACGCTCTTGGCTACGGTAAATCTGATAACAATCAAAACTTTTCTGCCTAGAGCAGCCCATTCATCATCACTCATCTTTTCTGGTTTTTCCCCTGTCACGGCTTGATCCAAATCCTTCTAACACAATAAATCCTCAATTTACATTTTCCACCATCCAAAGTCTTATCCATCAAACTTCAACTTTGGTTTTTCCGTCATCTGCCATTGTCCCAGTCCTTTACAATCTGTCGGCTATATTCTTCTGTGGCAGCGCAAAGAGGCTGAAGACGCAAGGCGGCAACAGTGTTAACCTTGCTCTAATACCAGTTGTTAGGTTAGGGCACAGACACAAATCTGAAAAACTAGAAAAGAACGAGAAGAACGACATGATTTTACGTGGTTCAGCCAGTAGATGGTACTAACCTAACCCGCGGGGGCAACTAAGGTTTTCTTTGCTTATTGAGGTGATAAATGATACAATACCATGTTTACAAGTACAGAAGTTCATATATATATAAGCAAACAATTAGGGTAAACTCTTAATTAAGCTCGGGGCCTAATTGTCACCAAAAAACAAGCCCCTAGCTGCTGCTCCTTGTTTATTTGGCTCACAGATCTGAGTGGGTCGAATCCTACAGCACAACATCTTGTTTATCTATGATAGGGTGTTGTGTTAGGCACTTACATGACTAGGTGGAATATGCTTTCCGCTGAGAAGGTCCAAGAGGACAGTCCCAAAGCTAAAAACAACACTTTCAGGTGTTACTCTCCCTGCAATAGATAAAAGTATAAGGAAATATTATTCTCATTAACATATTAAAGTAGATAGAATTCCTTTCCGGTGTATTAAAACAAAAATTAGCAAACAGAATGAAATTAACAAAAAATTATGAGAAGGTATGTGGTTTATGCTAACACACCCTTATGGTGGAGAACTAGAGAAGCTACATGGTGAATGAATAAACAAACTACCCGTTCTTAAATACTCTGGGGGCGTGTATGCAAGATTTGTGCTATAACTTTTACCATCCCTGCTATTCTTCATTAACCCAAAACAGGAAAGGCGTGGATCACCACCCTGCAAGGTAATATTTACAATTACAATATCTTGGATATGACAACCAACAATATCACTTAGTCACATCACATGACATGAATCAAAACAATATCGTGTATATAATTACCAAGAGAATTGGAAAAAGAAAAACAGAAACCCGTGTCTATAAAAAATCTCAAAGTACAAACTTCTTGAGTATGGTGGGTCCATGAAAATACCTCATCAAAGAGAACCCTGTATGCATTCAAGTCGTGGTATAGTGGTCGGCCTTCACCGCTACAATAATCCAATGCTTCAGCAATATATAAAGCTACTCTAAGGCGCATGGCCCACTCAAGGGTTTGGTTTTCCCCTGTATAAAAATGAAGGCAAAGTGGCCCTTCAAAAAGGCATAATACAAGAACGCATACTATGGAGTCTAAGCATTTTTCTCTGTAAAATGTTATGAAACATGTCCAAGTGACATGTTTGACTAAAAATGCATGTCAAGTTGTTACTTGCTAACAATAAATGCAAGGAAATTAGTATTACCCTGTACTCATTTTGAACGGTTGTTTTTAAAGAAATGGGTAAATTTGTTGAACTTTTCTCAAAGTAAAAGTAAAAAGTTACTTAATCGTCATATGGTAGGCATTTTTGTTTTACTTACTCACCATATCAACCAATTTCTTCTATCAAAACACTAATTTATTTACCAAATTCATACTAATACAACACATGCCGAATGGTTCAACAACAACACATTACCCCAGTGCTGCAAAGGCTCCCAACTACGGTGGGGTAAGGGGGTCGGATGCTTACCCCAGTGCACGCAGTCTTACTCTTGTACTAAAGCACAAAGAGACTTTCTGAATGACCCATGATGAAAATCGCGTTGAAAATTGCATGGACTGATTGTTGCCTCATAACAAAGAAGCGCGCCGAATGGTTAATAATGAAAAAAGTAGGGTTGAATGTACCTTTTTTGCGCGAGTTGCTAATGATTATATTTACCCTATTTTTGTACAACCTCAGTTCATCCATTTATTTTTACTTGTTCGACTTTCCTTTCTCGACTTTCCTTTGTTGAAAACTATAAATTAGGCGTGTACCCAAAATGCATAACTGTCTTTTCTTTTTCATATTGCATAGTTGTATTCACTATTTCCTATTGTTTCATCAACTCACTCCCTACTTTTTCTACACAAGTCACACCCCTACAATTTTACTCTTAAATCCCATGAAAAGCCTAATGGAACAAGTCAAAGTAAATAGAGGAAGTATATTGTTTTTTTGGGTTTATCAACATCTTATTTCCATAGTTCAGTAATTAGTGCAACTTTATAAATATCAGATACAGCTTCAGTAACTTGAGCTAAACACGCCTAACCATAAGCAGCATAAACAGATTAATGCTTTCCTCATATTTATTTATTGAGAATCAATTATTTTCACAGATGCCGAAGCACAGAAAACATATGCATTTTTTGTCTATGCAGAATGAAAGTTCACTCAGCACTTAACCAAGAATTCTAAGCCATGACCTAGTGACTGTACTCCATACATAACTGCACATACTTTCTGCAAGTGATATTTTTCCCAAGTGATATTGGCCATAAAGTTTCAGTGTGGTGATGAGAGAAAGGAAAGACAATCAACTGACTGTTGTCAATAATGGTGTGGAATCAAAGTTTTAGACAGTTCAATCATCCAGAATGATCACAACTAGTTCAAAGTAAGAAAAAAACCAGAAAATGCTCGAAGTTGTTGAGAAGGCAAGGATAAAATATTATCACATACAGTGAAACAGGTGTTTAGCAAGCGTATCATTGGGCATAAACTCAGCCACGAGCAATCTCTCATCACCATCACAGCAATACCCAATCAAATTCGCAAGCCTTTTGTGCCTGAACTTCCCTACACCCTTAGCTTCCTCCTTGAGAAAATATTCAGTAAACAAGAAAAGAAAAAAGCAAAACAACTTAAGCCCTAAATTTTCATGAAGATAAAAGACACATAACTTGATGATTAAAAAAAGTTCCTTGATCAACAGAAGAGAGAGTGAACTACCGCAAATTGCTTAGGATCAGGCCAAGCCGTTCTGGTGAACTTTTTGACGGCTATCCAGCGTAGGTTCTGCAGGCGGCCCTTGTACACCACATTGGGAGCCTTCTCGCCGCTCTCGGAGACAATGAACTCTGAGCTGAAATTGTTTGTTGCCGCCTTGAGGTCGGCGAGCAAAAACTCTGAGAAGATCCCAGCTCCCCCCTCGGATGGGGTGGAGGTGGCGGTTGCGCTGCCTTTGCCGTTGGATGCGGTGATAGGACGGTTCTGCCCCGGCCGGTGGTCCTTCTCGCGGAAAGGGTGGCGCTTGGAGAACATCGATTGAAAACAGCCCATAACTCGTGGAATTCGACTCAGCTAACTCAACTGCGCACGCATAAACATGAAACCATCCCACATAAAATACCAAATTCCTTGCGGTCAGAGATTATTCGCCCAGCTATGATTGAGTGAGATGTCTGTAACGAGTTTCCTTTTTTATAAGCTCTTTGACTTTGATGGATTCACAGAAGATAAGTACTCTAGTTGCCAATGGAGAAGGCAGCTAAGACAAAAGTGGAGCTTCTGCCAAATTATTATTACTGCGGGCTGGGGTGGGTTATTTCGAATGCATGTTTGTGGGTATAGCTTTTTTTTTAATTTATTTTTACACTAGATTTAAATCGCTATGTTGTAAAAACCGGACCGGTGAGCGACCCGGTCATGTGATTGGGTCACGGGTCAACCCGGACCCGGAGGGTCAACCCGGTCAAAGCCGAAAAACCGGTCAACGATTATACGTCTATATAATAATAAACATATAATTATATACACTGTTATTATATATTTTTATTTGTATTGTACATTTATATTATAATTTGGCATGATTTTCATTCTTAAATAAATATATAAATATATTACATAGTTTTTCTTTTTAGGGAATTGAAATTGCAATTTTATTGGTTTAAAAAATGCATTAAAATTAAAAAAGAAATTACTTTTTTTGGAAAAGACCGAAAACCGGGTTTTCCCGGGTTTTTCGGGTTTCTTGGGTCGGGTCCGGATCGGTTTTTTTCGGGTCAGCCGGGTTTTTCCGGTTTTTGACCATTTTCGGGTTTTGAAGAAACCGAACCGGATTTTTGTCCGGGTCACCGGGTTCCGGGTCAACCCGGCCGGGTCGGGTCGGTTTTTTAAACATAGGATTTAATTAAGTTTATTTTTCCCAAAAAAAGCATAAATATTTATTTATGTTAGAAAAATCGGACATACTACGTATTACGGGATCAGGGTCAATCCCAATCTGGCGGGTCATCAGACTTAGGGTGTGTTTACAAACTCTTTTCAAAAGTGCTTTTAGCTTTTTTTTTAGAAAATAGCCAAAAATGGTGTTTGCATACCCAACTTTCAACTTAAATTTAAGCACTTAGAAGCCAAAAGTTAGAAGTAGGGTTGGGGGTGCTTTTAATTGCTTCCAGGTTATTTTGTAAATAGCATCAACTTTAAGGACAGTCTTCACCCCAATTATTTTGCCTTATTCCAGCCCTACCCTCGATCTTACGTATTATCTGTCCCAGAGTTCAACGTTGCCTCCCCTCCCTTCATTTGCTTGCGTGTGAGAGCTAAGCTATCTTCACCATCGCCGGCTTTCTCCTCCGTTCCATCCATACGGCGTTGCTGCCGAAACTTCCAGGTAAGGTCTCCACCATTCTTCATACAAAAGCCTTTGCTGTGGATTTCGGGACCTGGGGCTGGAGTAGCGGCGTATTTCATTCAACAACGATGAATTCTGATTTGGGGATCGGGCAGAACAAATTTATCGCTAACCTACGTGGGAAATGTTAAAAAAGGGTATTTTTGTACTTTTCATTAAAATATACCATCACAATCACTTTTTTATCAAACACTCCAACTTTTACATTTTAATTAGAATCACTTCTATTCCCAAACACTACCAACTTTTACTACAAATCACTTTTCTAATAATCTCTTTAAAAAATCACTTTTAAAAAGCACAAGCAATCGCAAACACTCCCTTATAAACATGAATGAGAATATGGCTATTTTAGGTATAAAAAACTTGTTGGTGTAATATGATAGTTTTGTAAAGGTGTACATAACGCTTTAGTAATTGTACCGCATATCTTTCCTTTGCTTCTTAACATGGAGGTTGTCTATTATCTTCCCGTTAACATAGCCGCACCAACCTCAAACTGCTTCAGTGTATCCTTGTATGCTTCAACAGTTCAACGCATGCATTCCTCATGATTAGCTGGGTTAGGCGATGACAATTATCCCGATAAGCACGATAATTACCTACATTTTATATACAGAAATTGCCTTAAATAGGAGTAAAAACGTTTTGAAATTCCAAAATACGAATATCATGTTTTTTATTCCCTGAATAGGAGTAATCTGCCAAGTTTGGAAAAAAATGTCATGTTTAAAACCTTGTAATGCCAAAACTTGGCAGAAATTTACTCCTATTTAGGGAATAAAAAACATGATACTTCTATTTTGGAATTTCAAAACTTTTTTACTCCTATTTAGGGAATTCTCTCTTTTATATAGGTAATTGTAACTATATGTACAAATATTCAAAGAGGAAACATGTAAAAACCCTAAATTGAGAGAAAAACATGCAAGAGCGTCTGGAATGAAAAACGGGGGTCAACGGTCAAAGAAGACCAAGAAATAACACTTCTAAGTCAATTACGGACGTCAAAACGGAACAAAATGTCAATATATGCAGGCAGGGGGATAACTGGCGTCGGTCTGGACAAATAACCGGCTCCGAGAGTGAACCGACACCGATCCGTCTGCAATCGGGGCCAGTTTGGTCAAATTTTGCACAAAACACAGCAAAGTGCAGCCTATTCTTGATGGGACAACCCCACTTTCTCAATGACCTGGTCAAATATTTCTTCCTTGCCTAATTGTTAGGCTTCGAATAGACTAAAAGATGTCATTCTTTAGCCTATATAAAGTCCTCAATTCATAAAAAAAGATCACCATTTCGTCCCTGGAGCTTAAATTTCAATCTTTATATTTCATTTTGTATTCTCTTGAAGAGGTTGAGAAGAAGTCAGTTCTCTTCTCTACAATTGGTTTTAGCTAGTATTTCTTATATGTTATTGTATTTCATTTATCTTAGTTACTCTTTTGTAATTAGTATGAGCTCAAGAGGTTAAATTATTAGATAAGGCTAGGGATGAACTTTTACGCATACTATGTGTTTGGTAAAAGTTTTGAATCAATAAATTGTGATTTACAATTTAATTGTGTATGACTATGGTGATCAACATAAAAGTATATTAAACTTAGTTTATGCTTGTAATGCAAAGATTGAGATTAAACTATGAACTTAAAGGATAAACATATGTGATACCCGGTCTTATGTGATACATGTGTGATGTCTTGATATTCAACGGGGTTTTCGGTAGATGGATGTAAGTTGTAACGGGGCTTACACGAAACGAAAATCATGCTCCCGCTGCCTAACCGGAGTTGAGAATATATTAGCGACATTGCATTAATAATTGTTAGTTATTAGGTGATTCCCAAAGGCTTAGTCGTTATCGATTGTTTTAAACTCACTTATCTAAATAGGTATCCCTGAAATCAAGGTGAAAAGTCAAGTTATTATTCTCAAAACAAAATATAAATCAAAATTTCTGCATTTTCCTCATTTCCATATTTTAAGTTTTCTATTGTTGGACTTGAGTTAAATAATGTTTCCCTGTGGATTCAACCCGGTATTTTATCGGAATTTATTACTATACCGGCACTTGTAAACTTGCAAGTTTATCCAGGTCATCTGCATTATTCACCCGCCTTCTTTCCTTCTTCTTCTTCTTCTTCAAGTCATGTAAGTTATTAATTTAGTTTCGTCTAATGATATTGAGGAATGCATTTTAAGGATTTAATTGAATATAAAGTTCACGGTGAATGGAGTACAGATGGGTACTCACGTGACTTTAAGACTTGAGCATTATCTTTTGTACAAATTATTTTCGGATAAAAGCAACTTTAAGAGAAGGGTTGCTACATTTTCTTAACAGACACCTTTTGGTATTGTGTCTCCTGGCCAGAGCACTATAAATCCCATTAGGAGGCCTGCGTTTTTCATCAATGAGAAGTCCGAAAAATGCTCAAAGTTTTTCCTAATCTTCTTCATCCAAATTCCGTCACTTTAGTGCATCATTTGGTTCGCCGGTGTCCTTCGGAAACGAATAACCGTTCTATCTTGGGATGCGATTGTTACTTGTGTTGTGGGCAAATTCGTCTTAAGGAGACAATGATTCGTTGGGCTCGGTTTCATTCAAGTATTTTCCATTTACTTTACTTTCATTTCATTAATGCATGCAGAATATATGGATTTTGGATAACAAACTCCAACTAAGCTATACTTTTTAGTTTTACATTATTGAGTAGTTCCATATGCGGGTTCGAATAAATTATAAGTTAGTGTTATCTTTAAAAAAAACTTGGGTGATGAGAATGACAAACACAAAGCCTTCTCCTCAAGTTTTTAGATTTTTTCTATGTTGTTTCACGTTGTTTAAATTAATCACAATAGAAATTGTTCACTACCAACAATGCATTACGAAATAATAGTGCTTATTTCTAGACATCAGTCCATTTTGTTATTTTCCTAGATATTTTTGGGTATATAATCAAAGGTATTCAAAACCACATGATTATTTACTCCATACAGTGTCATAAAGCGTGTGAGAGATGAATTTTTGTCCGAAACTCAAAATTTCAACCCTTGAATTTAGATGTCATTTTGAATGGTAAATTAATATTGTTTAGATGAAATTTCGAGATTTCAACTTCAACTATAGGGCACAAAACTATGATTTGCATTTATAAAATTGATTACTTGAAATTTAGTAAAATCACATCAAACTAGCTCTATTGAATTTGCCCTTTGTTTTATTTTGGGTGAAGTTTGGCTGAGGTTTTAAGGTTTATATGGAATTATTGTGCAACATAGTTTCTAGCAATTGGATTCGATATTATTATATTCTATATAAACAACAAATACTCTTCTTGTAGAGTTTGCTTTTAAGGGCAAGTTTTCACTATTGATGTTCACTAAACTTTTCGAGCTCATCTAGTTTGATCTTCAGATCAACATTGAGTTTCTGCTTTCCATAGGATAGTCATGTCTATTTAACTTCCTATACAAGGCAGATAAAATCACACTGATCCTTACTACCGCCATTCCAACAGAGGCAAAGTACTTGCTATTGCTATTTATGCAAATAGAACTCATCTGCTGAATTAAAAACTTTTGATTCATAACGAGCTTTTATATATATTCTTAGCCAAATCTATTTTTTAATTGTCGGGTTCTTGAGTTTCTGTTGATAGTTGCAATCTAGATTCAGAATAAATCTTCTCCAAGACCTTTTCCATAAGCAGTTAAAAGGCTCGGAATCCCGAAGGCTTGACTCCCCTTTAGTTTTTTGAGGAGCGCTAAGCAGGGACGGATCCAGGATTTCGAGTCAAAGGGGGCGAAAATTTTCAATAATGTAGGGAGTGAAAAAATTTCGCTAGTAAGCGGAACGGGAAAAAAATCGCTAGTGTAGCGGGGCGAATTCTTTTGCTAGTGTTGGGCTCTGTGGCTAATTTTTATTTAAAAAGTTCCATTAGTACATACTACATACACGATGACAATTAAATTATATTCTAATTCCAATTTTAGATAATGAAAAGATAACTTTGATTTAATAACTATAAGTGCTCCAGAAAAAAATATTGATACATTAAAACTTAAGAAATGACAAATTAAAGGAAAATTATTTGAAAATAAGAAAGGATATGATATACGTAGTATAACATTTTATGATATTATTTGAAGGTAAAGTGGTTAAAGTTAAAGGTACACATCAACTAATGCTTTTTAAGTAACTTATGTCTTGTTTAACCACATGAATCTTAACAGGATAATCTAGTACATATTATATACACATCTGCTGTTGATTTAAGAAAAAAATATTTTTAAAATATATTCTAGTAGTAAAATAAAGAAAAAATTATATATAAAAATAGCTAAAATGATCATCTACAGTAACTTCAGCCAATACAGCCAGAAAAGTAACTTCAACCTTACTTTTTCTGCTTATTACACAATTTAGCGCGCGAAAGCAAAAATTACGTGTTTGGTTAAAAAGTTAGCTGATAAGCCGAAAAAGAGTGCTGCCAAACGGCCTCTTAAAGTTATGGATTGAACCAGTATTCGTATTTCTGAGACCAAGAAAGGAATCACATATGTACTAGATTTTAATGTTGATGGGGTTAAATGGTTAAACAACTCCATTCTCAAGATTTTATCTGATAAATCTTCTACTAAGCTTGAGCCGAATAAGTCACTTATCATTATGTATGATACCAACTACTTTGGAGGTTTTATCCGAATCATTGAAAAAGGAAATGATTCTATTTATTCCGGAGGGTCGGAATGGGCATGGGGTAAATCTTTTTCTTACAGGAATTACAAGGGTATTTGCGTTGTTGAAAGCAAACGCTGAGAATACATTAGGGGTTGAACATACTTCTAAGTAAGGCTTTCAATAATGACCAGGTGGTCGGCAATAATGATTTAGAATTTTTTCCTTTTATTGGGAATAACCTTAATTATGAAACGGAAACCTCCATTTCATGAGCTTTACTACAAGCTGATATTGAATGTTTTGGTTCTTCAAACCATTCTTTGGATTTGGTTACTATCGATGAGGTTCTTAGCGTTGAGTATGTCGCTGATTCTGATTTATTAGCTAATTTGAAGGAATTCTTTCAGGCGACCTTAACAAATGGGGTGGCATCACTTTCTCTCTTTCTGCTCTGTGAATTTGAGAGAATTTTGCTCTCTGCTTTGGGCAACCATGACAGATTGAGGCCCACTGGTGAACGAAATTCTTCTGGAACACATAATGACTCGGAGCATGATGATAAGAATGAGAAAGGAGAGTCCTTTGGTATTTTGGACGGTCATGTGGTTCCATGAGATTATGCGAACACAGGTTATTCGGGCAATCTTATTGAAGATATTGATTTTGAAGGGGCTTTAGGAGGATCATGCTCTACTCTTTCAGGTGATGAATTCCTTGGTCATGTCTCGGAAAACGAGAAGAGGGTTCATATTTCGACGGTGAGCGATCTTTGGGACTATGATGCGAATGAGACTATTTGTCAAAAAGCTTTGCTTGTTACACGAGAAAATTGTTTAGCCACACAAAACTTGAATGCCCAAAAGAGAATGTACAAAAAGAAGAATCAGAGATCTCATCTTATGAGAACAAGATCTCAAACACAAACGGGTCTTTGAAGATTCTACTCAGGGATCGAGATTTTTAAGTAGGGATTTCTCTTACAATACTTTGGGTTGGGCTCTTCTCCTGCTTGTTCATTTTTTATTTCCTTTACTTTTTTTCTTCCTCTTCTTTTTTTTTTCCTTTTTTTCCCTCACGCTCTTTGTACTTTCAATGTTTCTTTTCATTAATAAATTTTCCATTAAAAAAAAAAAGCAAAAAAAAAAGTGGACCGAGTTCTATTAAGTATTGAAAACCATTACAACACACCCTACCAAGCCAAGCACCTAGCGTCTATTCCAAGTTGTTATTACAGAAGATCAAAGAAGGCTAAGCTAGAGAGTACAAGTTGTCACCCCTAACAATGAAATAAATGCTACTATTTATACTATCATGGGGTATGTGGTAGTAATGATGTGGAGGATTATAAGTGGCTAATCCTCAACCACCAAATCTTGCATATCTAATGCATTTAATGTGTTTCCCGCCAAAATCCTTGCTTTCCCGCCAACCAATCCGAGAGCATGTCGGCTATGTAGCACGGAAACTCTCGAGAAAGAGTATGTTTCCCGTTTTGGAAACTTCCGAAAACTCTTTGGAAACTCTCCAAATAAGCGTTTTTGAGAAAAAGTTGACGTTTCCCGTTTCCTAATGATTTTCGTGTCAATTCCATGCAACATAGCCTGCCGATTGAGAGCTACATGGTTGCCAGTGTAAACGGTCCAAGGACATGGTGCCATGCGGCGAATGCCGCCCGGGCTGGGCCGAGCGATCTTGGGATCTTAGCGGATTCCTGGTTCCATTTCTTCACGCAGGTATTGGGCGTACCTTGTATTGGGTCAATTACCCCAGATTGCTTGATTACTTAAAAATTATTTACCATATGTCTTAAAATAAAGTTTTTATTGAGCTAAATGTAGCTAGCATATGCTCTGAAATACAATTGTGAATGAAATAAGTGAGATTTGAAATCTCAATTCACTTGCATCTTTTTGTGGTAAAAGAATATTTGATTGCGGAGCAGCTGTTATTGTGTTTCAGAAGTGTACTCCTAATTTATGCCATTGATTTTAGGACTTGATGATTTGTTTTAGAATGAACAAATCTTAAAAAAAAAAACAGTAGGATTTTGTTGCAGTTTTCTTCTTCTTTTTGTAGCAGTTTTTACAATAGTTTGTACAACAATGTTTGATGTACTCACTCTTATATCCACCATATTTGTGAATGGTTTTTTTTGTCTTTGAATCGGGGTTCACAGAAAAAAATCATTCACAAACATAGGTGGGTACAAAAGTGGATATAAGAGTGGGTACAAAGATCATTTTTGTAGTTTGTATACAGATGGATAAATGGGGTATCCAAACATATAGTTTAGGAAAGATTGAGCAAGAGGGGAAGGGGAGGATGTGTATAATATTGATTAGGGTTTACAAGAAGCTCCAAGATGAGTATATATAGAGAAACCCTTCGCATCAAATTGAGATCTGCATTCTCACAATTCTATTACATGGGATGCGTAGGTAAGGCCCACCCACAGCCTCTACAAGCAGGTGATCTCAGGACTATGGTCTCATTCAAGCTGCCATATCAGCGGGTGATCTCAGGACTATGGTCTCATTCAAGCTGCCATACAGATGCCTCCTGCTAGCAACGGTGGTAATCAGGTTGCCGACAATGGTGGTTCTGTGCCTCCCCTCGTTGCCCCTCCTCCTTCTGGGCTACTTCCCGTTGGGCCAGCCGGTGCATGGAATTTTGTCGTCAAACTGTGGAGTTTCCTCTAGCCTCATTTTCAACTTTTCCCACGAACGACGTTAATGTTGAGATAAATCTCACACGAAACAGTACATTAATGTTTAAAACTGTAGAAATATGTATGAGCACTTGGATTTTTATGTGGAAACCCGAAAGAGATAAAAACAAGAGAGAAAAGGACAAGATTTTTTGGGCTAATGTCTCAATCACTCTCATTTTATTCATCTCTCTTCACCATTTACATTTACATTGTACAATTGTACAAAAGTAGGGCTAGTAAACATTAATAAAGTTGGGAGCTTCTCTAGAGAGAGGGTGGTGGTGGAGGAGAAGAAGAGGGATCCCCTAATAACGAGTGGAAGCCTTCTATTTATACAAAAGGGGAGGAGGGGTACAATATTACCTTAATGGGCCAGAAACAAGCCGACTGAATTGAATCGGGCCGGTGGGCCAAACTGGGCCTCATTGATTGAGCCCCGTTTGGGGCTATGCATTGAGCTCTTAACGATAGTAGGCCCGACTACGTAGAAACTTTATTGATAAGCATGACAACAGACTGATAGACCTAATAAAAGAAGTCAAACACAATAATCAATAATGTTGCACTCGATCTATTCCACGAGACCATAATACTTAAGGACTTAAGAATATATATGTATATGTATATGTATATATATATATATATATATATTAATAACACTAAGTATCACAATAAGAGGTGACTTAAATATGTATGATGTAGGATATGATCGAGTATTTGTATAGGTCAGGAATTATGCATTGAATAGCTTAGTGAGTAAGTCAGCTACTCTCTACTTGTATGATCGAGTAGTATGCATATTCAGCTCGGGAACAACACAGCTTACACAGCTTACGTGTACCAAAAAACGACGGTGAAAAATGAAATTCAGCTCAGGAAACTCCTGTACAAAAAATGAAGCGGCCTTATACAGTTGGTAAGCCGAGCCGGCAAATCTCTGCACCTGGAGGAGCAAGCCATGAAGCCGTTTTCTGTTTCATGACCTCAAAGTCGTTAACACATCGTCCAAAACCCAAGCCCTTGGCTCGCATTCTGGCAGAAGCCAGCTTCTTGCCAGCGGCTCTGTCAAAGATATTCTCCCAGCCGTGCTCCCAATCAGCGTGGGCGTCACATAGCTGTAGCGAGTCACTAGCCCAATCTGTCCAGCTCCAACCTTTGTCAAGACTGCCCATCACTAAGGCCACACATGGCCCAGTACAAACCGCAGTGCACGGCCTGCATTTTGCTCCACTCAATGGTCCCCGGCTAGAAATGGCCGCTACTGGGACATCGAAACGGCCTGGGGGGTAATCATACTCACGGTCTGTCACAACGCAGAACGGGATGCGACGGGTCAAATATGAAATATTATGGGTCATCAATTGGGCCTTGAATGCACCCTCTGAGTTTAGCTGCTCATATCCGGCAGCATCGAGTTTGGGAATCAAGGAGAGGCGCGAGAGTGCCGCCACAGAGGTGTTCCAATCTCCGACCCCGAAACGATCATTCAACCCATTGTATGCTGAACCGGATGGAACAACATACCGGCCCGGAATGAAATGTTCAGGCTGCAAGCGGGCGGACCAGTATCCATCAACCCTGGTCCGGATGATCCAATCGTAGGTAAAGTTGTTTCTTAGTTGATGTGCTTGAATCATTTCCAGGCAGCCTTCCACCAAATGAAAATATTGTAATAAGCCCTGTAAATCCAAAATACACACCAGTTTATCATTCTCATATTACCACACCATTTTATAGCATTTTTGTCACATACACATTTTTGTCACATACACATTTTTGTAGTCAATCCAACTCTCTCTTCGGTTCTAATTTTAAGCACCAAATTATTGTCATATTCTAACTCTATGATTCAATATTAGCATGGAAAATGGGTCAAATAGACCTTTTTACTATTTTCAATTCAGCGCTCAAGTCCCTATACTAAAAATAGTATCGTAAAAGTATGCTTACTTTAAAGTCACAAGCAATCAAGCCATTTTAACATGCTATATCAGGTTATTTTTATAAAGAAGTTAATTAAAACAATTGATAAATCTTATAAAAATCATATAAACTTGAAAAATAATGTAATGATAATGTAAAAAGACAGTATAGATTCAAAAATCGATAAATAATTTTAAAACGTTTAAAAAATATATAAAAAATGAAAAACAAAAAATGTGAAAATATAAAAGTAAAATGTTATACGTAGTAACTCTTAACAAGATGGAGAATATATAAATAATTCCAAAATGCAAAAAATATAGACTTTGACATTCTAAAATCATAACATTTTTATTTATATTTATTCGAATTATAAGAATTGTTTAGATTTTCTAATCTAAAAAATATGCTATTACAAGTTAAAAATCAATTAAAAGTCCAGATTGATCGTTTTTAAAGTAAGTGAACTTATATAACACCTTTTTTAGTATATGGGCTTAAGTGATGGATTGAAAATTGTAGAAGGGCTCATTTGACTCTTTTCAACTTTTATTCAATTTCCAAAATGTTAATTTTAATCACTAATAATGATTTAAATTAAGCAAGAAGAATTAAATTTATTTTTCAACCAATCCCCATGAATATTAGTGTCTAATGTCGAAACAAAACTAAAAGAGTTGGCACGTGGTATCATAATCTCTTATTATCTAGTGTCTAATTTTAATGTGTAGTTAGAATTATTCCAAGTATAACACATGAAATAGAAGGGATAGGAGGCAAATTCAATTCATATTACGGTTCATGTGATGCAAATCATCATTTTCATCATTTTCATTTACCCCAGTGCCGCAAAGGCTCCCACCTACGGTGGGGTAGGGGGTCGGATGTACGCAGTCTTACCCCTGTACTAAAGCACAGAGAGACTGTTTCCGGATGACCCATAGTGAAAATCGCGTCCAAAATTGCATGGACTGACTGCTGCTTCATAACAAAGAAGCGCAAAAAGTTTAGTGAGCCATTTTGCTATATTCCATCATATTCTCAAGCCAAAAAATAATGAATCTTTGGCTCCATTGCAAATGATGGAATTAGGTTCATGTGATGCAAATGTCATGTAAATATGAGAGATAGACTTTACAGTTTATACTCCGACAATTAAATTCTGATCCGACTAATAATGTGCATTCCTTCCAGTTAGACTAACATGTCACCTAGACCTGCACAAAAGCGGGTTCGGGCCGGGCTCGGGCCGGGCTTTTCATAAGTTTTCTGCCCATCGTGTGTGGGCGGGTCCGGCCCGGCCCGCAAAAACGGACCTAACCCCATGTCCATACCCGCCCGTAAGAGCGGGCCGGGTAGTCCACCGGGCCGCCGGGCCCGGGAAGACTTTAAATTTTTCAAAATTATATAATTTATTTAATACTTTATAAATAATATTACAACATTTAAAAAATTGCTAATACACTTATAATGTATATAGGCCTTTCATCACATACACAAAAAATATGTACACAAAAATAATAATGAGAAACTATATCTAAAATTTAAAATTCATGCACAAAGTATTATCGTTAAGTACATAAATAGATATTATATTGGTTGGACTATTTGTTAACAACTAAAAACTTAAATTTAAACATAATAAACTATAAATATGTATACAAATAAATTAGTAAATATAAAAATATACATGTGTACATGTAAATAAATACATAAATTAGTATATATAAAAATATATATGTATATATACTAAATGTAGCGGGCCGGGCTTATCAGCCCGAACGGGCCTACACCCTAACCCAAGCCCGCCCATATGTTGTTGCGGGCCGGGCCCGGGCCGGGCCGGTGGGTAAATATATATGCCCAAGCCCGCTAATTTGTGCGGGCGGGCTGGGCGGGCCAGGCGGGCCGGCCCGGTTTTGTACAGGTCTAATGTCACCCAAAGAGAATTGATTATTAATCCATGTCAATGTCAATATTTAGTTGGGGGTATTAAATTTGTTATTGACTTGTGGATTGGCCTTTTCTACAAAAACTAAAAACCAAGAAGTGTACTAACATGCTGTGGCCACGGAAAACCGATCTCCTAACTTTTCTATCACATTCCAACAACGAATACAACTAAAATTTGACAGAAAACCATTACAAACAAGTCCACGCGTGCATTTTTCCCTACATTTTCTAGCTATGTTCATATGTGTTGAGATGTTGAAGGGGAAAAAATCTTTCACTATCCTTTTACTCAAATCATTTTAAGACCGAAATTCTTTGACCGTCCAAAAAGCATGCAATAAAATTGTAAAACCCAAATCTGAATATGATTAAAAATTGATACTCAAGTTAGAGAATAACAGAAACTGCATAATATAACAGACCTAAACGTAAAACTAAAATCGTGTTGGGACCAAAAAGTAACTACAATACGAGTAATAATTACCAAGTAGTGTATGGAACCAAAATCACTTCGCATTTTAAATTTTGAATTTTTTCGCTCAAATACAATACAAACTATTATCTATATTTATATATAGAAAGTTTGGAAGTCAAGTAGTCAAATTCGAGATCCAATACTTCAAGTACATAAAGATGTTAAATTGTAAGACTAACTGGGACTACAAGATAAAGGGGTTTTCCAATAATATTACTAAAATGTTGGGTTTTTCCAACCAAGTGATTAAATAAATCCTAAAACCGAAAAAATCCAACAAAGTGACATCTGACGCAGCGATGCCTCAAACAGTGATTGCATCGCGTAGTGACTTTGTTATCTCATTTACTCTGCTACCGGTTCAGTGACATTGACAATACACTGTTAGTGACCTCCAGCCCCGAACACAAAGTGAACCCACCACCCCGATGAATCAGTGACTTCACCACCCCTACACCCCAGTGACCACACTACCCCAATCTCCTAACTTTTCTATCACATTCCAACACCAAATACATCTAAAATTTGACAGAAAACCATTACAAACAAGTCCACGCGTGCATTTTTCCCTACATTTTCTAGCTATGTTCATATGTGTTGAGATGTTGAAGGGGAAAAAATCTTTCACTATCCTTTTACTCAAATCATTTTAAGACCGAAATTCTTTCACCGTCCAAAAAACATGCAATAAAATTGTAAAACCCAAATCTGAATATGATTAAAAATTGATACTCAAGTTAGAGAATAACAGAAACTGCATAATATAACAGACCTAAACGTAAAACTAAAATCGTGTTGGGACCAAAAAGTAACTACAATACGAGTAATAATTACCAAGTAGTGTATGGAACCAAAATCACTTGGCATTTTAAATTTTGAATTTTTTCGCTCAAATACAATACAAACTATTATCTATATTTATATATAGAAAGTTTGGAAGTCAAGTAGTCAGATTCGAGATCCAATACTTCAAGTACATAAAGATGTTAAATTGTAAGACTAACTGGGACTACAAGATAAAGGGGTTTTCCAATAATATTACTAAAATGTTGGGTTTTTTAACCAAGTGATTAAATAAATCCTAAAACCGAAAAAATCCAACAAAGTGACATCTGACGCAGCGATGCCTCAAACAGTGATTGCATCGCGTAGTGACTTTGTTATCTCATTTACTCTGCTACCGGTTCAGTGACATTGACAATACACTGTTAGTGACCTCCAGCCCCCAACACAAAGTGAACCCACCACCCCCATGAATCAGTGACTCCACCACCCCTACACCCCAGTGACCACACTACCCCGGTGCTAAGAAACCCACTGCCGTGGTCATGACTCCATTGCCTCGGCACCCAAAGACCCCACTTTCCTATTCACTCAGTGATACCACCGCCTGAGCTGAGTCACACCGCCAGCCCCCATGACCAGTGACCAGTGGCATAGCTAGGGGAGCAACTCCGGCCCTGGCCCACCCCAATTTTAAAAATGTCTACATATCAAGGGTAAAAAATTTCAAGTAAAAAAATTTCCCAAAAAAAATTTTGTTCCGGCCCTGCCAGTGACACCACCTTCACCGCCAATGACAGCTCCACCAACAGCCCCTTCACTTGACATCCGTAGTCCCCTTCACTGGACAATAAGTAGTGATGTCACCGAGGCAGAACCCTAGCCCTATGAACCTGCCCCAAGACTGAAACCCTACACAACCGCTATGAATAAATCTGCAGTCCCCGCACTGGACCATCGCAGCTGGATGGTGTCACTGCCAGTGACTACTTGGTCCAAGCCGTCCATGGTTATTTTTTAATTATTTTTCTTTTTTATGTTTTTTGTTTCACTGAACCCGAGACATCCCGTATAGGAGGGTGAGTCGGGAACCAGATGAGCTGGACCCGAGACCTCCCATGGTTATAAGTTATAACATCCCCACATAGTAACATACAGCACCAGCACCACATAGTAACGTACATTTTTTACCATCTCCATTATATCACTTAAAATTATAATATTAATCCATTTTCATTAGAAATAGACAATCTCCAAAGCCTATACCCAAAATCACTAAAATTAAACGATAAACTATATCATAAAATTTATAGAATATAATAATATAAATAAAGAAAATAGAAATAAAATTAAAATTACCAAAATGGGAAAAAATTGAAAATTAGATTTTTAGAATTAAGATATTATAAAAATTGATGAAAATATATTTTCATGAAAAAAGCTATATAAAGCTATAAATCTTAAAAATTGATGAAAATATATTTTCAGAAAATGTAAATTTGAATAAAGAAAAATAATACAAAATCATAAATAGGGAAAAGCAAATTAGAAAAAGGAAAATAAAAAATAAAAACTTCAGTGAAAGAAACATGGCAAAAAAATATTTTATTTAACATCGGTACATTTGTAGAATTTTCTTAATTATTTTTACATGTTTACAAATATTTAGTTTGAAAATTTATAAAAAATATTTCTATATCTTCCAAAAATTGATAGTTGATAATTGTGATTAATAAAAATGATCGACTATAGTTGGGATTATTTATAACTTACACATAGTTCGCTTTAAAATTTGACCTGTTATACCAGGTTGTAGCCCGTTAAGGATTATTTTTTAGAAAATGGTCCCTATAGTTGGGACCACCTAGGAATAATTGATAGTTGGGATTATTAACCGCGAACCATCAATAGTTGAGACTATTATTTTCAATTTTTCCATAATACTACCTCCGGTCCCAAATAAGCTTCACACTTTCAATTTTCACTATTTTAACAATTTCAAAACATTGTATATTTTCACTATTTAATTATAAAGGTTCTCTAACACCTTACATAGACGACGACTTTTACTTATCAACTCCGACCACCAGCGGGCGGCGGCGATTGTATAGGTAAGTTTTGATTTTCTTGTTCTCTTCTTCTTTTACTTCTTCCTTCTCCATCATCTCTGTTTTTATTATTTTTAGAATTTTTAGTTTTTTATTATTTGCATAATTTTTAGTTTCTTATTTATTTCGAGAATTGCTTTTTATTTTGACATTCATTGGTTTATTTTTTATAATTTTGAAATTTGAAAATGATATATTTATTATTATTATTATTATTATTATTTTTCCCATTAAATATCATCTATTTCAAAATTATGTCATTTTTATGAGATTACCTTTACAATGTTACCGCTATGAATCTAAAAAATTCACTTTGAGAATGCCATTTTTATGGCACTAATGTTACGAAAATGACAATACTACTCATTTAAGAAGACATTAGTGTCATGTTTGTTAATCTGAAAATGTTATATTACTTCTATCGGGATGACAATAATGTCATTAAGATGACACTCCAACTGCAAGATGACACTCCAACTACAAGATGACACTTGAGTAGTAGTCATATAAGATCTGAGGTCAGATCTTTCTATAGTGGTTGGCTTAGTAGAGGCGGCGGCGGCGCCAGAGGTCGCACCGTTCATGCACATGAGGCACACTGGTGTTGGAAGAGGCAGCAACATCGCCGGATGTGGCGGCGGCCAGCAGCGAGGTTGGATGAGGTCGGAGATGGGGCGGCGGGTGACGTCTATGTAGGCGGCGGCGCTGACGTCGATGGAGGCGGCAGCAGCACAAACTTCAATGGAGGCGGCGGTGCCGCCGGTGTGGAAGTTGCATCAAAGATGGTTGTGACCTTGTGAATGTGATGGACCTCATATTTTAATTATTATTTTATTTTGAATTATTAATTAATAAATAAACTAATTTGTTCATTAAGGGTAATGTTGTTTCCTTTTACTCCTACGGAACATTGGAGTCCTTGATGGTTTTACTTGGAGTGTTTGTAGTCCCGGACCAAACTTAAACAGACCAGACTTAAACAGATCAGACTATACTTAAACAGACAACATCAGACCAGACTTAGTTATAAAATACACAGAGACCGGACATTTACTAAACCAGACATTTACCATACTAGACCAACAAATTACAGTCCAAGTAAAAAACATCCATATTGTTGCACTTAGAACACTTTTTACTCCCAGTCAGGGAATTATCTCTACAAATATATATAATCACAGATTCTTCAAATTTCTTTTTACTTCTTTCTCTATGGTCAATTATTACTGCTACACATTAAAAGCCCCTAACGCTCAAGTTGAGAAATTTTCAACAGCGAGTACTTTAAGTGCTTCAAAATGGGCGAGGAAAACCATCTTCTAACACTAATTCTAATTGTACTTTTTACGTTTTTAAAAAAGTGCTTTTAAAAAAGAATCAAAAACATAATCAATTCGAAACACCTCTATATATACCACTCCATTAATTTATTTGACTCCTTAAATTTCCTCAAAGTTGCTTAGTGAAATTACTCCTTTGAATTTATTGAACTTGCTAAATTATTAAAAAAATCTGAACTGCTCTATAAATAATCAATAAAAAGTTATACGAAGTATGTAAGAAGTTAAAATAGTTATCTTCCGCCAATTTAACTTGCAAATTAATTTCAACTTTATTTATTTTAATAACTATAGAATTCAGTACACAGAATAAAAAAAATAATGTCTGATAAGAACACTATTAATTTCATATTTAGATATCTATGAATTGTGTGTTTTTGGGTGTTATTCTAATGAAAAACTAAAAACAAAAGATTCCCATTATATTTTATATTTTTGTTTCTAAGAACATGTTTAGTAAAATAGGCCATGTGGCGCACCCGAGTATTTACAAGAGTGCTTGAAAACTCCCTACTTATGATTATTATGAATTTATCGATCAAATTGTATCATGTCCCTAGAAAATCTCCACTCATTTACTATCCCCTGCACTAATTTTTTTCATTAAATTACGTTACGAAATATTTGGTCATTATTTTCAGCTTAGACAAGTAGCATAGTTTAATAACTCTTATAATTCGGAAGAGATGAGATATTAAATTATTATAATAATATAAACTTATGTTTATGTAAGACATTTTCTAACCATTTAAATATTCAAAAAAAGTAAAAATTTAGACATCAATCATTCCTAATTTGAAAATTATACTCCCTCCATCCCTATTTAAAATTTTCACTTTAATTTGCACTCATAGTAAGATAATGACACTGTTTTGACACTGTTTGACACATTTTTACACTGTTTTGTTTACCAAACAAGGAAAAGGGACTTTATTAAGGGTCGTCCACAAAAGGAAAATGGGAACTTTAAATAGGGACGGAGTTAGTACTAGTGTGTAAATAAACTCAAACTTGTTGACCTTTCACAAAAAACGAACCAATGTAACGCAACATTATCACTGGTGTAGTAATGTGGGCAGTTCATTTCTATGAAACAATAAACAACTAGGATTGTCACTGTGAACTTTTACATTAAAAATTATTTTTGTAAAATGTTTAAAAGTATAGAACATTAGAGTCAATTTTGTATAACTTTTAATATTCAGTTTTGTAAAGTCCTAGCACATATTTAAAAGATTAGAAGATGCAAAAATTTAAAACAACCTTAATTATGGAAAACAAATGATAGTATGAAAAAAAATTGTAGTTGATTAAAATATGAAAAGCTTGCATTGCTCAAATAAAATATAGTGTGCAATATGTGTTTTAAATTTTGCTAGTATATTTTATAATTTTTGGGTCGCACCATTGTAATTGTATCCGTCATGTGACAATTTAATTTGATATACTAGGGACATAAAAAATTGTGAAAGGGATAATAAATGAGTAGAGATTTTCTATGGACATGATACAATTTGATCGTAAATTCATAATAATCCTAAGTAGGAAGTTTTCACGCACTCTTGTAAATACTAAATACTTGGGTGCGTCACATGCCCTATTTTACTGAACATGTTCTTAGAAACAAAAATATAAAACATTATGGAAATCTTTTGTTTTTTAGTTTTTCATTAGAATAACACACAATTAAAAAATTTCTATGTATGAAATTCCTAAGTATGAAATTAATAGTGTTTATTCGAAATTCCTAAAGTGTGAAATTTCTAAGTACTAAATTTTTTATTTTTGTGTACTGAATTCTATAGTAATTAAAATAAGTAAATTCGAAATAAAATTGCAAGTTTAATTGGCGGAAGATAACTATTTTAGCTTCTTACATATATCTTTTTGGAAAAATTGAAAACAATAATTTCAACTATTGCCAGTCCGCTAACAATAATCCCAACTATTGATTATTTTTGTATAATCCCAACTATATGGACCATCCGCCAATAATGGTCCATGACCAAATATTACCTTCTATAAAAGTGATTTTTAAATAGAAATTAAACGTAAAAATTAAAAGTTGGGATTATTTATAGAGATTACTTGCTATATCTCTTTTTATCTACTTTAGAAAGTACATGAATTTATTTACATGGACTGTTATTGGCGGAAGGACCCTAAAGTTGGGATTATTCTGAAATAATCGATAGTTGGGACTATTATAAGCGGACCGCCAATAGTTGGGATTATTATTACAATCAATTTTTCCTATCTTTTTAATGATTATTAATAGAACAGTTCAGATTTTCTTAATAATTTAGCAAAGCAACTTTGAGGAAATTTTAAGGAGTCAAACTAATTAATGGAGTCATATATATATGAGTATGGATCAAATAAAAAGTGTTTCCTAGGTGAAAAGTAAGAACTAATCTTGGCCATTGATATTAAAAAATAGATGGAAGAGATCAAATTTTAAGTGAAAAACGCGGTGGCATTCTGGTAATTACGAAGAATTTTTAATAAAAATGTTATACAAAAAGTGTACAAGAATATGCAAAAAGTGTACATGTAGAGCACAAAAGTGCATAACAGTACATCATAAAATGTGCACAAGTTTAAAAAATTGGCAATCTTTTTTAAGACTCAAGACTGCACTTTTAGTCATTTAATATCCATTTTGTACAATAAACATTTGCACGTTATTTGACACTGTTTCTTGTGATTAAAATTAATCTAATCCATCCATTTACAAGTGACTAAAGGCTAAGATTTGTTCTCAATTTTCATGGCAAGACTACTTTTTACTTGATCCATTCCCATATATATATATATATATATATATATATTTCTAATTCTTTTATTAAAAGCACCTTTAAAAAACGAAAGTAGAATTCTTTTTAAAAGCACTTTTAGAATCATTATGAAGCATTTAAAGTACTCGCTCTGAAAAAAATCGCAATAGGGGCTTTTAACACGTAGCCGTAATAATTGACCGTAGAAAAATAAGTAAAAGTTGTACTCTGTATATCTGATTGGTGGTGGTAAATTTGGGAATGTGGCCAGGTGGGCGTGGATTTTGCAAAAATTACGGAGTAGAATTCAGTAATTATCAATGAGAATATTATCAGAATGGAATAAATGAAATGAAATTAGATGGATGTGTACCTGAATTCCATTGGGTGAGTGGGCGGCCGTGAGAACTCGGGTTTGTGACTCGGTCGCGTTGATAGGCGCGGGTTTAAAGATTTTCACGGAGGCGATTCTAGGAGCGGCTCTGAGCAACGAGAACTTGTACGCATTCGAATCCAAAGGACTGTGGAGGAAGAGGTCGCTATTCGGATACGCTCTGAGAATCCTCTGGAGAATAGAGGGCCCCGTGAGCTCGAACCTCCGCGCCCCACCTACCAAACAGACAGCGATTCTCGACCGATTCAACTCAGCCGATGGGAGCGGCTCGAAGCGGCCGAAGATCGACAGGAGGTGACCAAAGACGGCGGAGGAGGACGAAGGCAGAGAGGCTATGAGAAGCAGGGAGAGGGGGAAGAGAAGTAGCAGCAGTAACCGCCGGTCGAGCTCCGAGGCCCATCGCCTGAAGAAAAGAGCTAGTTTGATGAGAAATGCCATGATCAGATTGCGCGCTGTTTCGCGATCTCCGGTGCCGGAACGCCCATGAATGGAAGGCGACTTTTCAACTGGAGGAGGATTTCGAAAAGGTTTTAGGGATGTGGGGGTTTGGTTGGTTATTCATAGAAGAAGCGTTCAAGTGGGGATGGCGGTTACTCATACCAAACTCACTCGCATATTAATTCTCACGAATAAATTCAATGAATGGATGATATAGAAATTTACAAAACAGTCTTCTGCTTTTTTTTTTTTTGGGAAAAGGTGTAAATAGGTCCATGTACTAACCAAAAAAGGTCAAATAAGCCCTTATTTAGGAGGCTTTGTCCGGCCGTCGCCATTTGGAGTGGTTTCTGGTGGAATTTTTTGATGAAATTTTTTGAGAATCTTATTCATTCACTCTAGTTTACTCATACCAAATTTCAGCTAAAACTTCAATCGGGAATGCATTCAAATGAATTCTTGAAAATAACTACGCAGTTAAAAGCACAGTTATCTTCAAGAATTCATTTGAATGTCTTCCCGATTGAAGTTTTAGCTTAAATTTAGTATGAGCAAACTAAACTCGATGAATAAGATGTTCAAAAAAATTCATCAAAAAATTCCACCGGGAACCACCTCAAATGACGACGGTAAGGGCTTATTTGACCTTTTTTTGTTAGTACATGGGCCTATTTGCACTTTTTCCCTTTTTTTTAGAAAACTACGGTATTTAAAGAAACAAAATAGGCATTTTTATTCCAATATTACTAAAGTGAATGAGAAAAATAAAAAAGTGACATGTTTTTAATTTTCCCAAAAATGTGACTAAAGTCATGTATTCCTTGTATTTAATCATACATTTA